>JARHVA010003949.1:1307500-1700000 GCA_037957365.1 Torreya grandis | reverse complement strand
GCCCTCATCTAAGATATGTAGGCATCACTTAGTCAACATGGGGTCTTCTAAGGTTAGCTAAATTATATACCTACCTAACTTTCTAACTATTAACCCACTTAAGCCCTAAACCCAACTACCTATCTCTAAAGTCTAGGCCTAATTACCTATCTCTAAAACCTAGTCCTAACTGCCTATCTATAAACCCTAGGCCTAACTACCTATCTTTCAAATCTAGGCCCCATGGCCTATATCTCACACCCTCAACCCCATGACCTATCTCTTAAGCCCTAGATCCCATGACCTATTTCAACTTACCTTTTCCTAACACTTCCCTTAAATTTTTTTAACCATATGTCACCCTTTTTCCCTACACACTAAGAGAACTTCATTGGATTGAGACCCTCACCTGGGCTATGTAGGTAGCACTTAGATGACATGGGGTCTTTTGAAGCTAGTTTGACCATTAGGCTTGATGACTAACTCAACTAAGGATCTAAAATTGGCTTTTTCTTCTTATTTGGGGTTTTTTGTAACTAACATCAATCTTATATGTCGATATTGATGCTTAGTTTTATCCAACAATGTCAATTGACATTAATGAGCCCCACTAACATCAATAATTACTTCAACCCTAGGGCCAAACAACCCACCTCTAAAATTTAGGTTTTTCCTTAAAAACTACCCCCAACCCCTACCAAATTCACCTAAACCTACCCTCACCCCATTTACTACCCCTCTAATTTCCCTCTCTCCCACCAAACATAACAAATTTTCCCAAATAAAAAATTAACTACTTCAATTTAAAATTCAATATGGAAGCATTTACCTCATCTCTCCATTTCCTTTGGGATAGAATGGCTATCACTTATGGTGGTGTGCCTCTAGATAGGTCCCCTCCTACCTATACCATCTCTACCCACACCAACACTCTCTCAGTCACACCATGGCCCACCAAGTTCTTAGTTACACCCTCACTCTCACACACTCTTCTCAATAACTTATCTCTTACCAACACACCACAAATAGACAAGCTAGAGCTATCTTATGCCCGACAACACTTAAATCTCTTTTTCTCTAATAAACTATCTTAAATGAGTTTTGGTGGGTTTCTAAACCCCTTTTTCATTATATTTGGTCTCCCATCGATGTTGACAGTCTTAGCCTAAGATGCTGATGTTGGTAATACTTACTACCAACATCAATGACATAACTAATGTCAACAACCTTAAAATTAGAGTTCTCAACCCCAACCACCACCCTTTGGACTACACCCTAAGTTTGGGGCAACTTGGAGATCACATATATCTCCCTAACCATAACAACCAACATAGGAGATCACTTAAATCTCCACCCATGATGAATTTGATTGGAGATCATGAATATCTCCTCAACCATTAACCCTTTTGAATCAACCCTACATTGCTTGTCTTGACTGCTTATGCTACTTCACTATAGTTGGCTATTATACACACATGTTTATCAGGTGTTTTGGAACATGACCAAGCCAATCCTATCACCTACAAATTTTTGTGTTTACCAGGAGCAGTTCCTACCTCAAATACCTAGAATACATGAACCATTAGAGCTACACATTTGATCATTTTAACCTTATCAGCTATCACTTACAAGCTATGATTTAGTTATTTCTATCTGAGTCCTCCTTACCTTTACCTATTATTGATTATGTCAACTATAACTCATAATAGTATACGTGAAAGCAACAATGTTTCCACACATTGTATCAACATCTACCCACATAATTAACTCCTTATCAAACTAGTACCCGATTCCAAATTCTCCTCCATCAGTTCCTATTTTGAGGGGGGATAATTCATTTCATACATGGAGCATCCAAATCCTATTTTTGTATTGTAACTTTTCAGTATAAATTACAAGACAAAAAGGGGAAAATCTAGACACCAAAATTACATCACATACATGCATAACTCCTTATGTCAAAACCTCCCTTGATCACCTTTTAATAATTTGCCTTCCTAACCCATGTTTTAACCCCTCACATTTAATTAATTTAAAAACATTTAATTAAGTTAATTAAAAACTACTTATGCCACCTTACCTGGTTACCTCATCCTAAGACTAATTCTTACCCTTTGAGTCACCTCAAGAATTAGTCTCCTAATCATAACTACCCATGAATTGTTCTCACCCCTAACATAAATTCATAACTAACTAGATTCTTCTTAACCTCACATTTCTACCATTATCTAATAGATACCACACTTGGAAAGAGAAGGAATATAAAATAGGCTAAAATAGCCCTTTTACCTATTCCCCTCTACCGACATCGGCGAGATCATTGACATTGATTATTTAAGACAAATTCCAAGCTAATATTTAGGTCAATAGAAATGAAAAAAATCAATCATTCCCATACAAGAGTTGACATTTAACTTTCTACATCTAGGCTTACTATTACTTTGCACAAATCAGTCTAGATTAAGATTTGATATACTACACAAAGCTTGTATTCTTCTAAATTGGTAGCACATGCTTATCTTTTTTGTTCATGTATTACTTTAAATGTACCTCATCAGAGCCATCTATATGGCACTCACAACTCATCCATTTCACTAATTAAGTATATCTCTATGTTTTGTAATTCCTTTAAACATTCATTTTATAATTACTTTATGTTATATTTTTTATCATTTTATGAACGTCCCAACTCTCCCTATGAAGGAGTTTTAAAACTCTTTTGCCTATTTCCCTCTACTTCAAACATATCAACCCTCTATCTAGACCCACCTGAGTCTTACCCAATCCCTTAAAAACCTTCCCAACCTCACAAACTTGACCAACATCTACCTCTTATCTCAAAAAAGTCTCCTGCAACCTCCCTAAGAACCTATTGCCCTACCGACATTGGTCACATAACTTACATCAATCATATCTCCTTACTAGCATCGGTAGCCTAACTGACATTGGTGACTCTGTATTTCTACTAACTTCTCTAAGTCTACCTAAACAACCTCCAAAAACACTAATAACTCACATTACCTGCATTGTATTACTTTTTACTGCATTTAGACTGCAAGAATGGTACAAACATCTCTCTCTTACTCTCTCTTTCATTTTTTTATTCATTACCATTTTGTTTCAAAAAGTGGACTATCATACATAAGGAAGTTTTACACTTCTAAGAATAAGCACATAGCTTGGCAGCCCACTCATATATCTACTAATAAATATTTTTTGTGGTAGTGCTTTCTTATTCATAGGTAGTCATCGATAGCCAAAAAGGAGTGCTCAACATCATCTCAACATTGTTTGGATATGGTAGACAACCAATCTGGGTTCTTTCTAATCTCTAACCCCTACTCTTCATCTCTATTTCTCATTAAACATCAAATAGACTCAAAATTTAGTGAAACACCAGCCTCAGACTATCCTTCCAGTGCCTTAGCTATGTAAAATTTGGGCATGCTCTATTGTAGTTCTGCCTTGAAGTCTTTAAAGCCCTAGAATACAATCTTGATTTCTTTAATGTTTCTATCAATATCCATATAGGTAGCCTTGAGTGCGATAATGTCAGTGTTGTCTAGTTATTTTCATCAGGCCTCTAACATTTCCTTCACTTTTTGGACCCCACTATCTAGGATGGCTCCCTACTTGCTCGCCTTTGTCTAGAAGATGTGGAAGAGTTTTTCTAGGTCTTGCTCTTAGGTGTTTAGCTAGGTACTCAAAGTGTTGACCTATACCATAATCTATGTGCATTTAGCCCTACTGATAGTGAATTATTACTTCATTAATGCATCCTTCTCCCCCTTCACCTTTTAGAGGCATGCATTAATGACTAACACCTAGGTGGAAAAGTTTTAAAAGATGACATCAACATCATTTGTGTGCTCTTATAGCCTTACAAAGAGGTCTTATATCTCATCAAGATTTTTTTTGAGCTCTTTATTGATGGCTTTGTAAGGGTCTTCTTCCTATTTTAGTGTAGGATTCATCTATGGGAGCATCTATTCTACTAGTGTGCATACCTTATCCACCTCTAAAAGGCTAGAAGTGTCAATACCATCCAAAAAGGATGGATCTACTTCTTCAACATGCTTGACCAACTACTTGGTTTAAGAATCATGGCATTAAGTTCTTATTCTACCTTAAGAACTATACCCTTCCATTTTATGGCATGAACATCATTAAAAATGTTCTTGCATGATACCTCAAAGGCCATTTTAAGGAGGGCATTATCCAACCTTACTGGATTTATATCCAGAGGGTTAACAAGTTGGTAGTCATGCCCCTCCTCTATTTTTTTAGTGATTTGAATTGCTCTTAATGTCAACTCAAAATGAGGCTCATCCATATAGCAATCAAGTACAAAGGACACTTGGTGGAATGTTAATGTTGTTATATATCTAGAAGGCATATACTCAAAAATGTAGAAATCCTCATCTTGGGTATACCCCTTATGTGATTTCTCCTTGTAGCTTGGCTCAAACTCTTATTTTTTAATGGAAATCTCCATGTAATCTTTCTCCTCTTTGCTATCATTGATACCTTATTCACTACCTTCTTATTCTTTTCTTTCCTATAGGGGTTCTTATTCTTTGAACTTTCCCCCTTCATCCACTTCTTCTTCTTGTGGCCCCTTGGTGTGAACTTCCTTAGGTTTCTTCTCAGCACTAGCCTACTTCTTCCTTATATTCTCTATTTGTTCCTTTAAGGCACCAGGATCACTTTCTTTGTCTCTAGGTACCCCTTTAGTACTAGGGCATGCCTGTTCTATAACTTCATTTTTTAGGCTAGTGTGGGTGCTAGGCACCTCTATTGATTTATATTTTATGGGTTTTGTACTTGTGTAAACCCTCTTCTTTCTCTCACTTTTCTATCCTTCTCTTCTTTGGCCTTCATTATTTCTACCTTCTTATTCTTCACAATCATGGTGGTTCTCTCCTCCTTGAACCTTATCTCCTCAGTCTCAAATTAATCAATTTCTACTTGGGTCATGGCCTCTCTTATATGATGCAAATCTAGCACCACTTCAATATGATTTTGATCAAGGCCCATGCTCTTCTATTTTCACCTCAACTACTTTTTGTCTTATAGAGGCTACATTATGGATTCTTCATTTGGTGCACTTAATGGTCCTACTTCTCTAAGCATGGCAGAAGTGCCACCTTAGAGAGCCTCATGTATTTCCTCCACACTGGGATCTTCCCCTATTTCTCCTTATACCATGCAATTTTTAACCTCAACTTTCTCAATCCCTTTCTCCACCATGTCATCCTTCCTCATTTCTTCTTTTCTCTTTTGTAGTTCTTGCACCTTCTAAATGTTTGCAATGCTAAGGCCAAGCTTTCTCCATGCTTGCTCCTACCTTACCTCTTCACTTTAGGGTGGCTAGGGAGTTTCCCTTCTAGATGAAGAGTATTTTTTGGGAATAATATATACACCCTTACCCAACTCTACCTCCTTCTCCAATTCTTGTTGTGGCCCTATGTCTACCAGGGTGATGGTGGGCATCGTAGATGAAAACTTTGGATTATTTTTCTTCTCCTTTGAAATGGGAGAAGTCTTTGGCATAAACTTCATGCACTTATTTATAGGGACCAATGGAGAGGCTTCATTACTTGAAGTGATTTTAAACTTGATGCACTCCTTTATCTCCTCAAGTGTCTCCCTTTTCTTCTTCTTGGGAGACTTCTTATTTTTAACTAGTATTAACATTCCTTTATTATCAATCTTGATGGGAGGGTCATCAATTTACTTGGAATTGGGGCCCTTTATATTTGGCTTCATCTCATAGTATATCCTATAAATGTGATTGATTATGGTTACTTATTGAAGAGGGTGTATGTTGGTGTGATCCAAATCATCCTCTTCATCCCTTATCACTTTTCCATCTGGGTGCATGAACTATCACTACAACCTATTCCTTTCTAAGTCTATTTTCCTCACCAAAATATCCAATTATTATGTATTGGGTATCCTTTTGAGTGTGTCCTTAAAACACTTGTCTGAGAAAGTGTATGGGATCTTTAACTAGCCAAATTTGTTTCCATCAACCAGCACTAAGCGGAATACACAAAAATATTGCATAATGGCAAAGGTTTCCATCCTATACATGCATTTAGGGAGCTCCTAGGGGATGCACCACTATATCCCAAATGCCTCTATATAATTTTTGCACCACCCTAGCACTTGAGTTTTATAATTTTTTAAAAAGGAACTAGGGCAAGTGAAGTCCTTATATTCAATGCTAGGGAGTAATTATGTTCTAGAAAAATCTAGAGATTATCCTCATCCCCATTTAGTTTCTAGATCTCCTCCATGACTATCAAGATTATAATGGACCCCCATTTGAAGGTTCCCTTTATCATGTGGTAATATAGTGCATTCTTCACAAATTATTCATCAATAAATTTAGTAGTGTTAAATTTTATGACCTATGCCATTTGATAGGCAATGCAGAGGTAAAATTTTGTGACATCGGTCTATCGATTGATAAGGAAAATTTTTGAGCTCATGAGGCATGATGCCACCCTCATGCTAGGTTCCTTAGAATATTTGATGGGGAATGCAAATCCCCCTTGTAATAACTTAGGAGCTTCACCATGTGCTCCACCTCTTCATCATCACTCATCATCTCATGGATGTCTTTTATGTTATCTAGGATCCTGGTTATCCTTCTAATGAGGCATGTCGATATCCTCATGCTCCTCCTCATGAAGTATATGTAGTATTCATACACTCATAAAATAATAAATTAAACAATTTATTCTATCTTTTTAAAGTATGCCAACTCATAAATCTAAGTTTATTTGATGGACATCAACCTATCTCAAATAGAGACATCAAACACCACTGCACCTTCATTTTTTTCCCTATATCAACCATCTAATTTGATGTTAGGTCTTATGTATGGTTAGAACTATGATGGTTATATTCCTTTAGCTAGTATGTGTATACAAATGAATGCTAATTTTCCCCTACTAAGATATCTAGGTGAAATCATATCACTTGATAAGACATTTTTGTCAATGCCTTAGTTTTAACTTGCACAATATTGATTCCTTCTACCAATGACACTATTATTCTTATAGGGGATGCATCTACCACTACACATTTCCACTTTAGATCTTGTTACTATGGACCTGATCCCTTCTACTTCTTGCTCATTTTGAACCTACTAGTGTTGAAGCATGGTAAGTTAGGTCTACTGAAGCCTTGAATGGTTCTTGGTGCTTCAAAATCATGACATCTACAACTGTAACTTTGGTTTTGAGATTAGCATAATATTAATGGCATATTTAGTGGTAACTCACTTTTCTACCAACTAGTTCCTATAAAAATATCTTTCTACACTAATCTCAATGTGAGTGTGAATTCTCCTACCTCACAATCATTCACTTTAGGTGCCTAAGGGTGCTCAAATGTTTGTTTTAGTAGGATTTATGTGCTTCAGTTCTCTGGTTTACTGTAGTTTCCTTAACATCTCAAGTTCACATAAAGTTTTAAATAAAACCAGTCTACCATGTGACATTTTATACCCTAGTTCCATTTACTATCTTTAATGTAGGTGTGTTAATGGTTTAACAACATCTAAATTTCTTGAACTCCATAAAATTTAACAAAATGCACAAAAATCCTCTACTACCAGCTTATTTAATGTTGATCTTTATGCCTCCATTATCACCTCATTAAATTATCCTAATTTTTTTTGGTGAAGTGACTTGTGGTTAAAATGATCACTTCTCACTAAAATCTAGGTGGTTGCTAGATATCTATGATGTTCCCCTTTTACACTTTGTTCTCTTGACATGACTTTCACCTTTAATATGGTAACCTAGGTGTAGCACATCACATGCACATGACTTAGCCTCCTTGATTCCATATTCTCTTCTTGTTGCACTTTTTTTTCAAGTGTACTTATCTATCTTGGTCAGTTTCTTACATATCATATTGCATTAGCCTTTCCTACCCCATATAAATCCTATGTGATAGCCTTTCAGTAATTGATTCTCATTTTTTGGTTCTCTTGCACATGATCATATTTTGTGTCTTCATTTTATTTATTACACATTATCATTTTGTGCATCTTCACTTGGATCCTATTTCATCTAAGTCTAGAAACCTCCTTACACTCATAAACTTAGGTGTCTAGCCCTAGGTGCTTAGAAATCAAATGGGTTCGACTCACCCATCTGGTATTATCTATGGAAGTACCATAGTAGTTTTTCCTTGGACCTCTAAGGCCCTATAATTTATCTCTTGTGCACCTAGATTTTATGCATCTCTCTCTTGAGTATAGTGAGTTTCACACACACATCACTTAGATGTCTAGACTCAAGCACTTTAGAAATCACAAGGGCTCAACCCACCTAGTTGGATTTATGTGTGAAAGGCTAGATGAATATCTACCCAAGGGCTTGAAATCACCCTACATCTAGAATTCGATGCATTGTGGTTTGGTGTGCTTCCCTTATCTGATGTTAGAAATCCTCACTCACCTAGAACTTAGGTGTCCAACCTCAAGAACTTAGAAAGTACAAGTGCTCAACTCACATATCTATAATTATTAGTGAAGTGTTATTAAATTGTCTTACTGAGCTTCAAGTAACTTCTTCACTCTTTACACTACTACCAAATAACAAAACAAAAAGGAACTATTTGGCTTATGCCAAACATTCTTTTGGTTACCTAAATTAAATTGACTAGTGACCAAAAAGTTAGTGTCCTCATGGCACAATCATCATCCTATTGTCAATATGGCTTCATCCTATTGTCATTAAAATTCTTAAGGAGTATTTCACCAGTCAGTATGCACAACTTATATGCACCTAACTCTAATATGTGGTGGATGATATAGGGACCCATCCAACTAATATGTAGTTTGCCTAGGTTCTTAAAATACTTAGAGTCATAGATAAAAATGAATGCTCCTTATACTATCACCTTATGATTTATATTATTATCATGTCAAAACTTCTGGCATGCCTTTTCTATCTACTAGATCCACTTTGCCTAGGTGCACATTTCATCTAAGCACTTCAAGTACTCCAACCTTATGTTCAATAACTCCTTATCATCTAACAAACTAATACATATGATGCACAATGATAGTACTAAGAACACCATGGATAAGATCACCTTAGTACCAAACATTAGTTAAAATGGTGTAATCTTGATCAAGTACTTATAGGTTGTGTGATATGCCCATAGCACTACTGACACTTGATCATCTTAATCTTTGTGACCAACATAACATATATTTGTGAAGCATGTTCCTAATATTTTGTTAAATGAATTATCTATGTCATTTGCTTGAATATTATAATAGGTCATTTTGTGATATGCTACCATATATTCAATTAATAGATGTGCACTATTCCATTGATAAAGTGAGTGCCCCTATCACTAGTTCGATTGAGCAAGTACCTATATCAGCTTATTATGTTTTCATAGATGAAGCACATGGCTATGGTGGTTAAGTAGGGTTTTGTCACTATGGCCTTGGCCCACTTAGTGAAATAATCTATGGTCACTAGAATATACCTTACACATATACATTAGATACGAGAGTTATTCACCCAACAAAATCAATGGCCCATTTCATGAATGGTGCCTAGGCAAGATTGGGGATGAGAGGTATCTAATACCAATCATTGGGATTCCCTATGTGATGGCATATGTCTCATGCCTTGGTGTAATCTTTAGCATCATAAAATAGGCTTGGTCACCATAAACCAGATTGTAACACTTTTCTTGCCATTTCATCTCCATTGTAATGTCCTATTGTTATGCCTTCATGTGCCTCTTAAAAGATGGAGTTTGTTTCATGATTTAAGACACATCAACACAACACTTCATATCTACTTATCTTATACATTTCTATGCTAATGAGTTGAAAGGAGATGGCGTGAATGACTATCTATTTATTCTCTTTATTTATCATAGTTTGGGGCATAACTCAAGATGTTAGAAAGGTGATGATCTCTACTAAATCCTTAGGGATGTGCTGGAATTTATATAGTTGCACATCCAATGTGTCATCCTTAATAGGCACCACTGTATCACTAAAATTAATGCAAGATAAATGGTCTAGCCCCATGTTCTACTTTTTAGGCTTAGCTATAATGAACTAGAACTCTTGGAATATAACTATCCATCTACATATGCACCTATGTAAAACAAGATTATTCACAAGGTACTTGAGTGCTTCATGATTAGTGAAACATATGAATGAAGTTGCCAAAAAATATTGTTTGAATTATTACAAGGCATAAACCATGGCAAATGCCTCATGCTCTATGGTTGTGTAATTATACTCTACTAAGGTTAACTTTCTATTGGTGAAGGAGATGGAATGATCCATTCTACCTTTGCTAGGTTACACCAAGATTACATAAATCACAGAGCTAAAAGCATCGACATAGACATGAAAAGGTGCTGTTTAGTTAGGGAACTATAAGATAGATTTACTAGATAATTTGAGCTTCAGAGTCTTGAAGGCATCCTATTGTGCTTTACCCCAATAGAATTGTCCATCCTTACATAAAAGCTCTTCTAGTAGCACCACAATCTTTGCATAACTCCTTATAAATTTTTTGGAATATCTACAGTGGCTAAAAATATGTGAATGTCTTTCTATGTGGAAAGATTTTTTAGCTAAATGATGATGGAAATCTTCATTGGATCGATGAACAAACCATCCTTATAAATGATGTGCCCGAGCAAGGTTCCAAATAGTATTGCAAAGATGCACTTTTTAGGTTTAGGGATATCTAAAGATACCTAAACCTATCAAACATTAGGTGTAGGTTGTCACAATAGTCCTTGATGAATCCATACACCATCCAATAATCTAAATAGACTTGGAGGAACTTATGGATTAAATATGTAAACACGGTGATCACCACTCTTAAAAATATGGCTAGAACATTATTGAGTCTAAAGGGAGTCAAGTTATTAAAAAAACCCATTTATTCATAAATATTGTTTTAGGATTGTCATCCTCCTTAATCTAGACTAGGTAGTAGCTATAAAACCCATAAATGAAGGTGTAGCTTTTATATCCTATGATACCTTCCAATACTTCATTAGTAAATAGAGTTGGGAAGGGGTCATTGACATAGGTAGAATTCAACATTATATAAAAAATGAGAATGTGAATGTGCCCATATTTATTTGTTTATTACCATTAGGCTCACCCACTCATATTCCTACATAGGGTAAATGACCCCTACAACCATCATAGCATTGATCTCTATTTTCACCTTGGCATGGAGGTTGGGATTCATCTAATAGGGGTGATTTTTATCTTGTCTTGCACTATCAATTAGCTTTATGATCATCTTCCCTAGGCATGGTTAGATGCCCTTCATATCTTGATAAGTCTTAGGGAATAAATAGGAATTAATTTAGGAGGTCTATGATTCATGCCAGCTCTGTGTCAGACCAATAGGCACCTAGAGTAGCCATCTTTTGCTCTCCTTCTACACTAATGTCCACTTTGATGGTCTTTAGTGGTGAATGGTAGGGCTTATTATTCTCCTAGTGAGAATCATTGACTTGATGAGTTTACTCTATTATCTCTATGTGAAGATGAGTGGGGTCTTCTTTCCTAGGGGTGATATCATCTACTTGGTGCATGAGATTTCTTCTATCAGTTGGTGTTTTCTAGTAGCATTCCTTCCAAGTTTCATCATCTTCCTCATTGGAATCACTTTTGAGCATTTATTCCTTAAAAAATGTCATAAGTGCCAACCCTTTTTCTCTAAACATGTCTTTCAATCACTCTTCTAGGATGGTAGTGTCTTTGAACACCACCCTTTGAAATACTTGAAATGGATTGACTAGTTCCAAATTTTATGAAGAAAAATAGAAGGTATGCAAAAAATTCTCCTTAAGGTCCTCCTAATTGGTTATATCATAGTGTGTCTCATTGACCATGTACCATTCTTGCACCCATATCTTTAGAGTCCTATAAAAGGTGTGCACCCATAAATTTTTTGGGGCAGTCATGCCATAGTTAGTCCATGTTTCTTTATATAGGTACACATGTCATCTGGTTAGAGTTACCAGAGTATGCCAAGATATCCAAGTTCTCATTACTCCTCCTAAACCTATTGCACATGACCACCTTTATCTTTAGGCAAGTCATCAAGTTAGACCTTTGTATTTCCCATCAATGCATAATAATTCTCCTTAAGGTGTATACTAGTGCACCCATTCTATCTGTCTCCTTGGGGATGCATGATTCAAGGTCATGGATATACATTTCCATTGGGTTGATCCCTTCAAATTTTGGGAGAACTACAAGTTTACCTTTGCTTAGATGGAGTACCCTCTTTCCTTTCTTTTCCTAGTGTGGGACCCATCATTTCAGAGTTTGATCAATTTGGACCTAGCCAGTCTGCACGAGCTTAAGTGGCTTACATGCACCAAGTGACATATATAATAAGTTGTCTTATATTCCTCTTCAACCCATCAATCAAAAGAAACATTGGTGGTGTCTAAGGCTAACTTCCCATCCTCTCAAGAAAGCACTCCTTGATCAGAAGGATGGATTTTTTTGATGCCTTGAATCATGATGCTATAAATATGGTTGATATCATCCTCCAAATCAATGCTCTCTATATAGGGGTTATTTGGTCACTTAAAAGGGTGATCACTACCCTTAACATTTTTTAATGTCATGCATCACTTCTTAAAATACATATTTACATTATTAGTGTAGCACTAAGGCCTTCCTAAAAGTGCTGGATAATTATCCTTTTCAACCAACTCAATAACTTTGAAGTCAATGTGGAATTTGGTGCCCATAATATATACAATGGTACCCTATATAATTCTAATAAGTTGTGCTCAAATCTTTTTTACCATTAAAAGTATATGGGGAGAAGGCCTCAAGGCTAGCCTACCCATCTTCTCCCATGTGTTCTTGGTTAGGACATTGACCTCTACACTGGTGTCAATCAACACCTTGCAGATAGACCATCCATCGATAATGGCATTTAATAGTAACTCTTAGTCATACTTTTCATTCTAAGTATTCCTTACTTCATGTACCTATCTATATGTAGTGTAATAACTTCAATTACATGGGGCTTAATAAATTCACTTGGATTTCTCCTTACATGTTTTAAGAGTAAATTTTTTAGTAGGGGAAACATCCCATCCATTTACAATAGGTACAAGATCTCTATCAGCTCCTATACTTTAGCCTCCTAGCTATTTTTATTTTTGCATAAGGTAGTATCCTATCCCTTTAGATCTTTCACCAATTAGAGTTCTCCCTACAAATTTTGTATTACACTCTTTACTTGTTGCAAGATGTCCTTTTGACATTCTAGGTCAGGGTAGTGTACAAAATTTAGGTCAGGCTATGCTATGAACTTAGTGTATCTTAGTTTTCCATATTCTAAGTGTAGATATTATGTTGGTTCAGTTGGTGGCTAAGTGGTGAACCCACTCTATATGGTTTCTTACACCTTGATTAGCTCTGTTATGCTAGCTACACCTTTAGATCCCACTTCATATCTTTAGGCTCACACCTTATCATCCTTGCACCCCTATTAGTGCCCAGTTTTCCTTTAGTTAGCTTCTTGTATATGTTGGGGCATTCCTCAATCACATGTGGTCCTCAAAAATACCTACATATTGGATGCATTAGGTAGTCACATTGATAGTTCTTAGTTGACCTATACTTATTACATGATTGTAGTGGGAATATCCCTCTACCATGTCCTCCACCTCTCCCTCTAATTCCTCTTTAGTTCCCATAGATATCCTTCTATATGCCATAATTCTCATTTCCTTAGTTTTCCTTTCCTCTGACTCTTGTATTTTCCTTTTATGCACCTCTCTCCATGTTCTGGCACATATCATCAATTACATGGTAGTCAGCTATGTTGTGAGTGTAGGCATCACATAAATTATAGTAGATGGTTGTTCTAACCTGACTAGTGAATTTTAATAAGGGGTAGTTGTGAACATCATGTGCCTCATGACAAACTTCATAGTTGAGGATAAGTGTATGTACATTCCTCAAATGATAGTTATTTCTATTATGACCCTCCATCTCATAATCAATGCATCATAACCCAGTTCAAGCATCTTATGATGAACTAGTGGTCAAATTCTATAGTTGGGATGCCATAGACATAATTTGTGCCTTCATGAATGGGTTAATGCTTGTATTGATGCTTCCAACTACCTTAGATTTAAACATGGCTTCAAGCACTTATCAAGGATTTGTGAATGTCTTCATGGATAACACCCTTTTGAAAGGCACTAGTAATCCTATAGTGAACCATTACACATGTTGAGAGGGGTGAATTTCATAAGGTAACTTAAAAATGAGAGTCTTAAATTTAGCATCATACAAGCACACACTCTTTGATAATCCCTAGTTGATATCCTTGAGTTCAATAACGCTCTATTATTCAAACTTAGGTATATCAAAATCCTTTAAGAAGGCCCCCTTTAGTGTGTCATAATTCACCATAGCCTAGTTGGGATCACACTTCTTATACCAAGTATGGGCACAATCAAGCAAGGTTATCACAAATTGAGTTACCTTACACTCATATTGAGTTATACCTAGAGAGTGGCATTGTAACTCACACTTGAGTACATTATCTACAACATTATCCACACCATGATACTATGGTAGGCACATGGCCATCTCATAATAGATTTGGGGCCAGGGAGTAGTTGCTTTTTAAGGTGTTTGTCTTCCTAGCATTGGTCTTCCTAGGCCTCTATCCACTAGGCCATGTGTTACTCTAATGGTTACTATTGGCATCACAAAAGATGATGGTATTGTACTACCAAATAGTCGTGTAGGGCCACTTCCTATGGGTTATTGTTTAGGATATGTAGTTAAAATTATCTAAACTAAGGTGCTTACACTCACATTCTATCTAGTCAAGCTGGTGCTTCAAAGTCTAGAGGTATCTTCACTTACCTCCTTTTATGGGATAACTTATTCAATCACAAATTTCTAGTCCAAATTTACAAATAAATCAAAGTATACATCGATAATGAGTTTGATTGTAAGTATTTTGTTTTCCTTTAGGGAATTTGTTGCATGAGCTTGCACCATAGGTTCAAAGGGGGTAGGTGCATCTATGGTCAAGTTCTGAAGGGAATCTAAGCATTCACTCATCGACTATGGATCTTGTTTTAAGGCTTAAAGGGATCCTTATTCTAGGCATGGCTACCATTCAAAATACCCTTCCCCATGCCCTTCCCACTTGTTATGAGTCCTCTCTATACTTCTAGGTTCTATATCTTCTATTAATATACGCCTCCTCTTGTTATAAGACTATTTTCTAAGCTCTCAGTTATCAATCTATTTATCTCCTTCCATTGTACCTCACCTATACATCCCCTTCTTCCCAATTATACTTCTCACCCATGAGATGAATTAACCTTCCATCCTTATTATTTCAAATCCATAATCTACCATCATATTTTTGAGTTTGGTGTTGATTTATTTCACAAATACACCTCTAGGCTCATGCAAGAACTAGTACTCCGCTTCTCAAGGTAGGAGTACATTGATACCGTGAACTCAAGGATATAGCTATTTATCACCCCTTTCCACCATTTATCTATGGCTATAGTCTAGGTGGCATCTAATCCCTCTAGCCTCTTTAGGTGCTCTTTCATCCACTTGAGGTGATATTCATAGCTTTGACTTCTATGGGTTATATAATCAGCTAAATAGTGGTACACTTTCTCTAATAGTTCATAAAAGAAAACCTCATATAGGGCATCATACAAATGGTTCCAAATCCACTTCTTTGGGTTCTACCCTATACAATTTAGGTGCCTTAGCATAAATTTGTCTTCCACTCATTCCATCCAATGCTTGATGTTCTTGAGGGAGAGTCAAAGCATTGTCCAAGTGCACCATTATAGCAACATAACCAAAATGTTGTAAAAAAGTAGGCTTTCTAGTAATGGGCCTAGTCACATGATTACCTAGCTATCTAGGTCAAATCTAAGCTTATTCTAGAGGGCCATAAACCCTAACTATTCCTATGGTGCTTAACATTTATCACTTGACTACCCTGGCATCAATATACATAAGTCACAAGCCTTATGTTCTCACCTGAAGCAAAATGAAGAAGGGACTAGGGTTTATGTTGGGCTAGTTATGCCATGGTGTAATTATATTCTTCAAGGGCTTAGGTTAGTGAAATGATGGTTGTGTAATCATGGGCACATGACTTGGGCTTCATGGGAGTAAAGGCATTTAGGTGTGTGAGGGCCATTGGGTATCTAGTTAAGGTACTTAGGCATAGACTTTTGCTCAGGCATGGGTATAAATTTTGGGTACAACGTCTTAACTATACTTAACACATTTACTATTATGGGCACAAGATTCATTACTAATTACAAGATCACCATGAATGAGTCAGGTTAGAACCTCATGAGAGCTCAACATACATTCAAAAGACTTAAATCATTTAATCCATTAAACATTCATGCAAATAATTATTCATTAAATAAGTTAAACAATAATACAAATACATCAATAGAATTGAGCATAAGATCGACCCAAGCTACTACTGGCCTAGAGGCTCATAGGCAAGTTTGGGCATTATAAATGGGAGATTTAAAATTATCCCAAACTAATTATATCTTATAATGTCAACTATCTATCATCAATTCACCAGAGCTTTGCTACTTAGTTCATCTCCTCTCTTTAGTTGAACTTAGCTTCCTTTTATAGGCTTCAAAGCATCTTAGGATCATTGGGAATGGAACACATTGATTACTAAGTTGGCACTAGAAGTACACATCCTACCACCTCTATTATTCTTTATCTTTAATGCGTAGTCATTATCCTATGCACCTATTTCCCAAAGCTACTTTATTCAAAAGGAGTCAATTGTATTTAATGGCCTATTGATGCCTCATGTACCTACTTCCTAATAACAATTGGAGTTGTTAGCCACCAACTAGCTGGCACTACTCGAAGATAAAACAATAATAATCTCTATGATTGCTTCATGCCTAGGTGTTCATTGAGTTGGAATGGATCTAATTTTTAGTTAAAAATGGGACCAATAAGTTTTACTTTAGGGAGGAGTTTGGGTGAGGGTAGAGGGAATTAAAGACTAGATTCATAAGTATAGGGTGGACAAATATGTACTCTTTATAATGGTGTAAAGACGTCCTTCTCAAGGGTATGAGAATATTTTTATCTTTTAGTCTCAAATTATTTCACAAATTCAAATAAGAACTTATCTATTGTTTCTTATTATACCTCCAATAGCTAGTGTGAATCAACTATAGTCATTTATTTAATATCTATAGTTGATATCTTTGTTTCTACATTGATATATATGTTTCTATAGGTGATGTTTCTATTGTTTTAGGTGATAACTTTGTTCTTGTAAGGGATATATTTGTTGCTTCAGGAGATGTCCTAGATTATTCTTCTATGAATAAGTTTAGTATGTTAGGAAAAATTCTTCCCAAATAACTTATTTCATGTTGAAAACACACACTTTTGCCTTCTTTTGTGTTTTTATTCCTTGCCCTACATAGGGTTAGTTTGGAAGGTTTTTTTTTTTTAATTTTTTTAAAATGTTTTACCTATTCTAATTTTCAAAAAATTAAAATCTATCTTAGAAATCAGTAAATTCACTCCTAAAAGTAAGAATATTATGCTAAAAACTAGAAATTTTATGTTATAAAGTGAGGAATTTTACTCTAGAAAGCAATAAATTTTACTTGTATGAAATTAAGAAATTTTATTCTAGGAAATCATGAAGTTTTTATTCAAGGAAACCAGGAAATTGTATTTGAGGTAAGTGGGAAATATTGCCAAACCTTTAGAGATTATAATGCTTAACACCTTCCCCAAAAATGACACAAAAATGACTAGAAAAATAAACTCCCTAATTAAACTGATATATTCCAATGACTATATGTATAACCTAATAGATGTTCTCTAAAGGGATAACCACCTATTTTATTGAGAATGATCATTCATTAAATTATCAATCTAGGGTCTATATAGTCTGGTAATATGTCCACACTATATATACACTATAAACTCTTCAAAAATATTAGGGTACTAATATTTGCATATAGGAAACATATTTTACATAAATGTAAATGACATAAGGTAAACATACTTGTACAAAAGGGAAATTGTATAAAGATAATCAATATTGTTTTGGAGGATTTTTTTACTTTGAAATAAAAAATAATTTATCAATCACACATATGTATGATTACTTATAATTAAATCAACTATGGAAATAAAAATATTCACACACAAAAATATAATGTCAACACACAAACAAAATCAAAAAATCTACTTAACAAATGGGATTATCATAAGAACTCCTCAAGAGTAGCCTTCCTTGGTTGGACATGTGCTTCAAATCCATTCCTTGATTATGAAATTATTTAACTCAAATAATTTCAATAGCTTTGATCAAAAGCTATATCAATAATTATTGATATAAAAAACTATAAAAGATTTCAACAACTTCGTCACTCTTACTCACTATTTTTATATGCTATTATGTTATGTTAACAATCACCTACAACTCTTTTCCTTGTATAGGCAAGGTAGGTGATTATTATTTGAATAAATAGATAATGGTTACAAACATAAGTTATTATATATTGAAATAAATTAGATGAAGACAAGAAGGATGTTATGACCATTAAAACCATAGGTTGTACAATCCAACAATGAAATCATGGTCTAATGGGGTTCCCATACAATTATAGAAACTTCTCATCGTAATACAAGAATATTGGAGATCATTGAGTGAGCTATAAGATGGCTAGAGATGACAGTTTAAATTCCTAATCTATTCTATAAAATGTCCACTTAAATTAGTTATTGTAGGTGCACTTAACTAGTTATTGTGGGTGCTCATGGCTAGTGGTTATAGGTTGTTCTTAGTTGTTGTAGGCATTTTGTCTCTCTAAATACTAGCCAATCAGAATATACATGTGTATATTCTAGAATTGATATGAGATACAAAACATAACAAAAAATTATCTTTTCCATTCCACTTTAGTCATGAAAATATCAAACTATTAAACTATATTATAAAACTTATAAATAACATGTAAAACTTAAAATTTACTTTGCATATATAAATTTATGTGTGTACACATGAGTATATTATGAGTCTTTAGGAATGGGAACTATGAAAAAATGGAATAAGTTAAGCAAATATTACATAGACATATAGTTAATTTTTGGGTCTTGTCAACATGTGTGCATTCCTCAGTCATACAAGTTATATTGTAATTTCATTTAAAATTATATGAATATCACATGCCCTATGGATAAATAATTGATGAAAGATTGAAAATATTTTTTGGAATGAAAGACAATACAAAGTTTTTGAAAATTTAAAGCATAAGCTCATTATCATGCCAATTTTGTATATCCCTAACTATAATATGTAATACATGTCCACATAGATACATATATGACTACAATTTATATTATACCCATGCAGTTGAGGAAAATAAATATAGATCACTCCTACTTTGTAAGGCAAAAAATTTCTCCAATAAAACACAAATATACCACAACTGAGTAAGAGGCATTAACTATGGTTTATGCACTCTAAAATTTTGTAAAATATTTACTATTTACACCATTCATCTTTTTCACAAGCCATGAAGAACTCAATTATTTGATCAACAAGCTTGGTTTTCATGATATAATTTGCAAGTGGATCATTTTTTTTTAGTAATTCCAGTTAGATAGAATATCTTTGAGTTATTTTTTAGAGAGGAGTTTGGGTGAGGGTGGAGGGACATGAATACTATAATTTTGAGTTTAGGTGGTAAGATATGTACTATTTAGAATGGTGTAAGTATGTCCTTCTCATGGGTATCAGGATCCTCCTATAAATTGGTCTTAAAATATTTTACCAATTTAGCTAAGAACTCCTATATGTTTTCTTATTCTACCTCTAATAGCTAGTGTGAATCAACTAAATTCATTTCTTCAATCATTGTAGGTTATATCTTTGTTATTATATATGATATCTATGTTGTTACAGGCAATGTTTATGTTGCTAAAGGTGATATCTCTATTATTTTAGGTAATGTTTTTGTTGTTGCATGTGATTTCATTGCTTCTTAATTTTTAGACAAACTTTTTATTTTAGATAAAATTCTTACCAAATAACTTCTTTCATTTTGTATGAAATCACTTCCACCTTCTTTCTGTGTTTTTATTCAATGCCCTACACAAGTCTAATTTGAAATGGGGTTTATTGATGTGTTTCCTATTTTAATTTGTATAAACTTAAATATAACTTAGATATTATTAAATTCACTCCTAAAAGTAAGAAATGTAATGCTATAAAATAGGAAATTTTACACTAAAAAGTGGGAAATCTTAATCGATAAATCAATAAATTTTACTTCTATGAAAGTAAGGAATTTTATTCTAAGAAAGTAGGAAATTTTAATTGAGGAAACTAGGAAATATTATTCTAGGTAAGCAAGAAATATTACCTAGATTTTAGAGATTATAATGTTTCACACCTTCCCTGACAATAACTCCAAAATGACTATAAAACTCAATTCCCCAATTAAACTGATGTAGTCCAATAATTGTATGTACAACCCAATATATATGATTTAGAGGGGTAGCCACATGGTTTATTGATAATTCCCATTCATTAAATTATCAACTTGGGGCTTGTATACTTTGGTTGTGTGTATATATACCAAAATGGTTACAAGATACTAAACATAACAAAAAAGTATAATTTTTGTAATACTTTGGTCATTAAAATATCAAACCATTATGAAACCATTAAAATATATTATAGATCTCAAAAATAGCATATCAAACTTAATATTTATTCTCTCTCTCTCTCTCTCTCTCTCTCTCTCTCTCTCTCTCTCTCTCTCTCTCTCTCTCTCTCTCTCTCTCTCTCTCTCTCTCTCTCTCTCTCTCTGCGTCTGTGTGTGTGTGTGTGTGTGTGCTCGCGCGTGTGTGTGTGTGTGTGCGCGTGTGTGTGTGCGCGTGCGCGTGCGTGTGTGCATGTGTACCCACATGCACATGCACATGCATACATGAGTATATTATGAGTTTATATTAATGGAAACTATGAAAAAACTAAAAAGTTAGGAAAATATTACATAGGGAAATGATACCATTTATGGGTATCATCAATGTGTGTTCATTACTTATCCATACAGTTTATATTGCAATTTCATTTGGAACATGTGTTGAATAGACTGCATCAACCTAGTCAATGCATTAGGAAATGAGGGAAATAACATAACTAAGTAAGGTAGGATGGAAGGAAGTAGGTATAAAGGCAAATCTAAAGAATCTAAACTATGTATAGGAATTATATGATCATGACATAGATAGAATCATCTCTCAAAAAGAACTAGAGTCATACCCACCCCTTTCCTAATGCATACTTTATGACATGCACTTAGGGATATTGAAGCTTGACATGTTGTTTCAAGAGAAATCATAAATAAATGATAAATTGAAAAATAGTATATGTATACATATACCCCACCCAAAGTTCATCATATGTCATAATAGGGTAACATGGGATGGTGATTCAAAAAAGAACATAGTAATATGATAGCTAAGCTAGCTGAAATGAAATTCATAAATATATGTTAAAAAATTAATAACTCAATTACTAATAATTCATAAACATACCTTGACTTACCTTTCCATTGAATGACTACATGAAAATATCATAGTCTTGATCATGGTGGGTGCAGTACCTATATTTAAAAAACCTTAGGGACACAAGACTAAAAATAGAAGTAATGTATGTGTGCATAGGATGGTCAAAGTAGAAATGGACAAATCTCAAATTTATTAAATAACTTGGAAATTTGGCAAGCCAAGATTGCAAAGGCTAGGGTAGAATGAAAAATTCAATAATTTAATGGAAAAAGCTAAATGTAGAACACACTAAATCAGGTGAGAAATCATATAAAATATTTTAAGTAAATGAAATGTTAATGTAAGAAAACTCCAACAAATATGTGTAAGTATATAAAATATCAATGAATACAAATTCAAAAAAAAAATGTAAGTGAAAGAGTGTAATCTCATATAAGATAATCATATTAAATAAATTATGAAGAAAACATAAATGACTGAAAATGAAATGTAAGATAAGAATGTCAAGTTAAACATAAGGAAAAATGTGTATATATTCAAATTTTATAATTTAAGATGAGTTAAGTAAAAAAAAAAATCAAACAATAACATGATGGATAAATCAAAATTAAAATATCTATATAATGACTACTCAAACTTAGTGCTTGTTCTAAAATGTGATGCAAGAAAACACAACCACCTAATGACATGACTAGTATGGAAATGATATGGTATGGTAAGAATTTGATGGGTGTTTGTGAGTAAGGCATAATCCTATCTAAGTTATTATAATGGAAATAAAAATTTAGAATCTAAGAGGAATAAGTAGGTAAATGATTTGATAAGATGGTCATTTGTAAGGCCCAAAGGTCTTAAATTAAAACTCATGAAAGGAAAACGAAAAGGTGTAAGTAGGAAGATGTGATCATTTAAAAGTGATAACCAACAATGGGATGTCATGAAAAATATGATTTAGATAAGGAATGTTAGGTTTCACATGTATTATATATAAATATTTAGCACGCAAATGAGACACACTAGTTAAGTGGGCAAGGCTAAGACCAATCAACATCAAGGACCTAGGACACTCCAACTAGTGAACACAAAGATTGGGATAACAAGTGAAGTACATATATCATCATATGAAGGATATATTCATGAAATTAAAATGATGGTACCTTCCCATAACATGTTCCTTGTACCTTAGGACCCCTTATAGATTCATCAATCCATTGCAAAGATTGGGTACTTGTGTGAGAAAGTAAGTGGTTCTAAAATATGAAAAGATAGTATGGTATAATGAGACCTCCTACCCAAATATATTGGCCTAAAACACCCTAATGGACCTTGAATCTATCATGAATCTAATTGTGAATTTTGAGCTTTGACCAGAATAGGAGATGTGCCTAATAAATATCACGTATTTTGGTGTGATCTAACTTTTAAGATTGTATTTCCTTTTATTTCATGATATGACTTTTAATTTTTTTTGTATTTTTCTATTCCTCTTTCATATAGATTCATAAAACTAAACATGGATAAAAATAGGTTGCTAACACAAGAGATATTACACTTAGATTCTAGAGAGAATGACCTAAAGACCATGGTGTCTAAAGACTCCTACACTTACCCATAAAAAATATGCAATATTAAAATTGACCTATGTGTGCCTCAAATGAAAAGACATAAGGGAAACATGGGGATCATGGAAGATCCAACCATGTAATGAAGGTGTTATAATGATGAATATGCTTATAAATAATCACAAGGATGGGAAACAATGTTTAGAAATGGATGGGGTTATGTTATGATAGTCATGTCACTAAGGAAGTCATACTAACCTACAAGGGATCTAATACACGTGCTAATTAAACTAAGTAGTCATCCCAAAAGAGGGGGAAGGTAAATGGTCATCCCAAAATAGGGGAAATGTAAATGGTCATTCCAAAATAAGGGGAATATAAATAAGGGCCTAAGAATCACAAAGAGACTAAGGAACAAATGAAAAAAATGTGATGAAATGAAAACCCAAAGATGCTACCTAAGAATGATGAGTGAAACAAAGGCCTAAATTAATGTGAAATAAAACCAAATAACCAAAATGGAAATAATGGTGTAATTAAATTGAAATAAAATGAAAGAACCTCAAAAGAAACAATGGTGTAAGTAAAATTAAATAAAACCAAAGAACCACAAGGAAACAATGGTGTAAGTAAAATGATACTAAATGAATTAAATTACACAAAATAAATAAACATGAGAAAAAATGACAAGCATAACCGATGATAACATCTATATCAAATATGAGCATGTGAAATATGAGTCTATATGTCTTGAAATATTTCTTGAAGTTGTATTTGTTTATTTGTAAGATGTGATAGGTCCTTGATTCTTACTTCATGTGAAAGATGAGAGATCAAGATGCTAAGAAAATGATGGTGGGCATTGTAATATTCCCAAAAATAATGTATATGATAAAGAATGGGAATCAAAATATGCCCCAAAGAATGAAATATGGGAAACACAAGGTGATCCATTATGTGTAGTATTAAAATGATAGGCATCAAAAGATGCCCTAACATGTGTGATAATAATGGGATGGGCATCATAAGATGCCTCACACTATGGAATGTAGATGTGTAGGAGATAACCTCAAGATCAACATGCATAAGAATGATGGTAGAATCTATGAGGAGTTGTGTCATAATAATAATTGTGGCATCTAAGGCAATGCTGGGATCTTGGATGTTAGAAAAATATGACTGAAATGGAATGTATCATCTAGGTAGATATAGTCTAATGAAATATGTGCCAAATGAATTTTAACTACCAAATCAATAAAATATGATAGAATAAGACTAAACTAGACTATGTCATCTAAGTCAATATAGTCTAATGATGATATGGGATTGAAATGAAATATATCAACCTATTTAATGTAGATAGATGAAATAAAGTAATTTGATGAGATGTGACTTATGTGGACTATATCAAAAAGGTTGATACAATCTAATAAACTATATTAAATGATATCATCACATTTTGGGTTATGAGTAATGTATATAATTGGAGGTAAAATAATCATATCGACACATTCTCAATGATGGTCAATATAATTGTTTATCAATGAAGGAACTATATTGGCACATTCTAGGTGATGACCAATGTAGTTGTTTGGAGGTGAAATAATTATATAAAGTTAGCTAATATAGTATAATATAGTTGCTATTTATAGATAGGAAGAAGTATGATAATTAAAAATATTCATTTAGTCTCAAGGATCAGAATCACCTATAATACACCATGTGGTAGCCATTTGAATTAAGTGTTATTCATAAAGTGATTTAGTGTCAAAGATTGGTTGAATCTGAGCAAAGGTTTGATGACTTATCCCTTTAAGGCCTTATAAGGGAAAGGTAAATCGTGGGTGGATATTAAGGGAACCATGCTTATTATTACATTATTTATTAGTAAATATGGAAAAGTCATAATAGGGATCATCAATAGGAATATCCACTATCATGTTATGGGAATGACTATAAGTATAAGGAAAATCATCACATTGATATTCATCAATGATATAAGTATCAAAGGTGATATAATAGGGATATTAACCAAGGGGAGGACCATATTAAATCTCACCAAAAGTATCATCTTAAGGGGGAAGAGTATCAATGAGATATTTGGTCATGAGAGAAGGTATTTGATGATTTAGTTTAGGCATCTAAAGATGGTACATATGAAATATATAAAACCTCAATATTTTACACATGGAAAACTCATGCCTTAGTTTTTCCTCTTAGTTTTATACCTTTCTGACTTATACAAGTCTTGTATCTACTCTCTTGTGTGCCCCTTGGCCTATCTTTTACTACAACTAGTCTTATGTTGATGACCCAAGCCTTCTATCTTGTCCAAAATGATTAAAACTTGTTTATCTTATGCCTCTACAAGTTTTGAGTTTTAACTATTTTCCTTCTCCTTGGACACTTGCATCTTAGATAGATAGATGTAGTCATATAAAATTCAAAAATAGGTAACTTAAGCGTGGCTAATGACACCCAACCTATAGTTCCCTCTTGCTTATCCTCATGACCCTCATGTATCTTTTCATTGATTCTTAGTCATTTTTAGCCTTCTAAATTTGATCCCAACTGAACCAAACCCCTCTTTCTAGGATAGATCAATCCCCCCAAGTCTTCTCTACTCAGGACAATAGTACCAAACTAGGACTATAATGCCAATGCCACTCTTATCCACTTTTGGTATTATTGTCTAAGTTTATTTCTATCCCCAATAGTCAATTTATTCTAGTTCCCCATCCTGACCCTTGTCAGCCTAACACAAGCAAATTCAATCTATGACCAATAGATCCCTATAAAATCCCATTCAAAGATAATTTGGAAAGGGTTGGAAAATATCACTAAACAAGAAAGAATACAAGCAAGAATACTCAAGAAATCTTCCTTATTCTCTACATACATCTAACCAACACTTGCAAACTCATTCAAATCCTTACACTAGTCCCTAGCCACCTCAAGTACATCTAGTTTAGCATCATACATTTTCATATACATAATTTCATAAAGCACATCAAGTGGGAGAATTACATATGGCTTGATTCCTCTTCAAAGTATTGGTATGTAGATAGTGTGCCCACACATGGGGTGTGAAGGATGCACATTACATCTTACACATACTAACCCCCCACTTCTTGATTAAAATTTGTCAAATCACAATGGAAGATAGGGTTTGAAGAAATAATATACTCTAGAGGGAGCTATATAGACTTCCATCTATTGAAACTTTGTAGATAGGGTCATACAGACATAGAGAATGAAACCCAGAAGATCAGATCCTCAAGACAATAATAGTAGAAGTAGAATATAGCACTAGTGCCACTACTTTCTAGTTTTGGTGCTCCTATCTAATCACAAAATGAAGTTTAAATCTTAGTTTATGATAGTGTCTTAGTCTTGCATAGTGAATTCCATCCTCTGTCTTAGTTAAATCAATCAGTTTCCATCTAAGTTTTGTTTTCTTCTCCTTATTACTCTTTTTAGAAAATTTTGAATTAAAATCAATTTACACAAATCATTAGCTTAATTATTATCTATTTATTTATTGATTTTACTACTTAGACCCTTTAACTAAATTAGGAATAATACACCAATATTCCCAAAATTGTTAAATCATTTGGTGAACCTAACTTACTTCATTTGTGCATAAAAACCCTAAAAACCCTAGGGTAAATTTACTACTAATTTTTCCTATATTTTCTTGATTTTCTTTCCAACCCTAATTGCCCATACTAGGTCCCAATATTTTTCCTATATTTTTTTGATTTTTTACTAGCATATTAAAATCAGAAATTCACTTCAAATTTCAAAATTCAAAAGTAATTTTACAAAACATTTATTTTTCAAAACCCTAGTTGCATCTTCTAGGTCTCTTTAAATCACAAATTTTCCAATAATTTTTTGATTTTTTTTACTTATATATGTAACTCAAAAATTCAATTTAAATTTCAAAATTTCATAGTAATTTTCAAATTAATGATTTTTCAAACCCTAGTTGCATACACTAGGTCCTATTGCTTTTGAGATATCACCTTACATTCTAAAAATTAGATTTCAAAAATGGCTCTCACTTATTTACAGATTTTTCTTACCTTTTTTGTAAAAAATAAGGAGACCATCATTGGTCCTATCATGTACATGATTGATGAAGTTTAACATATGATAATGCAAAGATTTATTCTTTGCATTTCATGCTTACTTTTTATAATAAGGGATGATATAAAAAAAATTATTGCTAAACATGCACAAGATTTCAATATTTATTTTGCATACTCTCTCTCTCTCTCTCTCTCTCTCTCTCATGTAGAATAATTTCCAAATCTATTTTAATAAACATGTTATAAATATTATGTTACAAGTCAAAGTTCTTTATGCATTAATGCACAATTCCATGATCTCTACCCTTTGCTTTCTATCTCTCATATGGAAAAACTTTCAATTTTATCATGTTACACACATTATAAATGTCATAGCACATGCCAAAGTTTCTTATGCATTCATGCATAAATTCTTATTTTCTATCCCTTGCTTTCTATCTTGCATATGGAATTTTTTTTAGGTTTATCATGCTAAATACATTAGAAATGTCATATCACATGCCCAAGTTATTTATGCATTAATGCATAGTTCCATTCTCTCTATCCCTTGTTTTCTATCTCTCATATGGAATGTTCTTTATAATCTTATTGTTATAAAAATTTCATAAATTTCATCTCATATACATGGTTTCTGCCTAGATGTATCTAACTATTTGGCTACTTTTGAGTATCGTCCTTCTCCTCCTCTCCCCTAAGAGGGTGATAGATACTTTACCTCTAACCATGTCCATGTTATCACCCTTCCAAAAGGTGAGGTAGACTACACTATTTTTCCTAATGCATATATTCAACCTATAGATTCTTTAAATCCTCTTCATCATATGTGCTTACATGTTCAATTAGAAGCAAAGAGGGTTTGTACTTGTGAGACTCTAAGGAATCAAATCACTAGTATGAGAAAGTTAATTTAAGATCTATAAATGTAGAATCAACTATTACATGAAAAAATCACAACATTGGAAAATTAGATTATAATGTAAAAGCCTCAAAGACACCCTAGTGTCAATCATGTATATGCACCTTCACCTAGTCAATTGGTTACATATCAAAATAAGAAATCACAAAAAAGT
The DNA here is from genome assembly GCA_037957365.1 of Torreya grandis. Classification (NCBI taxonomy): domain Eukaryota; kingdom Viridiplantae; phylum Streptophyta; class Pinopsida; order Cupressales; family Taxaceae; genus Torreya; species Torreya grandis. Next base: position 1,671,649 of record JARHVA010003949.1, on the reverse strand, counting down.
AACTCTATAACTAGTGATTCAAAAAGCATTAAAATATCAAATAATAGTTCAAGTGAGGTACTAAGGTAAATGATTAAATCTAAGTTGATCAAACTACCTCCTCTACATCTAGTGAGAAGATCTAGATATTGTTGTGCATATCATAGAATGCATGGGCATCGCACATATTCATGTTTGGCATTAAAAGAACATATGCAATAGACAGTTTCTAATGAGGACCCTATACAAGATAAATTAGTCAAGTAATCCATAGTAACACAAAAACACATTAACAAAGGTTCAAATGTAAAAATAGTACAAAAGTGGTTATCAAAGCATAACTCAGAACAACAAAAGGATCAAAAAGCAAAATCAGAGCAAAAAATAGTACCAAAAGCTCAAGTAAAGCACAAAAAAGATACAAATCTATCTCTTTAAAATGAGGCTCAACTTTCAAATTAGTATGGGTTTGACTAATAATATCTACAACAGTTTGATTATTAAGGTCAAGGGTTGGGCAAGCATGTTCAAGGAATCACTAATCCTATTCTAGTAGTTGATAATGTTTGTCACCAAGGTTTGGGATTTATTGAACATCTTAAGGCAAATCATTCACACACACAATTTATCAAAGGAAAAGATCCAGCTACAACAAAAGTTAACACTAGCATTTTATTGGTTCAAAATCAAGATGATAATGATGAGTGGAACAATATAATTTTATATGATTTCCAAGATATTGACAATGCATTCAAATATTCAGAGTCATATTCATAGCCATTCCCTCATGCTTCATAATCATGAAAAATTATTTTTTTTGGTATAGGACACCATGATAGGGAGTCTCCCATGAGACTTTGTGTTAGTATCATTCCTTCCCATCTTACTTGTACATAATTTCTCAATTTTGTGTACATAGTCTCTTTTCGAATTACTTATACATAGTTTATTTGTTTACTTGTACATAGTTTCTTAGTATTTCTTATACATAGTATTCCTATGATTGATTTTACATAGTTCAAATATATCAAAACCTAAAAACATTCAAATAACTCAAAATCCAAAAACATTCAAATAATTCAAAAAACACCAAAAATGTTTTGATTATATGCATTATCCATGCTTTACATTTCTACTACTATGCTAGACTTAAATATGTTATTCTATGCTAGTTTTTGTCAATTTATCTACATAACCATGCTTCACTTAATCTCTTTTGAGTGTGTACAATGACATCCAACTCTTTGATTACTTCACTCTACCCATTGAGGGGACATCCTAATTCTACATCTAGACACACATTGATATATATACCCACTAGGGGCATCTTCTACATGACTACACCATCCAGGTTATGTCATTCCTACATCACACACTCTAGTTATCATGCTAATGTACATTATTTAATAGCTTGCATAGATTACTCTATCAACACTCACTATTATATATCACTTGTGTATTTCTTATCATATATCTAGTCTTGTGCTAACATGTCTTGCATACTTTCCCTCTTGCTTTGATTAGTTAAATATGATTGTATTTCTAGTTATTACATGATTTATTTTCTTGCTTTACGTAGTTAGATTGTTTGCATTTTTTAGTTTCTGTTTGTCTCCTATATGTGCCTTATGACATTTGCCAATGTAATTTTCTTATATTCATGTGTGTGATTTAGGACATTTTCCAATGTCCTTTCCCTGTACTCTTATATGTGATTGTGGCATCCACACCATCTTTACTTATTTCAATTGTATGTGTATGTGGTATTTAAACATGCCTTGTATGCTTACCTTCCAATATGAGTGACATGTGACCACGTCCTTTGTTTGTGTGGCCCCTTAGCCACCCTTGTATGATTTATTTCTTCTTTCCTTATGTGCTTTTTACTTGTTTACTTCTCATTTTTGCAATGATATGATCCACATCATCCATTTATCTTGGTTTTTTGGATGCCATGATGGACATCAAGCTCCATCCCTCTAACTAACAACTAATAACTAACAACAAAACAAAATTTCATTTCTATTTCAGTACATTTCACATGTTATTACATTGTTATATCCATCTAGGCATATGCTTGTTGATCTAATAATCTCTCAATATAAATCATGATATATCTTGAGATATCTTATCAATTATCATTACTATATCATGTATCTTTGTAGCATAACACACTTATATGGCTCTTTCTTTTGAGGTTAGTAATTTTAGAGTCTTAATTACTACTATTAGAAGAGGAGGCAACAAATATGGGTTTTTTCATAGAGATTAGAGCTCCTAATGGTAAAAAGAGTAGCATTTAGCACACCCAGAACAACAACTAGATATCAAAATAGTCAAAATAGACCAAGTAGATAGTGAAAATATTAGAATAGTTACCATATTTGACCTAGGATAATAGTGCCCAACTTAGACTATAGTGTTGGTACTAGTAATATCCACTTTATATTCTCTTGTCCAAACAACAAAAAAACTAGACTTTCAAGAAGCAAGCAGAAAGGTAGGTTCAACTACAATTTTACACAACCAGACTAGTTCAGAATCAATAATTTTTAGTACACTTTTGCTCAGAGAATTTAGTTACAAAGGGAATCATGTGCAACATGATGTATCTCACTTCTAATTTTAGACAAGATAGTTGATATATCTTCTAGATCATAATCCATGTTCTAGACACTAGTGATTGAGGGTAATGTGCATGGCACATTTATTTTCTTTCCTTTTTGAGTTTAGGATTACCCATGCATTCTTAGAAGTTGTGTTCATTATTCCATCTATAGTCTATTGGCATAATTTTGGGAAGGCTTTCATACAAGTCTAACTTACACATTTCTGAGTTCTTGAGTGGCTTTCATAAATCCTAATGCACCATTTTTGGAGTGGCTTTCATACAAGCCTAATCTTCATCTTTTGGAGTGGCCAAGAGTGGCCTAATTTATAGCATACATTTGACTATCCACACAATATTATTAGATCATATTACATACATAGACTTTAGGATCCATCTCATATGACACACATTTCATACCAGTATCATTTCATAGCTTCACTTCATAGGGAAATAATGGATCCAAATTACTAACTAGCCTTTGTATTATGAAGCCACCTATATAGAGGGATTAGACACATAGTCCAAGAATTGATTAGCACACACAAGACCACCTAGATTCACTTAATGGGTGACAATGGAGCTAAAAGGATAGCCTTTGCATTCTTGAGCCACTTTTGGGAAATTGAGCACTCAACTCCATTCATGATATTACTCTTGGTATAATGCCTTGTATCATTACTCAACATAATTAAACATCAAAATAGGTTTTATATCAGTTCATGTACCTAATGAGGTGTATTTTTTCATTTATTTTCCTCTTTCTCTTACCCAACTTTGTATGTTCTTATTTTAGATATAACATATCTAGTAAGAACTGATTTACTCTTTATTTTTTCTTGTACATTCATACTTCACAATGTGCTCTCTCTATGCACACCCACCATCACACAACTTCATGATCTTTACCCTTGCAGGTAACTTCAGGTATGATTTCTATTTTCCTTTATCCTAGTATTTTTACTTTGCTACATTACTAAAATAAAGGGTGGGAAAATGTAGTCATATAAAATGTAAAAATAGGTAACGTGAGTGTGGATAATGACACCCAACCTATATATCCATCTTGCTTGCTCTCATGACCCTCATGGGCATATTTTTACTAATTCTCAATCATCTATAGCCTTCTAGACTTGATCTTAGTTGATCCAAACCCCTCTTTCTAGGATAAATCAATCCCCCTAGTTCTAGTCTACTTAGGACAATAGTGCCACACTAGGACTATAGTACCAATGCCATTCCTATCTACTTTTGGCACTATTGTCCAAGTTTTATTTTGACCCCAAAGATCAATTATTTTAGCTCCCCATCCTTACTCTTGTTAACTAACATGATCAAATTCAATCCATGATTGATAGATCCCTATAAAATCCCATTCAAAGATAATTTGGAAAGGGTTGGAAAATATCACTAAGCAAGTAAGAATACAAGTAAGACTACTCAAGAAATTTTCCCTATTCTCTACATACAACCAACCAACACACTTACAGGCTCATTCAAATCCTTAAAATAGTCCCTAGCCACCTCAAGCACATCTAGTTTAACATTATACATTTTCATATACACAATTGCATAAAGCACATCAAGTGGGAGAACTACATATGGCTTGATCCCTCTTTAAATTATTGGTACGTAGGTAGTGTGCCCACACATGGGGTGTGAAGGATGTTAAATGCATTTTACACACACTATTCCCCCCTCTTGCTCAAAATTGGTCAAAGCATAATGGAAGATAGGGTTTTAAGAAATAATCTACTCAATATGGATCTATATACACTTCTAGTTGTTGAAACTTCATAGATAAGGTTACACATACATAGTGAACAAAATCTAAAAAGATAAGATCTTTAGGACAATAGTGGCAGAGGTAGACTATAGCACTAAGGCCACTATTATCTAGTTCTAGTGCTCCTATCCAATCACAAAACAAAATTTAAATCTTTTTTTATGATAGTGTCTCAATCCTACACACTAAATTCTATCCTTTGTCTCAGTCATATCAATCAATTTATAGCTAAGTTTTGTTTTTTCTCTTTATTACTATTTTTAGAAAAGTTTGAATTTCAATTAATTTACATAAATAATTATGTTAATTATTTTCTATTTATTTACTAATTTTACTACTTAGACCCTTTAACTAAAATATGAATAATACACTAATATTACCAAAATTGTTAAATCAATAGCTATGTTGATGTAGGTGTCATGTTCTGATACAAATGTTCAATGCCCTAAAATCATCTAATTTTCAAATGAAACATATCCTAATGGTTGGCCTAGGTGCTATTATGAAATTTATTATCTAGAGGATTGGTATATATATAATACCAACCTTCATTCATTCCTCATATAACACAGGCCTAGATTCATATCAAAGAGCATTCAAAAAACATTTAATTGAGAAAATGTTTCCTATTTTCTCTTATTTCTATATTATTCATAGGGATAACACATCTATAGGTTTTAAATTTTGAAGGAGTAACCTAAGATCTATATTTTCCAAGTTACAAGTTTGATCGCTATTATATTTAATTATCACACATTACATGATTCACATATAAGCCAACATATCAAGGATAAATACACAAGTCTAAGGCCCTCTTTAAAATATTGGCTATTTAGGTAGCACTCATTGACAAAGGGATATTTGGGTTAGCTTGACACCATGTACCCACTAACCTATTTTTCCCACATCCATTATGAAGATGATGAACTAGGGTTTTAATCATTTGATAAAGAGTGACAGTTCATGACCTAGATTTTAATGCACCAAAGTGAAGGTGATTATTAACCTAGAAGAATATAGGTGGTTGCATCTAATTTCAGTATTTATTCCATACTAGATACTTATGCCTAATCCATATACTATCATTGACACAACCATCCCAATCTAAAGTAAGTGTTCACAGCTATAGAGGCACTTAATACATTATTTAGTGACTATTATAGAATATTCTTCCCATTTGCTTCCTACCTATTCTAGATGTAGATCTATATTATCATCAAAACCAACTATCTTATTTCATTATCATTGTAATATCTATCATAGTTGTACTTTCCATTTTAACATATCTTAGCATAATAAATTTAGTATATGTTCTATATGAGTTTTACAATTAATTGGCATGTTATATATTTGTTTATCACCTTTTTGCTTATTCATTTCTATATTCTTAAAATTATCTATCGTATTATGATTCACATCTAATTTAGGGTTAAACATTTGGTGAACTTGATATTTGATCTCAAAACCCTAGTTGGCCTAGGGTTTTCTATTTTTTGAAAAGAAATACGATTTTTTATTTTCTATGAAGAAAAAAATTGGAAAAGATAGATTTCTTTTTCTATCAATATGTGTAATATGGATGTATCTAGCACCTATTTAGGGTCCTAATTTATAGTTATTATGGTGGTTTTCTATATACATTAATTTTTAAAATCTATTATTTAAATAAATAGCATATCCATAAATATAACAAAAGGGTTTTAAAGAAATAACAACCTTTAATACACATTTCAAATTTTGTTTGTAATACAATAGAGCAAGTGCCTTCTAAACCAAAACTCATGAAAAATGGCCTTATTGATAAATCATGCATCATGTATCCTAAAATTTTGATCTTAAAACTTATAAAACACTCTACTCTCTATAATTATACCCTATATGAGGCATTACGTGATACCCAGGTACCAAGTGATATAACATTAGATACTTATGAAGCTATTATGAAAAATCTAACATGCAATATAAACATTATTACCTTTGGTTGTCAAGATTGTCCTCAAAGAATATCTTTCATGAATACTTTCCTTCATCAACACAAATTCCTTACCACAATCAAGAAAAAAAACATGAGCACATGCCACAAATATCAAAGGCATCTAATGAGGCTATGAATAAAATTTCACTATTAGACTTGTTACATAAGTCACCACCTTACAAGGTCATTTTGGTGAGAACATTGCATACGGCAACCTTTCCACTAAATGTAGAGTCACCACATGTGGCATTTATGTTAAAATTTATCAAATAGACCAAACAAAATATATCTTTTGAAAAGGAGGATCTGCCATCTCAACATCTGATAAATAGCTTCTTATCACTCTATATCCAAGTATGTGATTGCAATAAAATTGTAAAATGAATTATTGTAGAAAATGGTTCAAGACTCAACATTTGAAACATATCCTTTCTCTCCGTAATTTACATTAGACCTATAGATTTGGAACCATATTAAATAATCATCAATGGATTTGATAATATTTCAAAAGTATTCGAACAAATAACATTGAATATTACCATGGGTCCCCATACATTACGTAATTTATACCAAGTTATGCCAAATGGTTCAAAATATAATATATCATTGCGATGGCCTTATATACATGAAATGTATGTGGTTACATATACTTTACACACCTACTTAAAATTCAGCCATCAAATATCTATTTACACATGTCCAATGGATACTGATCCCTTCAAACATCATGCAATGGTCCAAAAAACAAATGATCCTATAATGTAACTCTTTAAACCTGATTTTGGCCTTAAATATTTGATTAATTATGGAGACAAAGGATAAGGGTTTGGTAAACATGAGTAGGGTATAGCTAACCCATCTCTCATATAAATAATACAACATTGGTTGATACACTATTACAAAAACTTAAGTAGATTATTTTATTTAATCCACCAAGGAGATAGTTCTCATGTTTACCTAAGCTTCCCACTTTATTACTCCCATGGATTTTAGATTGTCATCTTATATGCCTTAATATGAATAAACCTCTACTCAAAGGGTACAATGTGGATGCTTATTGTGATTATCACCAAGTATTAGGGAATTCTAAAAATAAATGTTTTACCTTGAAGCATAGGATCCAAGATCTCATTGATGACCAAAAAAATTACATTTGATGATCCTTCAAAAGAATCAGTTTCATAACCTAGTGGTCACCATAAATAAAAAATATTTAATAATCCTTTGCACAATCATTCAAAAAAGGATCCAAAACTGTAAATGGCATACAATGCACAACAAGATCTTCTGAGTAAACAAATCAAACAACATCAATGCCAATAGGATTTAATAATCACCTTATTCATGGGTGGTGCTTATTTTTGGCATAACCATATTGATTCTACATAAACAAAAATTACTTAAAATATAAGACATTTTCAAAAGGTTGGATTTGAACTACAAGACTTGAAAAAAATGTTGGTTAGAAAAAATCCTTAGGGCACATAACACTACCAATTCCTTGTGGTCCTAAAGTGATTCAAATAAGGGCCTGGGTTATGCCACAAACTTTTACATGTGCATTTACATTAGGTTCTCTTTGGTTATATTAAACAAAATCTAAAATAGATCCAAATCAACAAGGTGTTTCTTTTTCTCATGAAAGTAAATTGATTCATATTCCAAATGAAAACATTAGTTCTTCTACTACATAGGTTAAAAATGAGGACTAGTATGTTATGTACCTTTTTCACTTATCTAAAAATGATCCAATCAATTTAAAAAATCCAATGTAAGGTTGTGAGCTCTCACAAATTCCAAAATACCAAAAAATTAAAAAATATTTTTGACATCTACATATTTTATTTACTCCCATGTTAATGGATACAATATCAATTAATTATACATACATGTGTTTCAAACTTATATTTGAGAGTGATATAAGAATACATAGATACATGATCGATACACTTATGGATGTTGGGCCTTCCCTCTTCTCACATCACTATGATGTTTGGGGTATCTACCTTCTCTGATTGTGATACTTTTAGGTTATATCATTCTATGGTCACTTTACATTATCATGTTTTAGATAATATGTACTTAAACATGCCTTTATCCATGCTTATATCTTTCATAGTGTACTTTTTATGCTATGTACTTAACATTTATTTTTAACATATTTTATCCATGTGATACTATGATATGTTTAATCTTATTTCTTATGTTTTCATTTATGCACTTCCTTGAGTGTCTTGCCTTGTTATTATCTTGTTTGTTGAGAATTTTAATATGATCCATTATTTGTGGCCCCCATGCCTTTTTTATTTCTTTTACATTTGAATATGTCATTGATTATTGTATGAACTTTTGAATATGTCATTATTAATTTTATGGACATTTATCTAAGTCATCCATTCGATGTTGGTGCATTTGAACATGCCCCTTATTTGTGGTCTCCATGGAAAATATCTTTTGATTTGATTTTGAGTGTCCTTGTGTGTGTGATTGATGTAGAGAGAATTACATAACATGATTAGTCAAACATTGTCTAATAAATCCAAGGAAGAATGCATAAGAACAAATTAAATTAATCTTATCTATTCATGTGGGAATTAAAAAGGATAGGAATAAATAAATGAAATAAAGAAACATCATATTACCTTCCCATATGGATTCACCATACCAATGTGGCTCAAAATCATGTTCTCCCTTGATCAAGAGCCCTTGTCTTCAACAAAAGTGGTGGCCAAGTCCTCCAATGTCTCAAGAACTCTTTGTAAAACTTAGGATCATGATTTGGAATCACTAAACCAGCCTATCAATGAATCTTGAATATAAAATCAATTATCAAATGTAAAGAATTACAGAGATAATTCAGCACAATAACTTTGCATAAATCAAGCTTAAAAATGATGTTCATGGCCTCTCTATTTATAGATTTTTGAGATTGATCAGGATCAACCATGACCATCCATCTTAATATTTATATGTGTGGACATGGATTAATACAAGTATTTAATTAAATCATAAATATCCCTCATAAATATTTGGGATAAATGGGCATTTAAGAGGCATAGAAGGTCTTAATGAGGCATGAAAGACCCATACTCCTGATATTTTATGCATTTATGGCTTATGGATGCCACCTTTTATGATGATGTCATTAGGTGATGTATATATCAAAAATTTCCAATAATTAGATATTCAATAAGTTTCATATAATTCTTACTTAAGTTCTTAATTTGAATTAATTATCTTAAACAAGGTTAATCAAGTTTAGTGTAATTATTTGGAAATTGGTACATAATTAATCAAAATGGTCAGAAAGTCATATTAATGGGTCATAATTCAACTTGATAAAAATTAGAAGGTGATGTAAGATGTGTTAGAACCATATTCCCATTTAGGATCTTGCCAACACAAAATAACAAAGGTACATGATGTGTACTGATGAATTAGAAGAAAAGAGTGATCTAGAGCACAAAAGGTGAAATCGTCATTTTGACTCGAAATGAATTGATTAAAGTTAGGTATCCCATAAAATGAATTTCCCTATTTAGGGATATGTTGACCTAAATCAACACTTTTAAATGACAAGTTTGAACCATTTAGGGTGTTTTAATGATTTTGACCTAAAATGTGTATTTGAGTGCAATTCGAGTAAGATTGATAATTTCAACATAAATGGTGTTAGGAATTGGATGTCTAAATGTTGCCCCTATTTGAGAAGGTAGATCAATAAATTCAAGTAAATCAACATCTTTTCAAAGAAAATATTTGTCAATAATAAATTGGAACAAATCCATGATGCCCCCTTGAGAGGACATACTAGGATGGAAGAAAAGGATGGATTCTCAAAAAGAGATAGAAACTGAGAAATTAACCCATGGAATAGATCACATCTAGATGCGATAATGATTGTATGCATGATTACCATTAATGATCAAAATATAATTAGAGGTATAGTAGGCCCCAAATATGGGGGGAATAGGAAAGATACAATCCATAAATATAAGGGACACACTTTAAATGTACCCAATTTGAGAGTACAGGTTGTGTGCTTACAACATTGATCAATCTCGAGACAAGTTACACACTAAAATATTACCATCATGGGCTTTAGTGTGGATAACTTAGAATTAGAAGAAAAGAGAGAATGTTATACTTTAGGAAGGGAAGCACCACTAGAATGGGGTCTCTAAAGATAAGATAATAAAAAGTGCTCTAGTAGAGAAAATTTGATTGTGATAAAATAGTTTTACCCCAATAGGGTGAATTGTGATCATTGATAAAGAATAAATAATGGTTTACCCCTGTAGAGATGATTTGATTTTGACATTGTTTAGATGTTTCACCCCATCATGGGTAAGTGGCAATCAAAATATCTTAAGGTTATAACCCAAAAGCTAGGTTAAAGCAAGTGGATGCAAATGTACATATAATGGTAGAATGGCTTAAAAACCATAAGAAACCAAGCATATGAGAATGCACAAAGTGATGAGAGATATGAAAATAAGAATGGATATGACCAAGCTAACTCCAGATGTATAAGACAAGTGAACACTACCTAAATAGTTCCATGGACTCATGTTCCAACATGAACTTCAGGCTAATGTACTTCACCTAAGTTTGGGAGAGAATAGAATGAGGAATGATGAAAAATGACCAAGAATTTATTAGACTCATGATGTATGTGAAGAGATGCATGTCTAAGTATAGATTCAAGTGCCAAAATACATGTTACCTACATGCCTAATTACATATCATGAGCCTATATTATGCAAAATGTTCTTGAGAATCATTCATTAGAGTTGTGTTGATGTTAAGACTTTAAGACCTAAGAACAAAGTGCTTGCTATATAAAAATAAAATAGGCATCATAAGTATGAATAAATGAGAATAATATAATATTCCAATTTCACTGAGCTAGTTCAAATGTGAATACCTATAACTAAGGATAATGGTAAAAACAATGACTAAAACTAGAGTTACAACTATTTACATTTAAACAAAAAAGCAAAGACAAAAAAAAGATAAACATAAATGAACCTAAATTGAAATCAAGATATGATCAATCAAGACTTAATTAGGAACAAAAATGTTTAAAAACAAAAGGAAAGAACATCTTAATGACATGAAACTAAGATATAGATAATCAAGATCCATGTGGACCATCAAGATGTACTTGGAGAATAAAATAAAGAAGCAAGACCAAATAGGAAAATAAAAGACTAACATAACAAACAATAATCAAATAAACACACATAAAATGTTTTTGAGTTTTTTAAATGTTTTGAAACTATTTTTGAAAATTTCTAAGTATCTCAACTCGATTTATAATTAAGAGATATAGAATGGTCCAGCTCATGAAATGGAAAGAGAAAGCCAACTTAAAATTCTCACAATATGGCAAGAGCATATGATAAGAGGGACTGAGTTGACCTCAACATGAATTGAGCACAACCTATATAACCCCAAAATAATCCCAAGTCATATTAATTCTTCCCACATAAAAGGTGGTGAAAAATCAACCAGGTCATAATAAGTTCACAAACAAAGGTGAATGACAAGACAAATGATAATAGTAATGACCAGATGATGTGGAAACGCATGATAAAAAGGAATTGTACCTAATTTTCCAATACGTAGTTATAATTAGGAAATAATTTCATAAGACTAATTTTCCCAAAGGTAGTTATAATCAGGGGTACCAAAAATAGTACTAAATTGCCCATAGGTAGTTATAATCAATGATACCAAATAAGATAATTAATGAAATATAACTTTCTAGATCAAATGTCATACTACTTTCATAGATTATCATTGAACATAAAATTATAATATTATTGAAATTAGATCAAAATCCCCCCACAAAAAGTGTAGGATGAACTAAAGGAACCAAGAGAAAAATGGGATCGGTAAGATGACTAAAATCAAGCCTTGGTCAATAGTAAAGAAATGGTATAATAAAAATGGTCTAATGAAATGATCAAAAAATAACTGGCTATAGTGGTAAAAAAGTTTCCCCCAAGTGATGATTGGCTTATATTACTCACAAAATGGTGAGAGCATTTCATAGGTTACTCAAAAAATGATGAGAGCATTGCTTAGGTTTCTCACAAAATGGTGAGAGCGTTCAAACTTAATAATTACTCACAAAACAATGAGAGTATAGCAAAGGGGTGACTGAGCTGACCTCAATAGAAATTGAGTGCTGCCTACATAGTCCCAAAGGACCTCAAGTTAATTTAGTTCAAATAACATGGTTTATGGAGCATAATGGTATAATAATGCCTAAAGGAGGTCTATAGGGTTTCCCCCAAGAGATGAGGCATGGTAATGGTAAATGGTAATTGGAAAAGTGAAAAATGGTTTTACTGCTCTTGCTAACAGGGAGATGCACATCCTAGTCAATATGTGAGACAGTAAACATGATCAATTATAAAGTTGATACCCAATTCCCTTTCAAAACAATTACTCTATTAAGAACTTGTAGCTAATCTGGATCTCAATAATGCGTTCATGATCTTTTTTAGGAATCAATTCTACTTCCTTCAAATGTTAAGACAAGATAACTTTGTAGCCTCCATAAAGTAAAGTGTTTCCAATGAAAAATGATATAAGTGGGTAATAAATGGGTGGGTGATAATGGAATGTATGATGAATGGGAAACAAATGAGGATCAGGGCTTGCAGTCACATGTAACGTTGTTGATGCTAGATTTGACATAATTTTGGTTGTGGCAGGGCCAAAGACTTCTAAATATTCTCTTGATTAGACCACTATATTATTCTATTGCTTTAACTTGAGAGTAGCTACCATCTGATTATGATGTAGATTGGAAGCTATTTTGATTTGATCATGAATAATATCTTTAGTATATAGTGAAGAACTTTTGTGCTTAGCTATTAGTGCCTTGATGAGGTTTTTGCTAATGAATTTATTTTGATCATCCCATAGTGCATCTAAGAAGGTTTCATGAAGATATGATAACATTTTAATTTGATTGTCTTCTAACACATTTGAAAAGGTTTCACTAAAAGATGTTGAGTTTGATCTTTGTTTATCCCTTAATGCCTTTAAAATGTTTCACTAGGAGCTTGTTCTTCTTCTAAATGAATGTGATTTTAACCTCTCTAATAATCTAAAAATGGTATACTACCATGGATACAGTTCAACAAAGTGTGATTATGTTCATCCCAATTGACTTTTGTGGGAGGTGAAATGTCAATATAATGGCTATGTTGGGCAGTAATAATGGTGGGATGGTGAAAGGAAACATAATCCTTGTAGAAGATAATATGAGAACTTGCGTTGATGCTAAAGTAATCATCCTCAAAAATTGTAGAAGGATCATAAATATATTCAAATTGATCCACAAAATAATTATAACCAATGTTTTAATAACTATGACTATAATATATTTCTAAATTTGATTTTAAAGCAAGGGAATCTGAATCTGATGTTACAACCGATGTTGATTCTATTTTTGATGCTAAATCTAATATCAATTTGAAAATAGAACTTGACTCTAATTTTTATTCTTCATCTGATGTGGTTGTTTCTTTAATGTTCTATTAATGCTAAATGTTTAACAAGTAATGGCCTATTTTGGCATAATGGGCTCAATAAAAAGTGATTCATCTTGGAAGGGTTTAACATAGACTAGATCATTTAAGTGAAGTCCCTAAAAGAGAGTGTACCACTCAAGGGATGTCTCAACAAAATTGTGTCTGTCAAAGTGAGACTCCTCAATGAGTGGGAAAATATCAAGAGACAACTCTACCGAGACTAGCTTGTCAAGGAGATGAGGCTCTTTAAAAATAGTTAAAATATGAATAGTTAATTTATCATAGTTTGAATTGTCACAAATGGGTGTTTCAACAATAAAATTATAGTTATGGTTCATAATTGGTTGCAAAAAATCAATTTTGAACACATTTTGATCCTCATAAGATGGCTCTTGAAGAGGTGATGGTTCTTATTTTGGCTCAAATATCAGCACAAAATTTCTAAAGTGGGGGCATTTGGTTTAACAATAAAAATAGTTTGTGGTTCAATAATGGACTCTCCAAAAATTATACTATTAAATAAGGGATCAAACACAACTGGTTCATAAAATGGAGGTTCTTCAATAATAGGTTCATCAAAAATTGGTGATGGGCTAAGGATGGTAATAACTAGATGTTTTTTAGATTGGTTGCTTGTGTAAACCCAAGGAAGAGGTCCTAAAAAGGTAATGACTAGATGATTCTTAGTTTGGTTGCTTATGCAAACCAAAGGAGGAGGTCCTAAAATTATAACAACTAGACTCTCCTTAGTTTTGTTGCTCATGCAAACCAAAGGGGGAGGTCCTAAAATAGTAATCACTAGACACTTTTTAATTTGATTACATATGCAAACTAAAGGAGGAGGTCCTAAAATGGTAACCTTTACACATTATGGATCCTAACTACTCACACAAGCTAAAGCATCCAAGTCATCTTGATAAACCCAATCATTCCAATCTTGAGTTGGATCATAAGTTGGATCTTGATTATGTTCTCATGATTGATTTTTGTGAGGTGGATAGAAATGTCTCACAAACCATATTATCACCATTGGGGTCTTGATTAAAGTCATAAAAGTCATTTTGTGTGTCCATTCTATCATAAGTTGGATTATACATGACTCCATCATAAGTGTAACTAGATATATCTACATTTAATGAAGAAATCTCTGAAAACAAAAAGGCTTAGATTTCTACAAACTCTAAAAAGTGATGTCCAAAAGACAAAAGGTTCAACCTAGGTTGAAAGGGTGGAGTCGTATCTCCAAAATGGTTTGTGTCAAGATTTAGCATAAAATAGCCTAATGTCAAAGGTTTTTGAAGAAAGGTTGTGTTCTCCCAAATAAAGACACAAAAAATGATGAGGATAGGTGCTTAAACAAAACAAACAATCAATAGTCTTCAATTTTAGGTAATCATTTAACCAAAGTTATGCAACCCAAAAGAGAAATATCTATGTATTGGCCCCATGAATTGAGGCCTAAATAGAAATTAATTAATGTTTAGATCCAAATTTAACAAGTTTAATTTAAAATGTAATGTTGAAGACTAGGATTGGACCAAATAATCTAGACAAGAGCAGACAACATGATGGCATATAAATAATGTCCAAATGGCACACACACAAACACGTTTAGAAAAAATTTCAAGGCACAAGTGTGGTGTAAAATGGACATCATAATGATTCTTTAAATAAAAGAGTGACATATAAACAAATTGGTTTTAACATGGTTTATAAATAAATAAATAAGTTTTAGTCTCAAAACATACCAAGTAAAAATGACCAAAATACACTAAGTATACTCATCCAAATCCTAAAAAGGGTATGTAAATGTGGGTTGACTAAAAATAATTAGTTTTTGATCATTTCTAGAGAGATCCATTGCACAATGACTTTCACATCATGATGCAAAAGAAAAACACATTATTGGATATCCATGACACTTGGCTTGTTGCAAAAAGGTCTTGCCCTTTTTGCAACCACTACATCCATCTCTTACTCAGTGTAGTGAAGTGTCCTAAGTGTAGTAACATCTCATGTGCAACTCCAAAACTAAAAGGTGGTTTAATTGCTCAAACTTTTGATCCTAGTGGGAGTGGTTGAACTCAATGCTGGGAGATGAAAACCTAGGTCAAAGCTTTCCTATAGAACTTGAAAGAGGTGATGAAGTCCCCTTAATAATCCAAGTTTTCATAAAAATAAATGACTAAATAGAAATACTTTAGGGAAATTTTCAAGATCACCCAAACTATGATGAGTTTTTGGAGAGTGCTTTGGACGACGTTCTTTCTATGCCTTAGAATAGGAATTTTTGCAATAAGGATGGGTGCTTTTGATTATAATGATTTCATAAAGGGGACAAGTGGAAGAGCATACAAGTGACATCCCTCTCTTTTTCAAACAAAAACTAGTTCAAACAACTATTGAATGCAAAAACTTGGAAAGATGAGCTCATTTTTAAGCACCAATTTGAAAGATTGAGTGGTGTTATTTTCACCCCTTGGTCTTAAGTTGTAACTTTGAAAGTATAAATATCAAACATTAACTTAAGAATATAAAATTTTCATTAAGTACCAATAAAATGTTCTTAATTAATTTTAAAACATGCAAAATATGTCTAAATAGTATGTTTTAACAAATTCGAAGTCCTTCAGTTACAAGTATACCCTTAAGGCATCACCCCAAAAGCAAATGTGTTAGATTGGAAATATTTAAAGAGATTTTCAATTTTTTTTGAAAAATATCTCTAAATTAAAGCTAAACTAATATCAAATTCTAAAAATTTAGGATAAAACATGTGGTTTTAAAAAAAAATCATCAAAAATGGACTCTGTATGACCCCAAACCAAGCATTTGAAAATGGCCTATTAGCTCTCGAGTCTGTCAAAAAAAACATAGTGACCATCAATGATTATACTTGATCATTGATGCTTATACCTGACTATCGATGATTAAAAATAATTGTTGATGGTTTCACTAACCATCGATGGTTATACTGACCATTTATAGTTGACTATGTAAACTTGTGACACAGAAAAATGGATAAACAAAGTTAGAATATCAAATTGCAAGAGTTTTAATAATCCAAATGAAGATTTTAAAGTTTAATAATGATCTTATTCATGTGTGGGATGTGTCTTGTCCCACTAGGGGTACCAAAATGTAAAGAGGATTACATAAGATGATTATTCAAATATTAGTCTAATAAATCAAAGGAAGAATGCATAAGAACAAACCAAATTAGGCCTATCTATTCATGTGGGAATTACAAAGGATAAAAATAAACAAATGAAAGAAAACAATATAATATTACCTTCCCAAATGGATTCACCATACCAATGTGGCTCAAAATCATGTTCTCCCTTAATCAAGAGCTCTTTTCTTCAACAACAATGGTGGCCAACTCCTCCAATGTCTCAAGAACTCTTTGTAAAACCTACACTCATGATTTGGAATTAATAAACTATAATATAAATGAATATTCCATACAAAATCAATGTTCAAATGTAAAATATTGTGGAGATAATTCAACATAATAACTTTGCATAAATCAAGCTTAAAAATGATGTTCATGACCTCTCTATTTATAGATTTTTGAGATTGATCAGGATCAACCATGACCATCCATCTTAAGATTGAGATGTGGCTATGGATTAATCCAATTATATAATTAAATAAATAAATATCCCTCATAAATATTTTTTATAGAGGGAAATTTAAGAGGCATGAGGGTCTTAATGAGGCATGGAAGACCCATAATCTTGATATTTTATGCATTTATGGCTTATGGATTCCACCCTATATGAATATGTCATATCAACAATAAATTTAAAATAATGAGATATTCAATAAGTTCCATGGAATTATTACTTAAGCTCTTAATTTGGATTAATTAGCTTAAACAAGGTTAATCAAGTTTAGTGTAATTCTTTGGAAATTGGTGCACTATTAATCAAAATGGTCAAAAATTCATATTACTGGGTCATAATTTGACTCAAGAATAATTATAAGGTTATATTAGATGAATTAGAATTGTATTCTCATTTATGATGTTACCAACATAAAATAACAAAGGTAAGTGGTGTGTATTGATGAATTAGAAGAAAAGAGTGATCTAGAGCACAAAAGACAAAATAATCATTTTGACTTGAAATGAATTAATCAAAGTTAGGTATCCCATAAAATAAATTGGCCCATTTATGGATAATTTGACCTAGATAGGCACTTTTAAATGACAATTTTGAACCATTTATGGCGTTTTAATGATTTTGACCTAAAATGTGCATTTGAGTGCAATTCAAGTAAGATTGACAATTTTAACACAAATGGTGTTAGGAATAGGATGTGTACAATTAATTGGTTCTTGATATTGTGGTATTACTATCTAGATGTTTCCATGATATTTATCATGCATCTTGGTCCTTGATGTGATCACAATCTATGCACTTCAATGATACATTTACCTAGACATGTTCTCCTATATGCTACATGGTTCATTCATAATATATGGTTATCTTATTATTTTGAGAGGAGATAACTAAAACTTTATATCTCCACTCATGTAAAATGTGGGGCATATCAATCGATCCATGTCATAGAGGCATGGATTCTACACATTCATAGTTTTTAGATTCACTGGGGGCATGTTTTAGAAACATGTTCTTTGCACTTAATCAATACTTAACATTTTTAGACTACAAGTGGGGGCATGTTTTAGAAACATGGCCTCCACATTGGAACTTATATCAATTTTAAATTTCATATTATAGTGGGTGCATGCTTTGGTATCCTGTTCTCCACACTTACACAATTTCAAATTGGCCAAATTGCACAATTATATGATTCAAATACACATTTATGGTAGAATTCTATACATTGGTACCATTATTATACACAGTTTCATCATGAGAGATATATAAGTTTTATATGCTATGTAATTTGTGCATAATATTTCATAATCAAATAAATTTCAAACCCACCAGGTTAGACTTTTAGACACTATATTTTTGTCAATCTATTGCAATAGTTGGTTCACTTTTGGTATGGTTGAGGTGACTAAATCACTCAATTTTTCAAAGTTTGTAGGTTGGACTTGATTGTATCATCTAGGCCTTACCATTTTGATAGTGTAATTTGACTTGGTTCACTCACACTCACTAGGTTATAAGTATGATTGGGTTACACAGTTGAGCTAGTCTCAACTGCCATATGGAAATTCACCTTTTATCCAAGGTTAGGGGAATGGGCCCTCCTATATTTATATCTCTATATGTCCTTATATATATGCACTTTATATATTTATATTTATCCTAATATTAATTTAAATGATTCATAATGATACATTTTTCAAATAAAATTGCCAAAAGGTAAGATGATTGCATCGATACATTGGTGTACTCCTAAACCTTTCTCTCTTTCAATTTTAATTATTTCAATGTTTTAAATTTTAGATTATATTCACTATTTATATACTATAGCATGATCTTTTTTATAGGTTAGTCACTAATAAATCACTCAAATTGGACTTAGGAAAAGGCAATGTGTGTTATACACACCTAGGTATGCATCCCTTTCCTTTGAACTAAAAATTTCATTACTAGTTAAGGGGGGAATGTAGATGATATTTATGAAATATATATCACCTCAATATTTTACACTTTAAAAACTCAAACCTTGGTTAGTATTCTTAGTTCTAGACCTTTCTTGCTTCTACAATTCTCACATATACTCTCTCTTGTGCCCCTTGGCCTATGTTTAATCCAACTAGTCTTATGTTGATGACCTAAGCCTTCTATCTTACCCAAAATTATTAAAACATTCTTATCTTATTCCTTTACAAGTTTTAATCATGTACTATTTTACTGCTTCCTATACACTTGTATCCTAGATAGATACCTATGTCAACATGGGTGTTCTATTCTGACACAAATGTCCAATGCCCTAAAACCATCTAATTTTCAAATGATTCATATCCTAATGGTCATCCTAAGTGTTATTATGTGGTCTATTATCCAAAAGGATTGGTATAAATATAATATCAACCCTCATTCATTCATCACCTAACATAGATCTAGATTCATATCAAAGAGAATTTAAATAGCATTCAATTGAGAAAAGTTTCCCTATTTTATCCTAATTTTATAGTAATCATAGGGATAACACATCTATATGTATGAAGTACTAAAGGAGCATCCCAAGAGTTATATTTTACAAGTTATAAACTAGGTAACTATTGTACTTACTTATCACACATTTCATGACTCACACATAATCCAAAATGTAGGGGAGAACTAAATAAGTTTGAGGCCCTCTTCAGAGTATTGGCTATGTAGCTTTCACTCGTTGACAAAGGAGTCTTTGGGGCAGCTTGATACTATGTGGTTACTAACCCATTTTTCTCATAACCACTATGAATATGAATAACTAGGGTTTTGATTATTTGATAAGAAGTGATAGTCCATGACCTAGATGTGAATGCACTAGAGTGAAGGTGATAATAAACCTAGAAGTATCCAAGTGGTTGCATCCTATTTCAATAGTGTTTTAATATCTTTTGGATTCAAAAGAGAAACATACAAGTAATAAATCTATTTGAATTAAATATTATAATTTTTATATTTTAAAAATTTAATATAGAATTTTGAAAATATATCTCATCTAATCATGTGCAACAAATACACTAAGTACTAAGTAATTAAGAGATAAAGAGAGCATATCTTGTTTGATGTTCTATTTTTAAATGTGGAAATGATTTGGAATTATCATAAAAATACCATAAATATCTTGACCTTGTTCACTCTATATTCTAATTATTTTTTTCTATTCTATAATTACATTGATTAGGGGAACAACATCAATGCTAGTGTCTACTTATGACACAATTGTCAGTTAAGAATATGTATAAGAATGGTTCCAAATTTGTATCAAGTTTGCATTGTGACTTGTATAATTATTTTACATCACTGGATGTGTCTTCCTATGTGCATGATCTATATAATAAGTAAATCCTAGTTATTTTCATTGTACCTCTTGTAACTTAGTGAAAAAGGGTTAGTAATGTGTGTTGAACTACCCTTAGCAACCCTGTTTGTTGCTAAGTGTTGCCTACATATCCAATTCTCCAAAGAGGGCCTCAAACTCACATGTAATTCTCCATCTTATGAATGTGTGTGGAATTGTAATATTATGTCTATATTATCTTTATCCTATTAGCCCTTGGCACAAGTGATGAAATAGTATATTTGACCTTTTTAATGTTTCAGATATTTTATTCACTATTATATTGTAATTTGATAGCTTGAAATAAATAGTACTTTTCAATTAGATACTTGCTTCATGAAATTTTTAGGTCTATTAATTATAGTATAGACTTTATATGTATATAAACTTTTAGATTTTGAATTATAACCTAGTGACACATGAAAATTTGACCATAGGATAGGCAAAAAGTGCTAACAAAATGGTTACAAAAGTGAAAGATATAAAAATGGATAAAAAGATAAACCTAGAGAATTACATTGTAGTTGGACACTAAAATCAATGCTAGTGTCCAATATGGACACAAGTGTCTAGGGGATAAAAAAAATATATAAAATATGAATAATAGGTAGGGATCCCTAACATACATTGGATGAATATAAATAAACATAACACACAGGCCTAAGGGGAAAGTAAATCAAGTGAAATAATATGGAACTGAAGAGGTCCATAAGAGATTACATCACTAATTATCTTATTGAAAAGGTATATATACACAAGGAGACTATAAATATGTGTATTTGTACCAAAATGGGTGTCTACATTTCCCCCCTTTAATTTAGTAATGCAAGAAAAATTGAAATTACTAGTTTAAAGGAAAATAAAATTCATATCATGGTGTGAACAACACACCTTACCTTTGCTTTAGTTTTTATTAAACCTTTAGTTTTGAAAATTACCTAAAACCAAGAATATTCCATGAAGTAATCAACATATATATTCTATATGTAAGTCATAATAAAAGGTAGATACATGGATATAATATATCTATGTATGTGCATATAATAAATGGTTCTAGAGTGTTGGATACTAGAGAAGTAGAAGGGGGGATTTCAACTTAATCCATATTTTAGCCAATAAAATGAGTGATCCCACAAGTGGTCAAGTGTGTTTCATTAGGTGGTGTTATACTTGAAGTAAGGAAAGTTTGGAGATGATCATGCCCCCAACCCAAAATAGGAAGAGTAGTGTTCCGGCCATCAAGAATATCATTTCTTAACCAACATAACTTGAGTGTAAAATATATGTATATGTATAGATTAGTATAAGGTGAATAATGTAATCAAATTAACCTAAAAAACTTGGTGAGATTGGATTATTTAATCCATCTAATCACACCAAAAATAAGAGCCAATTACTATAGATGGGTAAGGCTTAATAAAGTCCATAAAAATTTGATCAAATTATCAGTATGTAAAAGTCCATGATGTGGAAACAATCCATAAAAGAGTTTTGGAATATGAAAATGATTTGTATTTTTACAATATCATCTACATATTTCATAATATATGCACCTTGGATATGTCTCATGTTGAAATTATGTATAATAAATTGTACTGATGTATAAAATTTTACCACAACTATGAATTTGAATCATATACTATGTATTTTTGACAACTTTTAAATTATGTAGGTGTGGAGAACATACTTCCAAAGCATGCCCCAATATGTATGGAGAAATATTAAAGCTACAATAAGTACCAATTTGAAGGACATGTTTCTAAGAAACATGCCCCTACTTTAATTTAGAGGTACTAAATAGTGAATGAGTATGGAGACCATGCTTCCAAATCATGACCCACTAAATCTAGAGAATATTTAAACTATAGTAAATTATGCAGAACATGTTTGTAAACATGCCCCAAATAAAATGGCCCCTTTTTGGAAGGAAGTGATGTAGTGCCTACTAGTCATCTTCAGACAAAAGGAAAACTGATAATATACCTGATATAATTTACTTGATATTATTCTAAAAGTATTATGGACAATAATTTGTAACATTATTTTTGATAATATTTGGGATATAATAGAATATCTTTGTGTAGAAAAAACTTTAATGATTTTTGGAAAAATTTTAAAATTTTAAAATTTGGTATAATATGGAAGAGCTCATTTTTTAGATCCCAATACAACTTACAATTTCAAATTTGGATAATCGAGGCTCAAGATATGCACATTTGAAGTTTGTGCATAAGTGGTATATTAGGTGCATTTTGAAATTTTATAGAATTTTATATTTAAGTTAGATAAGAACCATGCCACATATAAAAGCCCCTTAAATAATGTGATTTGATGTACTCCACACTATCCTAACTAGCAAGGATTTTTCTCAGATGGTAAGTAGGTTTAATTATGAATTTATTGGTAGTTTTAAATTTATGAAAAGTTTTCATTTTGTGTATAATTTTAGGATTTTATTGGGATAGTGGATGATTACATTGACATCCTATATTCTTGCATCAATAACATAATGTTAGTGTCTAGGTTTAGATGCAAGTGTCTAACATTTTTATCCTATGTGGATGCTAGCGTCTGACGCTTATTCCTTCATAGATGTTAGTGTCCAAGCTAATGTCCTATTAATTTTTTCCATAGTCAACTATTATTTCTATATTTTTGTATCAATTTTTTATTGTTGTATTCTTTATTTCATAAAGATATACATATTCAAGATTTTTGGCATGGGTGATATTATTCTACCTTAGCATAACTAGGTCTAGATGTGGATGAATAGGACATTATTGATCAAATAGGGTTGGGTCATGTGGCCTATTTAGGAGATATTTCATATAATATCCACCTCTTCACATATTTATTTGAGAGGTGGAATCTAGATACATGTATGTTTTGGCTTCCTACAAATGAGATGACAATCACTTTAGAGGATGTGCATTAGATTTTACAAATTATGATTAGAGGCAAGAGAGTTCAAGTTGCTAGAGATGGTAGAACAAGATATATTTAATGTTCCCATGTATATTTCATTGGTCAAAGGGATCCTAATGTAGATCCAAATGGTATGATTAATTTTGATAGTATTATTAGGGGGGATGTTCTATAATTACAAAAGTTTATGTACATCATACTTTCATCATTTATGGTTGTAGAGGGTGGTAAAAATGGTATTTCATATTAGATGTACCAGGTAGTTCAACATATTGAGTTCGATCAAACTAGATATTCATAGGGTCACACTATACTAGCCCACTTATATAGGGATCTTTACAGGTTTTGCATTGGAGAGTCATCATGGAGATATTAAAGATATGATCTTATTACATGTTTGGGCCTATGAGCATATTATAGTGGTATGGTCAGTTGGTGGTCCTCTACCTAGATGGGCTCATCCATATATGTTCACATAATGATGGGTATTTCCACATGGGAGGCTACATACCATGATGGAGTATCGTGAGAATTTAGATAGGTTGATTCCATATCAGATTGTATGACATCCTTATAGTATTTATTTTGAATGGCTCAAGGATGGACATGAGTTATAGAGGGTCTATATTAGTATGTAACTAGTTGATCAATTTCCTGGTATTTATGATTTTTAAGTATGATCAAGTTTTACGATAGTTTGGGATAAATCATGGATTGCCTTCGACACCCTACTCATGGATTCAAATAACATGGAGTGGGAATGGGCCCCATGATAGGCTATCACCTATAACTATATATTTATCCCAATATCTAGCTAACAAGTGAGATCCCATGGTTCTCTTAACTATAAGAGATGATGTAGGATGTATATATGGATATGCACAGTGGTGGGACAAAGATCAATGTCCACTATTATTTCCTATTGTATTTTCTATAAAAAGTGTTTTCATTGATGTCAAAGGTAATGACAAAGTGGTGATGTCATTGATGAATGATGATATCATGAGGTGATAAGAAGACCTTGTGTGCTTGATAAGTGATCCATGTGGTTTGAGTTGTCTTGATCAATGGAGAATGATATGACAAGATTGTAAGATATTATTAGGTGTAGTGATATGATTTTTAATATAAAAGAGTGGTCTTATAGAATCTCAATGTGGTTTGGTGATGAGGAAACTTGAAGAGAGGTCATTACTTAGGCATGGTCATGGCTTGTAGAGACAAGATGGAGATAAAATAGATCAATATGAGCTAGATATTGAGCATGGTACATTTGGAGCATGTGTATGAATTTTTAACTTAGTTCATGACTCTAAAAATTTAGCTACAATAGCAAGGATTCATTGATGGTTTGCATCTAGGCTTAGATTTATGACCATAGGTGGCCTAATGAAATAGTTCGAGTAGGATTGGAAACTTTTGAGCCAATGCAAGTTTTATTCATGATATAACAAGTTGTATCTAATATATATATATATATATATATATATATATAGTTATAGTTATAGGTCAATGAATGAAGACAAAGGTGCATGAACAATGTCTTGATGATCTTAAGGGTGTGCAAGCCTGGGTAGGCCTGACCAAATTAGATAGGTTGATCAGTTCTAATTAAAATATGTTAGAGGGAAAATCATTGTGGGGGCGAATCAGTGATGAAAGATATTTCAAAATTGTAATCTGTTAAACTCTTAATCAATTACCACAAGCATGTATAAAGTATACAAGATGTTCATAACAATTAAAAATAAAGATGATGTAAGATCACACACATAACACAAAATATACATGATAAACACTCTTGGGGAATAAAACCTACTCTCAAGCCAACAAACACATTGAATACTTGTCTTTTAAGATGACCATAAACATTATACCTTTTAGTGAAGCACCCATTTCACAAAGAGTGCCCACCCCTAAGTATGAACAAGCACCCACTTGTTCTAAATTTTGAGCACCCAAATAACACTTATAAAATCAATAGCTCCAAAACTCTGATTGTAGATCAATCTGATTGGAGAAATAATGTTTAACACCTCTCTTTCAATTCTTCACATACACTCAAACTTGATCATACAAGCAATGCATCCAAACACCCTTTTGGATCTCTCTAGTCTTCTTTGCTCATATTAAATATAATTTATACTTCAGTCCATTCATTGATCACACTCACTCTAATCTCTTTACTTCACCTCTATCTTCTGCTCTCTTAACACATCCACATCTAAGTCTAGAAATCATTGCCTTGGTCTCCACGTTTTATAGAGTCTTCATGAATATCAACTTCTAGGTTGGCCATAATCCTTGCCTTAACCCGTAATAAATATATCATGCTAACACATAGCTTAATACCATTCTCATAGGTCATCTATAGCATCTATAGGTCACACTTAAGTATCTACACCTTTCAATTAGGCCTTAATAGCTCTTATAGGTCTCATGGAGACCTTTTACCCATTTAATACTTCATTGAGAAAAAAAATAACACAATATCACTTTAAAATACATGGGTCCACTCTATATGACATATAAGACATCTTCAACTGTTTATTATAGACACCTAAAACTGGCCACCGATAACCTCCCATCAAGTTTTTGGCTAATTTCCACTTAAAATACAAAATTTGGCCTAAAAACACTAAAACATGCCAAATGATGCGTAATTGACATATTCAAGTGCCAATTTTGGCTAGGGTATCCCTAAATTAGGTAATGCAATTTATGACCCAACTAACTTTGATTAGTTCATTTTGAGTCAAAATGCCAATTTTGCACTTGGGTGCTCTAGATTGCTCTTTCCTATCAAATATCTTACACAAGATGCATGAATTTGTTATTTGTTATTGGTAACTTCTTAAATGGGCATATGGTTCCAATGCATCTAACATCACCTTTCAATTCCAATCCAGTCAAATTTTGGACCAATAACAAGGCATTTTGATTAATTTGAGTAATTTATGCATAAAGTGCTTAATAATGCTTAAGAGCTAATTAAACTAAATTAAATTATAATCAATAAATCCATGTAAACTTGTTGAATACTTATTTTTAGAAATGAATATTTAATATTTGCATCATCAGGTGACCTCATTTCTTGGGAAGACATCTCTAGGCCATAAATGCTACGAATATTAGGATTCATGCCCTCCATGACTCATCAATGCCCGTTATTCCAATGCTATGATGAGGATAATTATAAACTTAAGTCCAAAAATTAGATTAATCCTTAGCCACACATCTAAATATTGAGATGGATGGTTTAGGTTGATTCTAATTAATTTCAAAAATCTATAAATAGAGAGGCCATGAACATCATTTCTAAGCTATTTTGATGCAAGTTATTATGCTCAAATATATTTAAAAGTCACGAAAATTAGTGTTATCATGCCAAATTGATTCCAAGCCAAGCCAAGCCACAAGCCAAAGGTGCCAAGGAAAGATGGAAGTAGCCAAGCTTCCATTCATAAGGACTTTATGAGCACAAAATCAAGCAAGCTATTACTACAAAGGCATTTGGAGCATATAAAGAAGGTGAAGGAATTCTTGTGTTTTATTCCTTACTTTTTAGTTGTGTTTGTCATTTGTTTTTGTCAACTAAGCTCTCCCTAGTGTCTAGGCCTAGAGATGTTATGATATTAATATGTTTCTTTCATTTTGTTTTCATTTTGGAACTAACACCATACTAACCATCCTATCTTGAGTCAAATTATTTGATCCACATATGGCATGCCTGATGGGACTAGACACATCTCACACGTAAAGAAGATCCTTTTACAACTTTAAAATATTTATTTAGACCCTTAAAAATATTCTAAATTGATTTTCTAAATTTATTTTGCTATTTTTGTTTGCCACAATTTTACAAAGTAACTGACATCAGTAAATAAGACCGACATTGGTTGCATATCTTAACTAATGTCAGTTAGTAAAACTGACATTAGTAGCAAACATATCATCACTCACATTGGTATAACTGATGTTGATTTGATAACTGACATCAGTTAGAAAATGTAATCGTTGTCAGTTACATAAACCGATGTCAATCACTATGTTTTTCTTAAAATATAGACCTGAGAGATTTTTCTAAAGTTCATTGTTTCAAACCCATAAGATCTTCAAGGCTAAAGGACATGCTAACATTTTTGTTGTAGGATCAAGCTTGAAATTTACTAAAAACATGTTTTAGATCACCTTTTACATGCTTAAAAATCAATTAGGAACCTTGTTTTGGTGTTTAACAATAAATAAATTTTTGATGTTTATGGTGAATGTTTTCAAAGTTTACAAATAATACCAAGGGGTCAAATGATCACCACCTCACTTTCCCTTTGGGCTTAAAAATGAACTCACCTTTTCAAAGCTTTTTGTATTTACTTGGTTATTTAGATTAATTTTTTATTTGGCAAAAAGAGGGATGTTTCATGTATGCTCATCCATTTGTCCCCTTTAGGGAACCCTTGGAATCAAAAGCGCCATTCCTATTACAAGTAGTTGAGTCCAAGGCTTAGAAAGAAAGTCATCTAAAACACTCCTCAAAACTCATCAAAGTTTGGGTGACCTTGAAAATGACCCTAAAGTCTTTCTACTTTCATGATTTTTTTTATTTTTATGCAAACTTGGCTTACGAGGGGGAATTCATCACCTCTCATGAGTTTTTTAGGGAAGCTTTGACCCAGGGTTTCACCTCCTAGAATTGACTTCATTTGGCACCTAATTAGAGTTGAACATGGGATGTCGTGGCACTTTGGACATCGTACTACACTAAGCGAACAACATGATGTAGTGGTTACAAAAAGGATTAGACCTTTTTGCAACAAGCCAATTGATATGGACCCAAAATCCATGCTTTTCTTTTACATTATTTGGTGTGAAAGTCATTGTGCAATTAATTCCCCTAGAATGTTCATAAACTTGTTAGATCTTAGACAAATCCCCACTTGCCATGGAAGTATTGTTGGTATAAGGTGAAATTCAAGGTCCATGTCACAATACTATCATTTAAGAGAAGGGGAGGTGTAAAAAACCTACTACATAATATGTATTTAATTTTGGATGAAGACTTAAAATCCTCTTAAATGATGTATATTGACAGATTCCAACAATACCAAATAACCTTATCAATTTAGGATCTAAGACAGATTAATTAGTTGGTCTTGTCCTAGATTAGAGTCTTGTTTAAATTCAAAACTTGGTGTAAAAAAACAAATTCAAACCAAAAACATGGTCCTAATTTTCCTTTGAATAAAGAGGCATTATGCTTCCCACATGAGATCATCAATTTGCCTTGTTCAAAGTTCATCAAAAGCTTGAGAGTCATATCATCCACTTTGGCACAGTTATGTTGTCCAATTGAGTCTAGACCTTTACCAAAGTTGTTTATGTCCTTCACTTATAATATAAATTCAAAATTTCAACTTTATAAGTTCATAGGGTTGATGTGTTAAGTGGGTTTGCAATTTGCACTAAACTTGAGGGAACTTAGGTTCAATTTCTAATTTGGGTTGAAGGCCATTTTGACTCAATATCATTATCACAATCTGATAGACTTAAGCCATTTTGTGCTAAACACTTGCACTTTAAGTCTATGCACCACAACATTTTGAGTCAAGAAAAGTAGTGTTATGGCATCAAAATTGTGGGAAAATATCTTTGCCTTAGGGAGTTTTTAAAACAAACTTTTTTTTCACACCTTTTGGGTAGTATAGCATCATTACACTACCCAAAACATTTTGAATATTGTTTCA
The DNA here is from genome assembly GCA_037957365.1 of Torreya grandis. Taxonomy (NCBI): domain Eukaryota; kingdom Viridiplantae; phylum Streptophyta; class Pinopsida; order Cupressales; family Taxaceae; genus Torreya; species Torreya grandis. The sequence goes on along the minus strand of JARHVA010003949.1, from coordinate 1,642,101 downwards.
TAGACCCTCTTACATAGAGTTACAAATTTTTTCCTACATTTTCAAACCAATCTGAGTGTACTTTTGTGATCCTTTGTCTAAAGCATAGTTATACCACTCACTTTTGTCTAGCTTATTTGTTAAAAGAGCCAAGTTTTATACCATTTTTGTGAGAAAATAAACTATCTCTGAAGTGCCTTTTGTTTCATACCTTATACCTAGTTAATCAAGTTCATGACCAAAGAATAAAATTCCTAGGGTCTGTCAGAAGTGTTTCAAATCTATTAGATTAAAACTTTCATCTATTTTAAAGACTAGCTTTTGACACCATTTAGCCAAGAGTCTTAGCACATGCCTTGTTTGAGCCTATATTTTGATGTTGTGTTTGGCCAAAAGACCTAACAAATTTTAAATTCCTAGATTAGACTGATTTGAAACACTTTGACCTTAGAGTTTGGCATTTTGATTTTTGGTCCTTTTACTTGATTATCTTTGTGCAAATAGTGAGAGGTTAGATACTTAACACTAGCTTATTTCCTCATAAATTTTTACATAAACCTTTTGATCCTTTTGAAAAATATAGACCAAGTTGAAGCATCATTCATTTTTAATTTTGTCCTTTTTAGAGTTTTTATAACTCTTTAAACTTTTATTGTAAAGCATTGGCTATGGATCCCAACATGTAATCCTACACTCATAGTGGACTCATATACAATCTAGGGATAAGTAATGTAGTTGCATAGGAAGAAATGGTGCAAGACCCCTATGTGGATAAAATTGCTTATGATATGGATTCTTCTCCTTCTTATAATACTCAATCAGGGGCACAAAGCTAAGAACCATTAGCTAACTATCTATTTAACACACCACCTTATTCAGAACAAGATTAGGAGTAAACTACATAATACCTAGCTACAATATCCATAGTGGATGAGCCAATTCTTCAATAGTCATATTTTTACTAATATGGCTTCTAGGTATGATCCATTTTTGTTTGAGCAACATTTATTAGAGAATAAAGATGAGATTTTGGTTAGATCCATAGAGGTAGGGGCCAAGTTTCTAGCAGACTTTCCCCATGAAAATTTACCAAGTCTAGTAAGAGTGCCCCACCATATCATTTATGATCAACAGGATTCTTCTAGCAATCTTATGGCTCTAGTCCAAACAACATACCAAGATCCTAATATATCTAATTGAGGCAAAATCATCATGGAAGATCACTTTAACCAAATGTAAATAACATATCAAACCTACCTAAATCTATCACATGATTTCAATTAGATGAATATGATGAGTAAGCCTCTCATTGACCTAGTTCCTTCAATAGGAGTGTTGATAGAGTTAACTAGACAAGAGAATTTTAATTCTAACCCATTCATACAAACCACTTCGATAGATAACATGATGCATATGCCTGTTATTGAAGAAATTCTTTTAGCCTCTACATATAATAGTGAGACAAATGTAGTAGATAATGTGTAAACAACATCCAGTCCTGATCAAAGTGGTACTAGTGTGAAAACAACTAGCCAACAACATGTGCCTATAGTTAATCCCATGAGTAGATCATCATACTAGGGAATAAGAGTTTCTACATCCCAAATTCAATCAGTTACTTCCTCAAGTGTATAGCCTATGGGATTAGGTAATCAAATAATGGCTAATGTCACACCTCAATGATAAAATGTGATGAACCCTACTCCTCCTAAACAAGTAATGAGTAGTATTCTACAACAACAGACACAATTTGGTGTATCAATGTAACAAAAGACAAATACATTACCACCTCAATCAGGGGAAACAAATGATCTACCTCACCAAGTAATGACAAGCAGACCTCTTTAGTCACAAATTAATATGTCAATTTAAAAACAATCAATGACTAGTCAATAATGTGCAAATATTGGTCAATGATATATGTGAAATCTACAACATGTTTTCACTTCTCCATAGGGATTTGTGTAACAAGGAGGTCCCCATGTTTCTCAAGTACCTATTAGACAACCATTTGTTCAAAATGTGCCATAGATTCAGAGATAAGGTCTTGGACCATAAGTTCTTACTCAACTACAAGGTTTGATTAGTCAAAAACATGTCCCTTTTCAACCACAGTAGGCATATTATAGTTATATCCCTTCATCCCAATCACAAAATCCTCCAAGTCAAACCTTTATCTCTAACCCAAACTAGAATATCACATAACCAAATGTGCAATTTCAAGTACATCCTAATCCATGTATGCATATTCTTGGTCCATCCCCTAACCAACCAATGTATCCCAATAGATATCTTCATCATACTCTGGTCAAAGTGTCCTACTTGTGACCTCCCAACCATTTACTCAAATTTTCCCTCAAACCAATGTTCCTTCTAGTTTCCTATCCCAAAAATTGTAATAGATGAAGGATGCAATTTCTACCATTCACGTTGGTAAATAAGTTAAAAAGTTTACATTAGATTATGTTGGTTCCTACCCATTCAATATGGAGTATTTTTAAATACCATTTCCTCTAGGATATGAACCACCAAAATTTGACAAATACAAAAGGAAAGGTGATCCTAAGGCTCATTTGACCAAATTCTTTATCACATGTCAACCAATGGCATATGGTGACATATACATTTTTCTATTATTTTTAAGGAGCTTAGTTGGACAAGCCTTGGAATGGTGTTTAAAGTTGCCCAAAAATTTATTAACAGATTTTGATGATCTTTTTGATAAGTTTGTTTAACACTTTTCCTATACTCTCAAGCATGATATTTCATTAGTGGACTTAACATAATCAAATCAAAAAGTTGGTGAGAATTTTGAAATTTATTTACAATAATGGAGAGCCCTTACAAGCCATTTCACCCATAGTTTACCAAATAAACAATTAGACGTTGTGTTTACCAAAAATTTGCATAGTGAGATAGTTTATCATTTGGAATTACAATGTGCACATACATTCAAAGAGATCATTGATAAAGGTTTGTTGATCATGTGGGCACTCATCAATAAAGGAGTCATCAAGCTTAACTCAACTAATCAAAATCAAGGTACCAATCAAGGAAAGGACCAACATCAACATCCCATTCAAAAACTAGCATCACAACTGGCATACACCAATAACCAAGAAAGATTGAAGCAATTCAACTATAATAAGAATGTTATGGGAAATGGAGTAACTAAATCCCATCATGTATAAATGGTAAAAACATCATCTGCACCACCTTTTTATCTTAATCCTACCCAAAAACATCTACAACCAATACCATAAATGCAACAACCAAGACCTACACAACAAATACAATAGTTTTTAGCATTGCAAACCCCTCTTCTTAGGAGAATCATGCCTACATGCTATATCTCTAGTGACTTAGGAGAACCTATTGAGTCTATATTCTATAAGCTTTATGTCATTGATTTGATTAGTTAGCATATACCAAAGCATTATTCATAAGGCATTCCTTATTTTTATTGGTACCATGAAAATGAATTATGTGACTATCATCGGGTCAACAGGAATAATCTATGAAGATGTGTCCAAATCAAGCATTTAATTGAGAAAATGTTAGAGAATGGGGAGATAACATTGTATAATGGTGATTCCACTTCTAATCAAACTCTTGGGATTTATCAAAACCCCTTTCCTTGACATAACAATTAGTATCAGCAAAATAATCATCAATAACAATAATAAAAACTAGTGTAATAGCAAAATCAATAGTATCAAAATCAAAGGCCAAACCAACAAAATCAACATTAGAAACCATAATGATAGAACAACGGATAAAACCAATGTTAGAATGGTAAAAACCAACAAACCTACCATACAGTTACACATGACTACAACATGGTTATAGGTCATATTATAGGGGGTAGCATTAATACCATCTCCATTAATCATAGACCAAGCACTAATCAGCCTAGACCATTGCTAAACAAAAACATTCAATAAAATTACATGGATAATCCTTCTTTGACTTGGGAATGCATACATGAAAACCAACAAACTAGGACTTAACTTTTTAAACTTTATATTGATAACTCATCCTTGTCACGTAACCATATGCGAGTGCACTAGCAATCGAGACTTGTCTTGTCTAGTCCCACACCATTCCCAACATTAATTAGTGATAATGGTCTAGTATTTAATCCTAATTGTATAATCATAACTTAGAGGTCAAAGATTACCACCACAAGCCCATAACCATCTACCACTTTGCCTATCATCTAACTAGCCATTTAGCCTCAGAATAAACCATTCACTACTGACTAAGACAAGAAGTTTGATATTGTACAATAATTGTAGAAGAAACCAACATAAATTTATATTTTAGATGTACTATGAACTTCAATAACCGACAAGAACATCTTGAATGATTTTCTGACCCAATTCATTGTTGCTAGTGACATATCCCCTAATAAATTTCAAGCTTTGGTTAGACACCTAGCTCCAGTCGAACAAGTCACATTTAACCAAAGTGATCTATCTTCCCTTAGCCCACTCCATAATAATGTATTATACATATAAGTTTATATAAGATGGAATAAAGTGAAACATGTCCTTTTAGACAATGGATCAGGACTCAACATAGTGTCTATAACATTCATCAAGCTTCTTGGGTACATAATGTTAGATCTCTAATCAGAAATGATAACCATCAAAGCCTATAATAATTAGGAAAGAGAATCACAAGGCACCATTAGTTTTCTAGTTATCATTGGGCCTTTGACCCATGATACAATTTTCCATATGTTTGATCTTGATTTATCACACAATATGCTTCTAAGAAGGCCTTGGTTATATGAGATTCATGTAGTCCCATCAACACTGCACCAATGTATCAAGTTTTCCCACTTAGGGATGGAAGTGAATATTTTAGAATATTTACACCCTTATGAACACTACAAACATCTTGAGGCTGAATTTTAAAGCTATAGTTATCAGTATCACATGAATCCAAGTTCCAAGTAGGATAAAGGAAATACTATAGTTATTGATCCTTCCCCAAATAATTGCATACATCTTAATACCTTAGATTCCCTTTCCCACATGCTACCTCTTGAAGCTTCTAATCATTTCACCATCTTAGATAATATACTGGGAGAGTATGTGACCCATGATACATTTCATATTGCCAATCTTACTATTTGATAATAATGCCATTTGTACCCTTACCCTAGCCATTCATCACAACCCATTGCCATTATATTATCCCTAACTAATAGATTGGGACCAATAAGAATCTAATCTATTGATTGATGAGTTCCAAAATGATGAGGCATTCTATGACTTTTTAGGCCTTAGAGACAACATTCCATTGGGAGATCACAAATCAAGATTCTTAATCACATTGGATCTTGTATCCTATTTTGGAGAGCGAGTGAACACCCTTAACCAAAAACAAATAAGTAAAACATTGAGGTCACAAAGTGAAAATCTCTTTGAGGCACTTTTTGACTAGGGAAAAAGTAAAGAGAAAGGCCATTCTAGTGGTGAAAACCTATTTTAGGTGCCATTAGATGGGGGTGTTCATTTTTCTTCAAATTTAGACCAAGAGACCACCAATGATGAACTTGCTTGTGGAGTCAAGTTTAGCTTTGAGAAACAATAAGTATTTGATCAAATTCTTCAAGAATTTCTGATTGTTTTTTTCATGTGGCTAGATCTCCCATTAGGGGACTCAAATTCATCATGCCTAGGAGAAGTTGAAGAGCAAGTCCTAACAAAAGACCCTGACATAATTTAATAGTTTAATTCATTGCCTACTATCTTAGAAAATGTTTTGACCCTTATAATCAAAGATACAATAGAGGTAAATATCAAGAATATATCAGCCTTGAAATGGATAAAATTAGGAGTGTCCCTCATTGAGAAGGAACATGATATATTTATAGCTCTATTGAGAGAATTTGTAGATATCTTTGCATGGGCCTATTTTGACATGCTAGGTTTAGACCCCACCTTGGTGCTACACCACCTTATGGTTAATCCTGATGCCAAACTGATAAAAAAAATTATGTAAGATGCATCCTCACATTTCTATATTGGTAAAGAAAGAGTTGAAAAATTCTTAAAAGTAGGATGTATCCGATCCATTGACTACTCAGAATGGATCTCTAATGTGGTACCTATTAGTAAAAAGCCTGAAGAGATTAGAATTTGTATTGATTTTTGAGACATCAAAAAAAATTATCCTAAAGATGATTTTCCCTTGCTTAATATCGAATGATTGTTGAATCCATGATAGGATATGAAATGCTTTCACTCATGGTTGTCTTTTAAGGATACAACCAGATTAGAATAACAGTAGAAGATCAACATAAAATAGTGTTCACCACTCCATAGGGAACATTTTATTATCAGGTAATGCCATTTGGTCTTAATAATGTTGGAGCTACATATTAAAGGGCCATGATTGTCATATTCCATGTAATGATGCATGATATTATTGAAGACTATGTCGATGACATATTAGGAAAATCCAACACTAGGGCCGACCATCTAGTAGTGCTACATAAGATATTTGAAAGATTATGGGAGTACAAAGTCAGAATCAATCCAAAGAAATATGTGTTTGATGTAACTTCAAGAAAACTACTTGGCTTCATCGTGTCTCATAGAGGTAGTGAAGTCAATCTAGCTAAAGTCCATGTTATAACTAATATGCCACCACCAACCAATGTAAAGCAACTCCATAGTTTACAAGGTGAGATCTAATCAATCCAATGCTTCATCTCATAGTTATTAGACAAGTTCCATCCATTTACACACCTTTTGAAGAAGGGATTTTTATTTCACTGGGATGATCAATACCAAAAAACTTTTTAAAAACTCAAAGACTATTTTGTTAATCCACCTGTTTTATCACCTCTTATGCCAAGAAAGCCATTCTTGTTATACCTATCAACTATCAACCATGCTCTGGGGGCACTCTTATCTCAACATGATGAAAATGGAAAAGAGCATGTTGTATACTACCTAGGTCATACCTTGGTTATGTATGAACATAACTATGCACCTATTAAAAATCTTGTCTGGCCATGGTCTTCACAGCTCAAAACTACACCATTACATGTTGAATAATAAGACCATGGTCATTTTAAAATTATATCCACTCAAATATCTACTATCTAAAATATCTTTGCAAGGTATAATAGCTAAATGTATCATGTTTCTCAGTGAGTTTGATATAGAGTATGTCAATTAGAAGGTCATCAAAGGATAAGTTCTTACAAATCAACTTGCTAAAGTAACTCTCACAGATAGACATCCACTCACATTTCAATTTCCTGATGAATCCACCATGACCATCATTAACACACCCCTTGAGGGGTATCCATAGAAATTATATTTTGATGGTTCATTTACTGCACATGGATCAGGGGTAGGTCTATTATTTATTACACAATAGGGGGATATAATCCATAAATCATTCAAAATTAGCTTTTCTTGTACAAACAAAATGGCCAAGTATGAAGCACTTGTTTCAAGACTTTGACAAGTAGTGCATTGGAACATATCTCATCTCTAAGTTTATGGTGATTTTTAGTTAATCATCAATCAGGTCACAGATCATTTTCAGACCAAAAATGACAAGCTGGTTCTATATAAAGCCATGGTCAATGCTCTTAAACAACAAATTACCAACATTCAGTTTGAGCACATACCAAGGGTTAGTAATAGAATTGTAGATGCCATGGCTACTATTGGATCTTTGATTTGACAAATAGATAAAGCTAGAGACTATCAGTTCCTCATCAAAAAAAATTAGCACTGGCTCATGAACCCTCAATTGTTGTAATGATTTGTGATATTATTGGTCCTAATTCCATCTGGTACTCAGACCTTTATAACTAACTTCATGACTAGGCTCTACCACCTAACCTATCTCTAAAACAAACCAAATCTTTCATTCATCATTCCACTCATTATACTCTACTTGGATCCACCCTTTACCATTGTAGTTTTGATGGAACTCTGCTTCGTTGTTTAACTTCAGTAAAGTTTACACTAGCATTAAGAGAAGTTCACGAAGGAGTATGTAGTGCTCATTCTAATGAGGTAGTCCTATCCAAAAATATCTTGAGTACTAGTTATTATTATCCCACAATGGATGTAGATGCCACTACATTGTAAAAAAGTGTGAAAAATGTCAATGGTATTCTAATCTGATTCATGCCCTAACAAAAACTCTGAAACCAATGTTGACACCATGGCCATTTTGTACATCGGGACTTGACCTCATTGGGAATTATAATCCCACTTCATCTAATGGCCATAAACATATCCTTACCACCACTGAGTATTTAACTAATTAGGTTGAATCTATACCCCTCACTTACATGATTGGAAAGAAAATTTCTAAATTCATTTTCAACCATCTCATTTACCATTACAGTATCCCTCTGAAATTATATCTGATAATGGAGGATCATTCAAGAATAAGGATGTATATTAGCTATGTACTAAATACAACATCACACAACATTTTTATATAGCTTATTACCCTCAAGGTAATGGCTAAGCTGAGGCATCCAACAAAACCATTGTCAATATTCTCAAAAATATTGTCAATGATGTCAGTTATGATTGACACTTGAAGATATTCTCTATCCTTTTGGCATACCATACCAATCATTGTACCCCCATAGGAGCCACTCCATACTAACTTGTTTATGGTACTAAATCCATCCTTCCCTTTGAGTTTGAGTTACCTTCATTATGCATATCTTTCAAGCATGTCCTAGATGATCATGATTGTCAAGTAGCTCACCTACAAGAGCTAGACCTGTTTGATGAAAAATGCATAGTTGTGCTCAACAATATTCAAGCATATCATAACTAAATCAAAGGCCACTATAATTGATGTGTTAAGTATATAAAATTTAATCTTGGTGATCTTTTTCTTAAATAAAACCAAAAGAATACCATGGATGAGAAGAAGCATAAAAGGAAATTCAAACCAAATTGGATAGGGTCTTTTATCATTACTAAAAATTATGGATCAAGAGCATACAAGCTCACCACACTAGATGGAGATGAAATTCTTGAGCTGATGAATATTATTCATCTCAAGCAATACAATGCTTGAGTGCTAAGGTGTATTATCTGTAAAGACCATTTTAGTTATTCTATTTTATCATTATTCTTCTTTGTACAAATACCATCCTCTTCATCATATCCACTTTTTGCTTATGATCTATTATCCTAGTGTGTTCTAAAGCCTATCCTATTTGACCTTGGTTTTTTGCCATTCATTATGTAGTTTCAGCATCGAGGTATCTAATCAGTTTCATCATTTGGTTCAAGTACTTTAGATAGAGATTATATTTTGGGATAGTGTGATAGAAGTTTTAGTGGTTACATCCTTCATTTTTTATTATTTTCTTACCATCAATCTTGCTACTAATTATAACTACCTTTTGGCAAATTAGTACCATTAATCTATGCCATTGTGTCCTGGTTATAACTACCTATGGGAAAATGAGGGGCCACATTAAGCCTTGATGTACCAACTTGCCACTTATTATGTTGTATTATCCTTTTTTTACCAACTATGTCTATTTTTTTTGAATTGATAGCAAAACTTGTCAAATTCCTCCACTATAATGGTGAAACTATAGGGACTTGAGGTCCTACTCTGGGACTATGTAAACAACACTCGATACTTGTTGAGGTCAGCTCAGTCACTCTTTTTATAGGCTCTCACCATTTTTTAAGCAACCTAAGCCATGCTCTCACCATTTTGAGATCAACCTAAGTTTGAATGCTCTAATTGTTTTGCAAGCTTGAACCTTTTAGTGTCTCATCATTCTCGATTGAGTTGAGATACTTCAAAAAATTCCAAAAACATTTTAAAAATTGTTATAAATGAACAAAAACATTGACCACTTATTTTCCTTAAGGATTTTGGGAACCCTTACTAAATTATAAGTAAATCACTTGTCATTTAGTTTCCCCATTCTTTTTGGCCTTTTTCTCTCACACACTTTCCATTTTACAAGACCATTCCTCTTCTCCCACATCCATTCTATTTATTTTCATCAGTTATCACATTCTTCCCATTCCCTGGGAGAACTAAATTTGGCCTAAAGTTTTTTATTAGATATTACATCCATGGAACTATGTAGGCATCATCCACTTGCCTAGTGCATATGGAGAGAGTTTGGCCACCCCCTTCCTTTTCTTATATTCCCCCATTTTGTTTGTTTGTTAAGTTATCACCTATTTTATATGGGAAATTTTCATAGGGTTTTTTTGCATTATTTGTTTGTTTTGGCTTTTTTTTTGTTTTTCTACTTATTTATTTACTTTCAACACCGTTTCCTTGATTCAGTTTATGTTTGTTCATTGGGTGATTCCTTGCCCACAATTATACTTAAATCCATCCATATTAATATGTTTACATTTTTATCATGGTTTTTATCATTGGTGCATTGTTTTCTATTGAGTATTGGATTATGGGAGTCAGTCCTCATGCATATTTTGGCCAAGTCCTTTATACCATGATGCCTACCAACACTTTCTATAGCAAACCTTAGCTTCAATAAGTCTATTCATCAATGGTGGTATCTATTCAGCACCGACATCCCGATCTCATCCTAATCATATCCCAAATAGAGTAATTAAAAATGAAATAATTTCAACCTTTATTAGTTCAGATAAACATCTCCCTACTAGTAGGCTGTTCTAATTCATCATTACCCTTTATGTTCAATTATCATCATCCTTAACCAATTTTATCATGTTTTCCATAATTGGGGTCTAATTATTATAACCGCCTATGGACAAACCATTACACACCATCCCACATGTATTTCTCAATGATTATAACTACCTTTGGGCAAATCATTATACTATCACCACTTTATGTTTTCTGCCTATACAAGGGCATTTTATTCTCTTGTTTGTCTATCTTAACTAGGGTATCTCCATTTTCTCAATGATTATAGCCACCTTTGGGAAAATCATTATGTTATCATACCACATTGTCACTATCGAGGTATAATATTTATAACCACCTTTGGGCAAACCATTTTACACTATCCCACTTGCATTCTCAATGATTTTGACTACTTTGTTAGTATCATTATATTTTCACCCCATTATATTTATTTTCTTTGGTGCCCCCATTTCACTTCTTTCTTTTTAAGGGACTATTTACTGACCTACTTGTGTCAACCATTCCCTTAAGGGGGCATCATACAATTAGTTTATCATTATTTTATTTGTAGGCATACATGAGCTTTTCATTCTTTGATAAGACGTTACTATGCCTATAGCTTGTAATGCCTTCCCAAACGGGGGAAAACTATAGACACCTAAAACTGGCCACCGATAACCTCCAATCAAGCTTTTGGCCAATTTCCACTTAAAATACACAATTTGAATTAAAAACACTAAAACACACTAAATGATGTGAAACTGACATATTCAAGTGCTGATTTTGGCCAGGGTATCCCTAAATAGGACAATGTAATTTATGAGCCAACAAACTTTGATCAATTCATTTCAAGTCAAAATGTTAATTTTGTACCTGAGTACTCTAGATTTCTCTTTCCTATCAAATATCTTACATAAGATGCATGCCTTTGTTATTTTCTATTGGTAACTTCCTAAATGAGAATACGGTTCTAATGCATCTGACATCACCTTCCAATTCCAATCTAGTCAAATTTTAGACCAATAATAAGGCATTCTAATCAATTTGAGTAATTTGTGCACAAAGTGCTTAATCATGGTTAAGGACTAATTAAACTAAATTAGAGCCTAATCAGTAAATCCATGGAAGTTTGTTGAATACTTGTTTTTAGAAATGAATATTGAATATCTACATTATCAGGTGACCTCATTTTTTGGAGAGACATCCTTAAGCCATAAATGCCACAAATATCAGGATTCATGCCCTCCATGCCTCATCATTGCCTTCCATGATGCCCTCCATGCCTCTTAATTTCCCTTTATTCCAATGTCATGATGAGGATAATTATAAACTTAATTCCAAAAATTGGATTAATCCTTAGCCACACATCTCAATCCTAAGATGGATGGTTCAGGTTGATTCTGATCAATTTCAAAAATATATAAATAGAGAGGCTATGAACATCATTTCTAGATAATTTGGTGAAAATTTATTATTCTTAAATATATTTAAAAGTCTTGACAATTAGTGTTACCATGCCAAATTGATTCCAAGCCAAGTCAAGCCACAAGTCAAAGGTGCCAAGGAGAGATGGAGGTATCCAAGCTTCTATTGATGAGGACTTCATGAGCACAAAACTGAGCAAGACACTACTATAAAGGCATTTGTAGAATCCAAGGAAGGTGAAGGAATTATTATGTTTTATTACTTAATTTTTAGTTGTGTTTGTCATTTATTTTTGTTAACTAAGCTCTCCCTAGTGTCTAGGCCTAGAGATGTTATGCTATTAGTGTGTTTCTTTCATTTTATTTTTATTTTGGAATTAACACCTTACTAACCATCCTATCTTGATTCAAATTCCTATATTCATAATTACTCCCACCAAAACACTCTTTTGATAAATCACAAATTGCTTAAATAATATTCTATACACATTAACACCATGAATGAACAAATAAAAAAATTTAAGATCAATAGCTTTGACTTTACAAACATTCAAACCTTATAACTAGATTCTATGGATGTGACTTGAATTTATCTACAAATTTTATTTTTACACCACCATGGAATTCATCTTGGATCAAAATATATAGCTCAAAAACTACAGACTAGTTTTCCCTCATTAATTTGAATATTCAAATTCCAATAGTCATTGTTTAAATACTAAACATCAAACACTTTAACCTTATCTCATGATTCTTGGAAACTTTATATAAATACACACTAATCTCCTTGGGAGCAGATTTGTATTTAACTTGTAATTCTCACCATTGGTCTTAGATCCATACTTCCATGATCATGCCAATTGACATCCCTACATGCTCTCTGCATACCCTGTAATCAATATTCTAATGAACTTTTGACACTTGGAAGCTCCATGTGCCTTATGAGCACATTGATTATTTGAATCCAATGAACTTATACCATTTGGTAGATCTATTTTCCTTCTATGCACATTGATTATTTGACTCAACCCATACCATCAATCTCTATCTGTATAAATACCTACATGCCATTGATCTTATATCAGCTCAATGAGAATGAGACACATGTCACGAGCATGTTTAATATTAGGAATATTTGAAAATTTGACTTTATTCACACCATTCGATCACAATTTACAAAATGAACTCTCATTGTTAGATCTACTAATCAGTTGACCTCAAAATTCAATGTAGTTAAACTTGATGGTCTGTGGCCTATCATAGATGCAAGAGAAACTTTGAAAGTTTATAAATTGATATAGAAAATAATTCAAGAGTCAAAATCTTTAGGGTATCTTCTTGGCACTATAATCAACATCCCCATGAAAATATTTGACCTTAATTAACTTTTTGAGTACCTATATTAAATACACAAACTTGTTGGTTCATTCATATCTGCATGACGTGTAATGATGGTCTAGCTTCTCTTAAGCTAGAAGATGCATTTTTATCTTTCCAAATTATCAAGTGACATATCAAAACTTCATCAAGACATCTAAGAATGCCTCATAACTTCTTCTTTGTCCTTATAGACCTATAAATGTTCCATATTTCTCTAAGCTATCAAACACAACTTCTTTGTCATTCATGCACTAGAACTATATGATGTCTTTGACATTAATGAAAACCTATGACATCAATGACCATGCTCAAAAATATCCCCCTTTGTCATTGATGGAAAAACACTCTCATAATGACTTCTTACTGATTTAAACTTCTTCATTTTGATCCTTCTCCCCTTTAACATTAATGAAAAAGGGTTTCTTCCTCAACATGCTAACAATCATTTCTCAATATTATGTATGCATTCAAATACTATTAAGATTATTATGATACTTACATACTTTCAAACATATGCATCAATTGATTCCCCTTTGACATGAACCAATCTAAATTTAGACTTCTCTGATCTTTAAACCTGATAAATTGATCATAGAGCTTTGAAAGATCTCTTAACATCAAGCTCCATCTCATGTCATTTGTTATTTTATATACACCAATATGAACTTGGGATTTTTTTATCCTTGGACCTATCTACCTACATAACTCATAAGCTCTCTTTAATCATATATGAAGAATCAATACCTTATCAAAATACATGACTTGTTTTGATCAAGTCATCATATCAATCTTCTTGAATTCATAACTGTAGTAGACATCTTCACACTTCTATCATAACTAAATCATATTCACATAGGCTCTAACTTCACATCATGTACATCTTCTTCAAGCCACACAAGCTAATTGAGTTAGCTCCCCCTTAGCCAAACACAAATTCAAATGATCTTCTTGTCCTATAAATACTTAGCCTTGTCTTGACCAATCAACCTATTGAACCAACATCCAATCTGATTTAACCTTCTCAAAGTCCTTCATCTAAAAACTTATCTTTCACTATCTCTTGGTTACCCTTTGCCTTCAAGATTTTTACTAATTAGCACTTTGATCATTACCTAGAGCACACATACTTACTTCCACACAAAAAGATTTCCTAAGAAGCATATATAGAGACACCCACTTGTCATAGAGGGACTAAAAATCCTAAAAACTCAGGGGACTCCCATATCTCCATGCTCTAATTTGAATTTTAGCCCTTCCTTATCTTCAGATTGACTTTGAATGAGTTCTCAACCTTATTTTTTTCTTTTATCTCAGGATCCCACTTGATTTCCTTATCTATTTGGGTAGATAGGGCTTGTTCCTTGATACTTAAACTTGTTCCCTATTTTGTTATGGAAATTAATCCACTTTGAACATGTTTTTCATTTACCTTCTTAGGCCTCTATTCACTATGACTCCTCTTCATGATAGGATTGACAATTTTTGAAGTAGAATATTAATCATTCTTGTAGAACCTTACTATGTGACCTCTCTCATGAAATTTGAAATAATTGAGGTTTATCAGAATATACATACCTTGTGATTGATATATATGATAATTCTTTGGAGTTTCATAAATTCATTCATGTACCTAATCATTTGGTCTCTTGATGAAGATATTATAAAACTTTTCAATATGGCCAAATCCTTGACACTTGTAGCAAAAGATGTCATTTTTTATTGTGAACCTATTGACTATCTTGAGTGATGATGTTCTTCATGATTACCATTGTCTTACTCATAATTACATGAAAATTTATTCTTTGATCATCTTGTACAATATTTTGACCTATGACCAAACTAATTACAAGAGTAATAAAAACCATTCAAATATGCATACCTCAAAACATTTGGTTGTCTAATCTGATTTGTCTTCATTTTGCCAATACCTTCATTCCTTGACTAATGATTGATCTTCAAAGTTTGATTTTCCTTGTTCACATCAACCTTTATCTTATCTTGAGTTACATTCTTTTATTCTTTTGTGTATCCAAGACTATTTATATCATTTGCATGCTTTTGATTACTCAGAATATTGTCAAGATCATTTGAGCTCTTTTCAAAATTCACAAATGACTTAATCTTATAATATGTCTTGTATAACTCATCTTTTAATGAACCAATTTCAATCACATACATAAATCTCTCATCTTCTTTGGTTTTTAGGCTTGTATACATAGTTTCTAATTGATTTTTGAGATGCTTGATAGTATCTTCATGTTCCCTGGTGTCATCATTCATTCTTGATTCAAACACACTGAATTGTTCTTCATAGTCCTTGATTTATGACATCATCTTCTTATTTTTTTCTTCTCAATATTTGAATCTTCAACAACATTCATCAATTCATCCTTACTCTTTAATTATTCATTAAGTGTACAAACCCAATAATCAACACATTGTGTGATCTCATCATGATCTTTGATTTCATTACTCAACCTTTCTTCAAAAAATCCAATTTTCTCCTCATAGGATTTGATCAAGGAATCTTGTTTCTATTTTTTCTTTTTTAGTATCTTCATTTCTTTCACAATATCTAGATATTTATCTTCAAGAGTGAATTTTTCATCTTCTTCCTCTGAGTTATCTCCACCAAAGAAATCTTTGATTAAAGAACATTCACTTTCATCATCATTAAAAGTCATGAATAATGTCTCCATGTCCTCATTATGAAAAAAATCATCATTTTTAGATGAGTTCACTTATTCTTATGCATATGATTTAATATATTCTTCATGGTAAAGGCTCTTATTGCCTTTGTATGTGTTTTGCTAAACTTGTGTCTATTTCAAGTCTAAAGAAAAACAAAGAAAGAGGATAGGGATAAGTGATTGGAATGAACCCAGATTGGTTTGTGCACCATATCCAGATGTTGTGAGCACTCTTCTTTGATTGGGGAAGACTACTTGCAAGTAAGAAAGCACTACAAAAAAAATTGTTAGTAGATATATGAGTGGATTACCAAGCTACGTGCTTATTTTAGGAAGTGTCATACTTCCTTAGAGATGACAATCCACTTTTGAGAAACAAATGAGTGATAAATAATAAAGAGAGAGTAAAAGAGATATTATGTTACCATTATTTACAACCTAAGTGTAGCAAAGAGTAACAGAGTGTAGTTGGTATATTCAATTTGTATTTGGGAAGTTGTTTGGGTAGGTTTTAGAAGGGTTACTAAAAATCCATAGCTGTCAACATTGGTTAGGCTATTGAGGTTGATAAGCAAGTGTGACTAATATCAGTTGGGTGATCAACATCGGTAGGGGCAATAATTGCCTAAGAGCTTATAGAAGGGTTTTTTAGGTCTGGGAAATGGTTTTGGTTAGGGTTGGAAGGTTGGGGAGAGTTTTGAGAGATAAAGTATTTTTTGGATGGATCTGGTTAGAGTTTTAGGGTGTTGGAACAAGGGGAAATAAGTGGGGAAGCTTTATAACTCCATATGGATTTAGTCAGGAATGTGTAAAATAATAAATACTAGATATAAAGTGATTATAAAGTAACTACTTAAAGACTTATATAATAAGTGATATACTTAGCTATGAAGGTGATTAAATGATAAGTGTTAGATGGATGGTTCTTATAAGGCTTGCTAAACTAATGCCTTGAATGGAGAAAACAAGCACGTGTTGCTAGTTCTCAAGAGCTTGGTTCCTAATCTAGATTAACTTATTCAAGGTAATAGTGAGCCAAGATGTGGAAAGTTTGATGCCAAAAGCCTGTATGTGAATAAAAATGAGTTTTTTTAATTTTTACTGACCTAAACATTAGTTTGGAGTTTGGATTAAATAACTGACATCAATGATCCCACTGACATCGACCATGGGTTGACTAATGTTGGCAGCATGAGAATAGGTAAAAGGGCTATTTTTATCCTATTTTTTGTTCTTTCTCATGCCAAGTGTGGTATCCATTAAAAAATGGTAGAAATGGGAGGTTAAGAAGGCTGTAGTTGGTTAGGAATTTATTTTTGGGGTGAGAATAAGTCATGGGTAGTTAGGATAAAGGGAATAAGTCTTGAGGTGACTCAGAGGTGGCTAGGTAAGGTAGCATAAGTGGTTTTTAATTAAATTAATTAAATATTTTAAATTAAATAAATGTATGAGGGGTAAAAGCATGGGTTAAGGAGTAATCGTTATTATTATTGAAAAGGGGCTCAAGGGGGATTTTGACACAGGGAGTTATGCATATGTGTGACATAATTTTGGTGTCTATATTTGCCCCTTTTTGTATTATAATTTACAATGACAAGTTATAAGAAAAAAATAGGAGTTAGATGATCTAGGTATTGGATGAAGTATCCCCCCTCAAAATGGAAATTGATGGAGGAGAAACTACAATTGGGTACCAGTTTGATAAGAAGTGAATTCGGTGAGTGGATGAGAATGTGGTATCACTACTTGTGTATTTACTACTATGATCTATAGTTGACAAAATCTATAATAGGTAAGGTGGAGGAGGACTCAAATAAAAATAACCAAAGCATAGCTTGTAAGTGGTAGCTAATAAGGTCAAAACAATCAAGATTATAACTCTAATGGTCCATGTGTGCCAGGTATTTGAGGTAGGAAATTCCCCTAGGAAAAATAAAAGGTTATAGGTGATAGGATGAGCTTGGTCACCATCTAAAACACCTAACATACATGCATGTGTACAATATCAAACTATAGCATAATAGCATAAGCAATCAAGACAAGCAATGCAAGGTTATGTAAAAGGGTCAATGATTGAGGAGATAGTCATGATCTCTAGTCAAAGTCATTGTGGGTAGGGATTTACGTGATCTCTAAGGGTGGTTGTCATGGTTGGTGAGAAATACATGATCTCTAAGTTGGTTGTCATGGTCAAGGAGATAAACATGATCTCCAAGTTATCCCATATTAGGGGTAGAGTTTAAAGGATAGTGGTTATTTGTGGAAACTCTAATGCAAGGGTGATGATGTCGTAAAGTCACTGATGTCAATAGGAAATAAAGCTAATCTTGGTGGCTTAGGTTAACATTACTGATATAGGTAGGAAATAATGTTGACATCAATGTATTAGGTCAAGGATGCTAACATCAATGGATGACCACACCTGATAAAAAGGTGTTTGGTAGCCCACTACAACTCATTTGCAATATTTGATTGGAGAGAAAAAGAGCTCTGAGTATGAGTGAGATGGTAGAGCAAGGAGGGGACCTAGATAGAGGCATGCCATCACAAGTGCCAGCTATTCTAGTGTAAAAGAGATAAAGAGATGAGGTAAAATCCCCTTTGATTTGATTTTGAATTTGAGTTTGTTAGTTTGCTTTTGTTAGGCTAATTTTGAAATTGGGGGGAAAGAATGCTAGTAGAGGGGTAGGAAATGAGGGGAGGGTAGGTTTAGATGAATTTAGGAGGGGTTTGGGGGTATTTTTAAGGTTAAAATTTAATGTTTAGAGATGGGTCATTAGACCCTAGGGCCAAACTAGTCACCGACATCGGTGGGGTCCATCGATGTTGATCAATATGATACCAATGTCGGTAATGTTTTACTAACATTAGCTAATATCAAGCACTAATGTCAACTTTTAAAATTAATGTTGGTGACCTTGAAAAATGCAAAATAGGATAAAAGGCTAATTTTGGATCCCTGATTGGAGCAGTCAATAAGCCTAATGGCTAACCTAGCCTCAAAAGACCCCATGTTGACTAAGTGCTACCTACATAGCCTTGTTGAGGGCCTCAGGCCAATGTAGTTCTCCCAGTGCATAGAAAAAAGGTATAAGGTATGGTTAAGAGTGTGTTAAGGGAAATGGTTAAGAAAAGGTAGGTTAAAATAGGTCAAGGGACCTAGGGCTTAAAATATAGGTCATAGGGTTGAGGGTTAGGGATATAAATTGTGAGGCCTAGAGTTGTGATAGGCAGTTAGGCCTAGGGTGTAGATGGGAGAGTAGGTTAGATAGTTAGGTGGGCATATGTCTGAGATAACTTAAGAAGACCCCATGTTAATTGAGTGCTACCTACATAGCTTGGTTAAGGGCCTCAACTAATGTAGTTCTCCCATAGAGAAGGTAAAAAGGTAGTGACAAGTTATATTAGAAAGTACATGGCTTGAGGTGTGTGTGTATGGATATAGGCTAGGTAGGAGTTGACATTATGAGATCACCTACTGATGTTATTGATGTGGATGAGGATGGATGTCACTCTAGATGAGTGGGAGCACATGACACCCATAGGTTTATGGGGAGTGCGATGATATTGTAAAGTTACATGAGATGTGAGTTTGATGATAACATTGATCGAGAGGTGGGATCACACCACCAACACCTTCCATTTGTAGACCAAAGAGTTGATAATGACATAGGAATATGTGTACAAGATTTTGGAATTACCACTTCAAGGTGAAGAGCTTTTCTCATGTTTGAGAGAGGAGCATGCTATTAACATGGTGGCATTATTTGGAGAACATGTTAGTGAGGTGACCTATCAGTCAATGAGTTTTGCCTATGAGCCAATGTACATTTCCAATGAGAAGTAGCATTAGTTGAGCATCCTAATGATGATAGGGATTATAGTATATACACTACCAGATGTAGATGGTGGGAGATTTTCTATTGCATTGATAGGTGTTATAGCATAAATGGTTGAGTAGTAGATCATATTCACATGGGGACCAACTTTTTTGGCATAGTTATACATACAGCTATGGGGGTTGAGATTACAATGATGATACAATTTGTGTGTCAAGAATTTACTCCATTATTGGTCATATGATCATATCATGGTGACATGACTAGTGGGGTTACCTACTATGATTGTAGCCAGTTTTAGGGTTAGTTTCAGATGATGGAGAGATGGTATGGCCTAGACCTAAGTAAATGGCATAATGTGAGATATTGATCATTATAGGCATATGATAGAGGGATTGATACTTATATATATTGTTTGGAGACCTTATTTGACATACCCTACATTTAAAGGATAGGCAAAGTAGCTTGTTGGCTTACAGAGTGCATTATGGGTTAGAGGGAGATGAACTAGTGAGCTAGGGATGGTACCCATGGCACAAGTCAAGAGATAGTTTAGCTTGCTATATGATGTACCTCCTACCTTCCTTTGATATAGGAGGGATGACATAGAGGCACCCCTACCATTTTCCTAAGAGTGAAATGGGCCAAATTTAGAGGAGCTACTATTAGGGCTAGGTATAGTAGATCTTAGATGCATAATGGTGTGTTTTTCTTGTTGGAAGGGTTTCATCCCATGGTTCAGGTCAGGAGGCCACCACTAAATTTATAGGGTTTGATGAGAGAGAGATGTAGTTGTACAGGCTTAAGATGTAGCAATATAGGCACAATACATAGTGGTATATGCTTAAAATATGGTAATGTAAGCTTAAGATGCAACTCAAGCATAGGTATTGGTTTTATAGGGATAGGTGATGACATTGTAGGGCCAAGTTGGGGAATTATAGGGATAATTTATGTTATTATAGGGTCAAGTTACTGTACTGATAATAGAGAAGGATAGTTTGAGAACAGTAGGTCAGGCTACTCCTCCTCCTCCACAGGGACCAATATAGGTCAGGCCTATAGTAGGTGTGATGAGACCATCACAGACTGTATCTTTAGTGAGGTATAACATTGCCCTTAATGAGATTAATTATTATGAAAGGGCCATTAGGGAGTTCCCATAGATTTAGAGGTATTCCAAGTTTATAGATTATGAGAGATTAGTGACACGTGCCAAAGCTTCTAGCGCATGTAGACGTAGACATGTAGAGAGTGGTGATGACATTACTTCTTCATGACCACATGTATATCCTCGAGGACTCTGAGTGCCAATTTTTTTTATTGTTATAAATGTTGTATGCACACTAGCCTATGAGCTAAAGATGAGAGATGTATATTTTGAGGGAGAGATGATATTGTGATGATGTATTGATGTACATTTATGTTGAGTGTGTGTGTGTGTGTGTGTGTGTGTGTGTGTGTGTGTGTGTGTGTGTGTGTGTGTGTGTGTGTGTGTGTGTGTGTGTATGAGATGTGTTTATTGTGATTTTAAGATGCATTTATTGTGATAGTGATGATAATGTTGACGTAGATAGTTATTTTAATGTTATGTTAATTTTATATTAATGTTGAGCATGTTAGTTGAGTTAGACTAACATTTACCATATGTGTAATGGTCTATGCATAGTTGATTTGTTAGCTTCATCTTAGCATTTTTCCATATTTGTGATGGTGTATGCTTAAAATGGATAGGTTGTTTATATTATTGTTTGTATGAAGTTTTAATCTCAATAGAGAGATTGACATGTGATTTAGATGGGAAATAAAGAGGCAGAATGCTCACATCTGGCAAAGACCATAATCATAACATAAATAGTCTTAGAAATATGAGCCTCTTTCATGATTTACATCATCAAACCATTTTGTTTGTTAGAGAAACATCATGTTAACCTTATGTTAATTGAGTTTAAATTCCCCTAAAAGAGTATGAGAGAAAAGGGTAAAATGAGTGAAAGTGTTTGGGTAGCATAAACTTTGAAGTGGTGATGATATGCCCCTACTATGGGTGACTTGAGAGCTACTATAGGAAAGTCCATGACTTAATTTTTTTTTGTGTGTGTGTAAGTTGATCAATGTGGGAAGCCTACAATGGGATTTTGTTTATGTTGAGGTCATATGAAGCTAATCAATATGAGAAGCCTCTTTTTTTCTCTTTGATAAAAAAGCTTGGCCTAGCCATCCTTCAAGGGAGTGGTCTAAGATTTTTTTTTTGAGTTTAAATAGATGTACTTCAAGGGAGCAGTCTATTGATAGTAGCAAAGATAAGTTACATAGTTGTCTTTCAAGGGAGTAGTCTATGTTGAGAATCATGACTGAGAGATTATAACTTGTCTACACATCCCCTTCTTTTAATTTTTTGTTTTTGTTTATTTATTTTAGTCATGGAAAAGACTATAGAGGCTTAGGAGTTTTCCAATTTGAGGAAAACATCATAGCACTTCATAAGTTAGCTAAGTGTGTAGGAGTAAGGGTTAAGAGGAAGGGAGATGAATGTAATAGGTGTGCTCAAGGGATGAGCTCAAGTAAAACATGAGTGAAGTGTTGCTTGGTTAACAAAATAATAGTTGTAGGTGTAAGGCATTTAAAATATTGGGTTCTATATTTCCTTTGAGAGAAGACAAGAAATAAGTTCTTGAGCCATACTTGTGAGTTATAATGTAGGGTCCAAGCTAATTAGGAGCAAACTTACCCCATTTACTTTTCTCTATATTTGTCACATGTTGATTTTCTTTTAGGATGAGATATCCAAAATTGAAATCTTGCTCTTTATGTTTTTTTTATAAGCATGTTTGATACATTTGACATATTTGGAGGTGGTTGAGGGCTATGAGATAATGCTCATCAAGTAACTCAAGTTGAGCCAATCATTCTTGGTGAAAGTCATCGTTAGTAAGTATGTCTTTTAGAGAAATGTGAAGAGAAGGAATCTGAACCGCAAGGGAAAAAATAGCCATCGTCCCATACACCAAGAACAAGGCGTAGCACCTATAAGGGTTTAAATGCTAGTGTGGTAAGCCCATAAAGCAAAAGGAATGTGTGTGCCAATCCTTAATTCATTTATTGACTACCTTCATGAGAATTTTGGTCAATGTTTTGTTAGAAGCTTATACCTATCCATTTGCTTATAGATAGTATGGTGATGAGAAGCTTAATTTGATTCCAAATGTATCACAAAGACTTTGGACAATATTATTTTTGAAAGATTTATCGTTATCTATTATAATTTTATGTGGGGCACCAAAATAATAGATGATGTGATGGTTGATAAAGTTAACAATTTTGTCAGCCTTAGTAGAGATGAGAGGAATGGCCTCAACCCACTTGGTGAAATATTTAGTGGCAATAATGATAAAATGGTGATGGAGGGATGAATGAGGGTTAATCTCACCGATTAGATCCAATTCCCATTGGGAAAAGGGCCATAAGTCTTTAGTGACCTATAATACATGACTCAAAACATGAAGGAGGTTATCATGTTGTTAACATTTGACATAATGCCAAATTTAATTACCACCATCTTGATGGAGTGTTGGCCAATAATAGCTGAGTCGAAGGATACATTTAGAAAATACATGACCATTAAAATGTCCACCAAAAATCCTGTTATGGACTTCCTTAATAGTGAGTGGAGTCTTAGTATTAGTGAGGCATCTAAGGAGGAGACCATTAAAACCTCATGTGTAGAGAACTCCCCATAGCATAGTGTAATGAGTGGCATGTTTTATAAAGGCACATATCCCATTATTGGAGAGATCAAAAAGGGGTAATAGCAAAGGAAAGATAATCCATGAGTTGCTTGTACCATAAGTCATATGGGTTGGGTGTTACATTTCCAATACAAAGGATGTTAGTTGATACAAAGGAGGGTAATGTTAAGTGATGCATGGTGACATAGATTTTTGAGGAAGAGGGTGGAAAGGGTATGTGTGAAGCAAGTGAAGCCATTATGTCAGCAACCTGGTTTATAGATCGAGGAATAGTTTCTAAGAGATATGACTTAAATGGTCCTAATAACGTATCTACATAATGTTTATACTACTGTAGAATTTCATTTTTACATAGGTAGGAACCATTAACCTGATTAACCACTAGCTGAGAATCATCAAAAATGGTTATGGATTTGATACCCAAGAAGATATCCATTTAAAGCCCTAAGATCAAAGCCTCATATTTAGCCATATTGTTAGTACATTCAAAATCTAGTTTAAATGACAAAGGCATAAGCTCACCATCTAGAGTAATAAGAATGCCTTTTGCATCCCCACTATATTAACATTTAGACCCATCAATGAACATCATAATTTGATAGGAGATGTCATCGATGGAGAGCATTGTGATGGATTCATCAGGGAAATTGAGGTTTGAAGGTTGGTTGTCAGGTAAAGGGGCATAAACTAACTAGTCAATGATCATTTTCCCCTTGATATACTTTTATTGAATAAACTATAATTCAAATTCAACAAGGATCATGAGCCACTGAGCTACACATTGGTTGTGATATGGATTGAAATGCATGTATTTGAGGGGATCAGTATGGGTGACCATGTAGGTTTTATGGTTTAGGAGATAATGGTGGAGCTTGGAGGCTAAAAAGACTAATGAAAGGAAAAGATTTTTAGTATGGGTATATTGAGTCTCATAATCAATAAGTATGTAATTTACATAGTAAACTACTTGTTTTCAATGGTGATCATCTCGATGTGAAATCATAACACCTAGAGAATGGTCTATTGCATAGATGTAAAGGTAGAAAGGCTGGTTTTCCTTAAGTGGAATAAGAACCAGTGGGAAAAGGAGATATTATTTGAGTACATCAAAATCTCCTTGGCAATCTATATTCCAATGGAAGGAGACATATTTTTTGAGGAGATGGTGAAAGGGTTGGCAATAATCTAAAAACTAGGAGATTAAGTGGTAGATTGACTGAAGTTTGCTTTATAGGCTACAGAGTTGTTTGATATTAGTAGGTGGAGGCATCTCTAGTATTGTTCTAACCTTAGTAGGGTTGACTTCAATACCATGGATAGAAATGATAAAGGCTAAGAGCTTACCAAAAAGGACACCAAAGACACATTTATTTGGGTTTAGTCAAACATTATAGTGGAAGAGATGAGTAAATATGATTTTGAGAATCATCAAGTGATCTTGGAAAAGTTTAGAGTTGTTGAGTAAGTCATCCACATAATATTTCATAATTTTGTGTAGGAGATCATGGAAGATGTAAGTCATAGAGTATTGGTGGGTGGTACCAACATTCTTGAGACCAAAAGGCATGACTCGATAACAAAAAGTCCCCCATGGGGTAATGACGGTTGTCTTATGTTGATCCTCAAGATAACCAAGATTTGATTATATCCAGAGAACCCATCCATAAGTGATAGCATCTCATGGCCAGTTGTTAGATTAATAAGTTGGTTGTTACTTGGCAATGGGAAGTTATATTTTGGATAAATGATGTTTAAGTCATGGTAGTTGACACAAATGTGGATTATTTTGGTTAATTTTGTGATAGGAAAAATATTGCAAATCCATTGTGGGTAGTTGATGGGTTAGATAAAGTTAACATAAAAGAGGCATTGGAGCTCTTCTTTGACAAGGAGATCAATACACAAATGCATTTTATGAAGCTTCTGATTAACAAGTTTAGCATCTCAATTGGTAACAATGTTATGGGTGATGATAGAGGGGTCAATACCAGGCATGTCATTATAAGACCAAGTGAAGGCTTTATTATGGTTATTAAGGAATGTTGCATAATCAGCTTACTCAAAGGAATCCAAAGATTGGCCAATCTTGAGGGCACAGGGGTTATTGTGAGAGGGTAAATTGATGTCAATGGTTGATTCATTTAACATAGCTTTTGTTTTAAAAGAAACCAATTATTGGATATAAGAATCATCTACACCCATGTATGTGAGGATAACATCATCATCTTGACATTGGATAGTGTTAATAGTAGGAGAGTCTTCATCAATTATTTTAGGATGAACGAAAGGAAGGGATCTTGTTTCATTACCCTGGTGATAGGTGAGAGGCCCTAAATCAATGGCATTTATTGAAAAAAAATTAGGAGGTATAGATACCTCCAATTAAGTAGGTGATGGTGGAGAAAGAGAGAATGGCTCTTCAAAAATTGGTACATGGGAAGTTTTGGTGAGTTTAGTTGGTTTGTCATAACCCACTTCATGCCTCTTTTTGGCATTTTTAATGGTTTTTCTAGTGGGATATTCAATGGGCATATGGACACCCTACTCATAATGACCTAAACCAAATCCTTTCTAGGCACACTTGTAAATATAGGTGTGAGTGAAACTAGGCTTGCTCAAGAAAGAGAAGTCACAAAAAAATTGTTGTGGTGAAGAGGGAGGATTTTCAATAGTGGGAGCCTGATCAATTCCCCCATATGTGAAATTAGTTCAAAGGTTAAGGGGCCCATAAGGGATGAGCATACAAATACGAGAATCATAATTTGGATGTATATGCATCTTTCCATACTCTTGTGGAGTATGGAACATGTTGAGCATCAAAAAATGATATTATCTGAGTGATAAATGTTTAAAATTTTCCTCCATGGGATCTTTGTAAGGAATTTGTGTTGCCAATATCTGTGTAACCTAGGTAGTGGAACTTATGGAAGCTTCAGAAGTATCATGTGGAGAGGATGATGTCTTTAATGGAATGAAAACAACATTCAGACTATAAGTCATATTTCATGTTTTAAATGGAGGTGGGTCAACAAGTATAACATGCACTTGCCCATTGTGCTCAAACTTGACACATCAGTGCAAAGTTGAGGGTACACATGTCATAGAATGTATCCAAAGTCATCCAAGAAGTATGTTATATTATAAATCTCCTACAACATATAATATCTCAAGAATTTTGTGGGTACCTACATGAATATGTAAGACAATAGTGCCCATTGTAATATTTATATCATTAAAGAAGCAGAGCATCATGTCAATTTGAGACATGCAATTATCAGTAAGAGCTAGTTGTTTATAGGCATGGGTGGAAATAATATTAATACTATCTCCCCCATCAAACATGACTCTCTTGACATGAATTTTATCAATATATGTAGTAATAAAAAGGGCAAAATCTTGATCTTTAGGGTGTTGAAGCATAATTTCTAAATCACTAAAGGAAATCAGGGAGATGGAATTAAGAGAACTAACCAAAGTTGTAAGAGGTTGGGGATCATCAGGTTATACCTCAACCACTTGTAAGGCACTAATCAAATCTTGATAGTGTTGGGGTGAGTTTCAGATTAACTCATACAAGGACATTTTTAGAGGAGTTTGGTGAAGTTTCTTCACCATCAAGATTTGAATAATGTTTGAAGATGTTGGTTTTACAACACCAGAATCAAGGGAGGAGTGTCTTTGGAAAAGGGATGAGCCCAAGAAGCAGTGATTTTTTCCATACCTTTATCCTTTTGGTTTTGTGATCGTGTGTCCATATTAACTATGTTGATTTGAAATACAAGTGAAGGAGGTGGCAAAGGGGGTATGACAAAATCTTTGGGTTTGAATTTAGGTAGAACAATAGGGGGCATTATGGATTCCAGAGGCAGAATAATAAGAAGGTTAATAGGAGTATTAACAAAGAGGGTGTTGACATCAAAGTGGTTGTGAGAGCTTTACAACTCTCAATATCATGTCCAAGTGAATGATGATATAGACAAACTTGTGTATCATTAAACCATGATGGCTTTGGTCCAAGTGGACTATAAGGCTTAATGGGATGAAGAGTTATTATGGAATATTGCAACAATTGATGTAGGAAAAAGCTCTAAGAGCTTGTGATTTCGCTCTCACTTGGAGCAATAAGAGTAGACACCTTTTGTTTAGGAGTCATAGGGGTGATTTTGCATGGTGCCTTGTTTGGTGGTGGTGGAGTTACATGTTTTTCTAACACTTTCTTGGTGTTAGGTATCATGGTGTCAGATGGGAAAGGCCTACTAGGTGGTAGAGGTAGTAGTGAAGGTAACTTAGCCTTTTGTTTCACTTGGATTGGTGATATTACAACTAAAGTAGAGGGGTGTAGTCCCAAAATTGATAGTAAAGTTGAGGGTTGAAGAGGGAAGGATTAGTGAGATCTAGGAAGCTTAACATTTGCCTATAGTTTAGTCCACAAAACTCCAACTTGTGGTTGGAGAGTTAGATCTAGTTTCATCTATGGATGAATTAGATTAGAGATAGGGCATATGACTAAAGACCTAATCTAATTTAATGTGGTAGATGATTGTGAGGGTGAGGGTTTTGACATAGATGGATGATATTTTGGTGATTTTGGTGAGGAATCCTTGAATTTGTCAAAGAACTTAGGGTAAAGGGTAGTGATAGGGTTGGTGGTAAAGGTCAACACTCATTGTGTTGGATAAAGAGTTTTAAGTCAGTCCCAAAATGCCATGTGATCTAGCTTCATGGAGTCAATAAATTCTAGACTTTTTACCAACCATGAGAAGGGTTTAGATGAATTTGATGTAAGCATTACATTACTTCTTTAGAAGGCTAAGTTGATTGAGAAAGAGGGAAATTTTTGGTCACTGCTACTTTGGGCCAAAGATGAGAAAGAGCCACAACAGGGTCTTCTTCAACAAAGACAGGAGAAGAGGCATAGTCTACCATGGGTGGAAGAATGGTAGGCAAAGAGGGTTCCTCAAGGGGGTAAAGCATAGGTATAATTACTCCCTCAACTTGTGGGTGAGGAATAGGTAAAGTATGATCCTCCATAGGTAAAAAGAGTGGTAAGAGTGGTAGAATTAGAGTAGGCATGATAGGTTTCTTGTCTAATGTAGGAGTAGATAACACTGACTCTTCTAGGTGCAAAGGTGGAGTGGATGGGGTATTACTCTCTATCAGTGGAGGAAAGGTAGTTGAATAGGGTTCCTTAAGAGGGTATAACATAGAAATGATATTCCCCTCAACATGTGGCTAAAAAACAGGTAAGGCATGGTCTTCAAGTGGTAAGAGGATAGGTAACATTGGTGTAAAAGAAATTGGTAATACAGACTCCTCTAAAGAAAAAAGGAGTGGTAAAGGAGGCTCTTCCTCACACAAGAGTGGAATGGGTGAAATAGGCTCTTCTAGCTAAGGTGGGATAATGAGTAAAATAAGTACCACTGACTATGGGGGAGGAGTCGATAAAATAGGTGCCTCTTGTTGTGGGAAAGGTTGAACTAGAGGTAAAGGACATACCATATTAACCTTATGGATATTATGATCACATGAGTTAGTCATGATCTGAACAATATTTTGATTGGGTGAATGGTTCGGAAAAGGCTATTTGAACACATCCATATTTTGATTAGCAGGTGCATTAGGATTATCCAATATGAGATCACCCCTATCAAGCATGTCTTGAACAATATTTTTGAATGTTTCATAGTTATTAAAATTATGGCCTTTAACTTGATGGTAGCCATAAAACTCATCCTCATTGTACCAAGTTGGAATAGGATGGGAGGGGTCAAATTGTATAGGAGGTTTTATTTGAGGAAGGGTTATGACACCTTGTTGTAATATTTTTTCCAAAATGTAAGTATATGACTTCCCAATGGGAGTGTATTGTCTTTGTTCATACCGTTGTTAGAATTGCTTGGTCAGATTCTGGGAAGTTGAGGAATTAGGTTGGTTTGTGGTTGCGGAAGAAGCTGATTTAATGACCATCATGTTGGTGAAGCCTTTAAATTTTTTGTTATAAGGAGAAGTTTTAGAAGAAGAGGAGTCATTCAATTTGGAATTAGCATTCTTACTATGTAACTTGACTCTGCCTTCATCTATAGTCTGAATCTCAACTTTTTGCACCATTGTAAAGGCCTCATCAAATGTGTAGAAAGTTTGTGCTCAAAGTGTAGATGAAATGTGCTTAGTACATGACCTCAAGAAGAGCTCAATAATCTCAAGTTGGGGTAAGGAAAAGGAGAGTTTATTGATCAAGCCTCTCCAATGAGTGACAAAATTTATGATAGACTTATCATTAAATTGTGTAATGGAATAAAGGTCTATAATAGGAACCTTTTTAGAAATGTTAATATAGAAATGGTATAGGAATATTTGTGCAAGTTGGGTAAATGAGAAAAGGGAGTGATGAGTTATAGAACTATACCAATCCAGAATGGCACCTAAAAGAGATAGGGAAAGTGTAAAGTAATAATGCATCATCATGCCCTATTAAATAACAAGCATGTCTAAATGTTCAAAAATTCTATTTTGGGTCCTCTTTACTCTATAAATGAGTAAATTTGGGGAGTTCCCATTAGCTTGGATAAGGGTGAATAAGCACAAAGGGATGGATGGGTTCATTGCATATTTGATCATAAGATAACACATTCTTTGAACCCAAAATTAATGTCTCTAGATTAGACATTTTGTCCATCAACATCTTAATAAGGTCTGGAGGGGGACTAGTTTGGGAGATACCCCCTAAGTTATAGGGAACCTGATAAGAAGTAGAGGGAGCATATGACATAGCTTATTGAGGTTGTGTTGGTGCAACACAAGGATAATGAGTTATAGGCTAAGGGTGGAAAGAAAAGGGGCTTGTCTCATTGGGTTAGAGACTATGCTTTGGTTGGATGTTGTTATTATAAGTTGGGTTATTGGCATGGTTAGACTAGATGAAGGGTGAGTTGTAACTCAGGTAATTATAGGTGAGAGCAGATGGAATAGGTATCACCAAATTCTAAAATGGGGTGAGACTTGACTGAATTGCTTGTGGATATGAAAGTATGGAAGCTATGCTAGGGTTTAGGTGGGATTGGGCAGCTGGCGATGCTAAAATGTGGACATTATTTATGGTTGGATTATTTGTTGAGGTGGTGGTTTGAGTAACCATGGGGAAAATAGTGGAGATAGCTGAAACTAAAGTTATCTCCATTAGAGAGGTTGGCATACCATAAAGTGGGTCACCCAAAGAATTATGGGTTCAGCTCATGGCAAGGTAATGTTGAAGGGCTACCACATTGCAATCAAGAAATTTATCAAAATCTTAATACCCTTTAGGCACAATGGGAATTTGGTTGGGGCTAGGAGTATCCTCTATATCTAAATTATGCTCCATGATAGAATCAACAATAAGAGGGGAAGGTGGAAGTGGTTGTTAGATTGTGTAATAAGTAATATTTTTGACTTGGGCTCACGTTAATACCATGAAAGAAGTAAAAATAGTCGTAATACTATGTATTAGTGATAGAATGAGGAAAAACTAGGTTTGGGTACAAGTAAGTAAGTTATTTTAGCTTGTTGTTTTGAGAAAATTAAAATTACACGATCATTGGCATCGATCTATTCACCAATGTCAGTAGTTAAAGTTTACCAACATCGATGAGATTAACCAATGTCGGTAGGCTAAAGTTTATCGATGTTGGTATAATTAATCAATGTTAGTCATTGTGATACCTTGGGAGATGTAAAATTCAATGTTTTAAAAACACAAAGGTAGAATTTAGGTAAAATAGAGGATGCAAGAGGTCTATGTAAGAAGAAAGAACAATCAGAAAACCTAATATAATAGGTTATACAAATAGAGTATTATAAATAGTGTTGATTTTATGAATCAATGGAAAATGTCCTTACCAACTCCAAAATATAGAAGGCAATAGAAAATCAAAAAAAGAACATACAACCACTAATTATTAACTCTTAGAGATAAATTTTAATCTCATGTTGGCTTATTCCTTAATCAGATAGTGAAAAGAGAATTTGGTTAGCAAAGGTAATAGAAAGCAATCTAGAGCTAGTTTTAGTGCTCAAAAGGAAATCTATGTTAGACCAGGAATGTGTCTTGTTATAAGATCTTATTCCCTACACTTCATAGACCTAAATCTAAGCTAGGTCGCTTAGCCAAAATATACCTTCTGCCTAGATTTTATACTCCACTAAACAATGAGTGGGTTCTCCCCTTGGTGTTGAAATCCAAGTAGGATAGTCGGGTAGGGTAAGGTGATCCACCAAGTGATGAAGTGAGTTTAGATGTTTATTTGTGTGAGTGTGATCTAGTTGTGTAACATAGGTGTACTACAATTCGTTCATAATGCTTGTAATTAACTAGATGAGTTAATATGCAGCAAGCAAACAATGAAGTGCAATAAGTTTTAAACCCAAATCTGAAATGTTTAGATTCAAATGAAAACAATGGTGAAATAGGAGTAGAGAATGAAATTCACTATACTAATGTGTATGCAAGAAAGAAATAAAGAAGAGATTATTTTAACTTGTAATAAAAATGATTAATCACTTTTAGAGGCAAAGAAAAAGAAGAGTGGCAAGGAAGAATAAAATTCAATTTATTGCTCTTAAATAAAAAATAAAATGTTGAATTTTTTGATTTAAGGGAGAAAATAAGGAGAAAATGCAAGAAATGAAATTTTCACTATAATGCACCTATATGAATGCTTGAAACAAGCAATGAACCCAAGTAAAACTCTAGAGTCCCATCAGGCATGCTAGAAATATTTCTTTAAAATTGTGTTTATTTCAAGTCTAAAGAAAAATAGAGAAGAACGATAGGGATAAGTGATTAAAAAGAACCTAGATTGGTTTATGCACCATATCCAGACATTGTGAGCACTCTTCTTTGGCTAGGGAGGACTACCTACAAGTGAGAAAGCACTATCACAAAAATGTTTGTTAGTAGATATATGAGTGGGCTGCCAAGCTACATTCTTGTTCCAATAAGTTTCAAAATTCCTTAGAGATGATAGTCCACTTTTGAGAAACAAAAGAGTGATAAATAATAAAGAGAGCAGAAAAGAGAGTAAAATAGAGATTATATTACATTATTCACAACCTGAGTGCAATAGCGAATAACAAAGTGTAGGTGGTATATTCAGTTTGTATTTGGGAAGTTGTTTGGGTAGGTTTTAGAAGGGTTACTAAAAATCCATAGCTACTAACATCTGTTAGGCTACCAATGTCAATGAGTAAGTGTGACTGATATTAGTTGGGTGACCGATGTCAGTAGGGGAAAAAATTGCCTAAGAGCTTGCAAAAGGGTTTTCAAGGTCTGGGAAATGATTTTGGTTAGGGTTGGAAGGTTGGGGAGATTTGTGAGAGAGAAAGTATTATTTGGATGGATTTGGTTAGAGGTTTGGTATGTTGGAATAAGGGGAAACATGTAGGTAAGATTTATAACTCCTTCACAAGGATTTGGTCAAGAATGTGTAAAACAATAAATAGTAGATATAAAGTTATTATAAAGTAACTAATTAAAGACTTATAGAATAAGTGATGTACTTATTTGTAGAGGTGATTGAATGATAAGTGTCAGATGGATGGTTTTTATAAAGCTTGCTGAACTGATGCCTTGAATGGAGAAAACAAGCATGTGCTACTAGTTTTCAAGATCTTGGTTCCTAATCTGGATTGACTTATGCAAGGTAACAGTGAGCCAAGATGTGGAAAGTTTGATACCGAAATCCTATATGCAAATAAAAATGAGTTTTCTTAATTTATTTTGACTTGAACATTAGTTTGGAGTTTGACTTAAATAAGCAATGTCGGTAATCCCACCGACATCGGCCATGGGTTGATCAATGTCGACAGTATGAGAATAGGTAAAAGGGCTATTTTTAGCCTATTTTCTATTTTTTCCCATGCCAAGTGTGGTATCCATTAGGAAATGGTAGAAATGGGAGTTTAAAAAGGATGTAGTTGGTTAGGAATTTATTTTTGGGGTGAGAACAAGTCATGGGTAGTTAGGATAAAGGGACTATGACTTGAGGTGACTCAGAGGTTAAGAATTAGTCTTAGGATGAGGTGGTCAGGTAAGGTGGCATAAGTGGTTTTTAATTAACTTAATTAAATATTTTAAATTGATTAAATGTGTGAGGGGTAAAAGCATGGGTTAGGGAGGCTAATTATTATTATTGAAAAGGGGCTCAAAGGGGGTTTTGACATAAAGAGTTATGCACATGTGTGACATAATTTTGGTGTCTATAGTATGATTCCTTATTTATATTTTTCTTACTAACGTACCTTTTTAATTTGTTATGACCCTCTATTTTCTTATATTCATCCTCGTGAGATTCCTTATAAGCTTATTTATTTTCAAACTTGTCTTTACTTAGATATTTAGCTATAAAATGACTAATTTTACCACATGAAAAACATTTAAAATGAAGTTTTCCTTCATAATTACCTAATCCTATATTTAATATTCTCAAAATCATGGCTTTAATTTAATCTTCATTAATATCAAAATCTTCAAGACTTAGCTTTTTCTTATTGGCTTTTATCTCCTTGATCACCTTGAAGGTTGCTTCCTTCTTAAGAGGTCTATCCTCATCAACTCTCATCTCATAGGCAGTAAGGATGTCATGAAATTCATCCATCTTCATCTAAGTAAGATCATGAATGTCTTATAAAACTAAATTTTTTGAATCAAGCTTGAGTGTAAGAGTCATCAATACCTTCTATACTATAGTAGCTTCATCAATCATCTCTCCAAGACCTCTAATCATGTTTACTATCTCATTGTAGACACTAGAAAAATACACATGACAGTTCTAGATGTTGAAGCATGCCTAGATCAGACCATTACCCAACCTTCAACCTTGACCTTAAGTTAATTCAGCTAACTAGATAAACCTAACTCACTAACCTACCCTTTTACCTTACTTAACCTTTGACCCTTGACCATCGATAGTTAAGTCTTCCCCATCTAAACAAAGACAACTCAATCTATATACAATCTAACACATCAAAATTTAATGTGGATGGCAAGCTAACACATCACAACAACTAACCAAACCTCCTATAGAACCTTCTACCTCCATCTCTCTTTGCCTATAAAAGGAGGGAGTAGGAGGTGAAAGGAGATCTAGGAATAAATCAATCCAATGATTAATCATCCAACAACTAGGCTATAAAAAT
This sequence comes from Torreya grandis, assembly GCA_037957365.1. Taxonomy (NCBI): domain Eukaryota; kingdom Viridiplantae; phylum Streptophyta; class Pinopsida; order Cupressales; family Taxaceae; genus Torreya; species Torreya grandis. Next base: position 1,607,212 of record JARHVA010003949.1, on the reverse strand, counting down.
ATCAAGAGTTTATTCATTAAGAACTACTTTATAGGTTTTCCTTCCAACCAACTAGTAAGCATAATAGAGACCTGTTACTCTACCAAAATTTCCATACAACCAAAGGAACTGTTACTCTACCTAAATTGCTTCTCAACTTATCTTCAACCAAATAGATAATGAACTAAGCACATTTCTTATTTCAAGTTTTGATTAGTTATTTTTTGACATCTTTATATGAACCACACCCTTTTGCTTATTACCTTCTAACCCCCTGACCCCAAATTGACCTTCAACATCCTATTGTATCCATTATGTAACCTTTTCTAAACATATACAAAACCCACAACAACCACTAATGGTCACCTTGACCACCAACAGTTTGCTCAACCACTGATGGTCACCCAACTATTGATGTTCACCTTAACTATTGATGGTCACCCTGACCATCGATAGTCACTATAGTAGGAAATATTAGCAAGATATTTACACCTTCTTACCCTCAAATAAATTTTAATTTCTATTTTGTTGCCTATTCGTAGAGTCCCCACCTATTTTCTAAACTCAACCTGACCTATTTAGCATTAGTACTAACCTAATTATTATAATTAGTCTATTTTCCTTATCCATCATTTATTTCTTCTTTCATTCCCTTTCAATCTTTTCTATCATTTGATGCAAGTACTTTATCTTTATTTGTTTCAACTTAACTATTCTAAGAGAGTGGATTGATGGCCTCCTAATAAGCTTATGCTTTTTAGATCTTGCTCATACTAGGAAATCCACCTTGCTATCCATCTAATAACCCCATTTGTATTAGTTCTTTCTTATCTACAAGTCATTCTTCCCAAGATAAAGAGGATCTATTTGCAATCATCTGGATCATGTGCATACAAAAAAAACTAGTTTTTCTACCATACATGTATTCAGTTTCTTACTTATTATTTAATTAGAAAATAAGCATAAACCTTTGACCTCACCTTCATCAACCCTATATTAAATCACACCTACCCTTAAATATATAATCACCTTAACCCCTCCATCTAAAAACTTTTCCCCCAAAATCATGGAAGAATAATCCAAACCATCTCCATCCAAAATTATCAAATCACTTTACACCTCTTTAATCAAACCTATTAAGAACCTATGGGTACTTCCTACTCTTATCCTTATCCACCCATATTTGAATTTGGACTTAAATCCATCTAGTCCACCAAGGAAGACCCTAACCAAGCCAACCATAAAGGTGAAGCCACCCAAACTCCCATCTAAAACTAGAACCATACCACCCCTTTCCCTCTTACCTTCTATTTTGGGACCCCATCCTTCTTCCATCCAAGGATATCATCCTTTTATCAAAAATGAAAACACTCTTAAAACTACCCAAACTAAACTTCCTCATTTTATTCTACCTTTACATAACCCCTCTAAAACATCAAACTCCCCATAATTTTTAACCAAACTATCTACCTCTAACTACCCATCTATCTCCAAACCTTCATCATCTCAATCATCCACCTCCAAATATTTCACCTTTAATGCTTCCACCTCAAATACATCCAACACCAAGAAATCCTAATAAAACCCACCTACTAAAACCATTCTACCACCCATAACCCCCATGGTGAAGTCTACTTCTAAGAAAGCTCCCCCACCAAAAACTGAAAGCCCATCACCTTTACCACCTTTGCTTAGCTATTATTCAACCATATTAAAAAGGTTATTATAGACTTATTCCTTTAACCTACCACTTATCAAACCCTTCAACCCTTTAATTCTTAAACCATCTTGGTTCAATGATAGTTTAATCTATTGATACCATAGGACACTTGAACACAACATAGGGAATTATAAAGCTCTCCAAGTGCTTATCCATAACTTATGGGATGAGGATGATCTATTATCATAAAAAACATCTCTTAATCCCATTATCAACCTAACCACAAAACAAACCTATCTAACACTTACCCACTCCTGCACTCTCATCCAAGATTGAGGAGGAACCGAATCAACCTTTTAGCCCAATGTTTCCCCTCATCTACACTATCTATTTGGTCACCCGATCTTGGGCTCACCAAAAGGATAAGGGAAATGCAAAAGTGTCCATCCTATGGACATATACTTCCAACCCTCAACCTTCCAACCAAACTCAAGAACCTTTACCTTCACCTTCACTCAAACCCAAAATATCCATTTTGGGTAACTCTCCCTCTAACCCTTCAGAATCTATCAAGCCAGTAGTTCTAAAGCAACTTCACTAAACACCGATGAAGATGAGTTTATCAAAACTAATCAACACCTTTCCCCATCAACACCAAGCATTTATAGAGGCCCTAATATATATATATATATATATATATATATATATATATATATATATATATATATATATATATATATATATATATATATATATATATATATATATATATATATATATATCCAATCTAAATATGCTTAATCTCTTTTAGCCTTTGTTGGAGCTTTTCATCTTTCCACTCTTACCACATTTAAGGATTCAAAAATACCTTCTATTCATCTTGAATATCTAAATACTCTCCTCTCCATCACTGTATACATCAATCAAACCCACATAAAAATGGTGATGATTGATAGGGGAGCTATTATTAGTATTATCTCCTCTCATGCTTATGACCAAATCTAGCTACCAAAGAATGTCATGTCAAAACCACAATGGTCCTCTATTTCTTTAATGATAATATGACCATAACCTTGGGGATAATCATCCTTCACATCCACTTGGGACCTCACATACTTACAGAGCTCTTTTACATCATAAAAAGGTTAGTTACAATACAACATCTTACTTGGACACCTTTGGATCTACTCCATGAGTTGTGTCCCATCCACCTTGTATTGATGTTTCAAGTTCAAACATGAGGGTTAGGTCATCACCATACAAGCTAACCCTAGTAATTTTTCATCTTGTAACATGACATATTGACCTAATTATGTTCTTCCTCACTCATCCACCTCACCACCAACCAAAAATATCTCCACCCATACCATCAATGAAGCTTCAACTAGCTCATTTATCCCTCCTCAGATCCTCACAGAGGACCCCTTAAAACCTATGTTCCAATGTCTCTCACTAGGAGAATATCATCTTTTGGCCTTTGATGCCTTCTTTAATTCAAGAGTTTGGGAACCTTGACCATAATCTTGGTTATGATCCTAATATCAAAATCATCATTCCTTTCAAGCTTACTAACCACCAAACCAATTTCATTTATGGGGGACTTAATCATCCCCTTCTCTCTTCCTCTATCACTTCTTCTACCCAACCATTTACCTCCAATTTTTACTATTTAGATAAACCAAAATTTTGAAATTATACCTTCATATGTGTGCCTAGAAAGGATTTAACCTTAGCCATTATAAACATGGACCCCATGAGGTACCTTTGATCAAAACCCAAAAACCTCATGAGCTATTTGGCCTTAGGTTCCTCCCACCAGAAGAACCCACCCATTCACCCAAACCCATCACCACAATTAAGGAAGGCATTCCATCCTCACCAAACCCATCTCTTTTGAATTTTGAGTATTTTGAAACCATCCCTTTTAACATTTTTTAGTCATTACAATTAGTTTGGGCCCCCTAACCTATCAAAAGGGCAGCCAAACTAAAACCTTTCCTTTGATTCATCTTGAAATGGTGGAAAATGATTCTCCTACCATCTACACCATCCAATTTCAAGATGATAATTCCATTATCACATTTCTTGGTGTAGGGGATTATTATATCCATAAATACCTTCATCTTAAAAACCAAACAATGTTGAATGAATCCACTATCGATGTTAACTTGGGTACTCAAGATAACCCTCACATTGTAAAGATTGGTCAATCCTTAGATTTATTAGAGTAATGGGATTACCCTTCCTTATTTCATGATTGAAGAATATAATTTATTTGGTCCTATTAATATATGCCTAGAATCAACCCTTTCATAACTCTACACAACATCATCATCCATCCTGACACTAAGCATGTTAGGCAAAATATTTGTAGGATGTACCCTTGCATCACCCTTATAGTCAAAGAAGAGATTCAATTCCTCTTGTATATCAATTTCATTCAACTCATTGACAACCCATAATGGGTTTCCAATATCATTCCCATCACCAAACCCATAGGAGGACTTTTCCTCTATGTCAACTGTCATGACCTTAACCTTGCTTTTCCAAAGGATGACTTCCCTTTGCCTACCATCAGCTAATTTTTTGATCTTATGTCCAGCCACAAGATGTTATTTCTCATGGATATTTTATTGAGATATAATCAAATCTTTATTTCCCCTAAGGATCACTATAAGACTTTTTTCATCACCCCATGGGGAACCTTCTGCTATAGCCTCATGCCATTTGGTTTAAAGAATTCTAGAGTAACCTACTAGTGTACAATGACCTATATCCTCCATGATCTCATCCAAAAAATCATATACGACTATGTATATGATCTCCTTGGGAAATCCAAATATCAACAAGGATCATCTCGAAGTTCTCAAAATTATCTTTGCATACCTAATCCATTTCCATGTCTGACTTAACCCCAAAACATATGTTTTTGGGGTTTTATTTAGAAATATTCTTAGCTTTATCATCTCTCTTCAAGGAATAAAAGTAGACCCTACCAACTTAAAATCAATCCTTGACATGCCACCTCCAACCCACCTTAAACAACTCCATATCTTGTAGGGAAAGTTCTAATCTATTTGTTTCTTCATCTCTCAGTTATCAAATAGATGTCAACCCTTTCACTATCTTTTCAAGAAAGATACATCTTTTAAGTAGACTAAGGACTATCAACAAGCCTTTGATTCACTTAAATAATACCTTATTTCTCTACCCATTCTTATCCCTCCTAAAGAGGACCAACCCTTCTATTAGGAATATAGAATGTAGAGCAATAATAATGAGACAAAATTAAAATTTAAAAAACACAATAGAATAGAGACATATATTTAATGTGATTCACCCAATATGGGCTACATCCACATAGAAACTACCAATCTTTTATATTATTTAGTCCAACAAATGAAGGTAAAAACCTACAATACATCGACTACAATATCCTCTTCACTCTCACACACTTCCACTTGATTACAATGCCCTCATATCAAAGTAGGGTCACAAATTAGGGTAAAAATTCACTAAATTAATTTCTATTATTATATCTAAAACCTAATAGTAAATGGTCCAGATTAACTATAAAATTACAATATTTAATAATGCATTTTTCATAAAATTTTGCTTAGGGGTGCTGCCCCCAAACCCCTACCAGGGGGGATCCAAAATAGGTTTTTGTCCCCCTAGACCCCCATGGCAACCATAGTGGGGGAAATTTCCCCCCACACCCCCATTGAGAACTAGGCATTAAAATAAGATCAATCTCCACCATCCAACAATCCTCCCCATTATAAAGATCAAGATCAAGATCAAAGAATACCTTCTTTCTCTACCGATTCTTGTCCCTCCTAAAGAAGACCAACCCTTCTACCTTTATATCTCCACCACTGACCATTCCTTAGGGGCAATGCTCGCTCACCATGATGAACAAAATAAAGAGCAAGATATCTACTATATAAGTTGAACACTTATAGAGTACGAGACTTGGTACACCCATATCGAGAAGCTCTACATCACCTTAGTTTTTGTGGCTTCCAAAATTCACCATTACCTCTTCAATCACAAAACCTTTGTCATCACCAACATCAACCCACTTAGTTACATGCACCATAAACCATACCAAAAATAGTATATGGCTAAGTGGCTCATGCTCCTAGCTAAGTTTGACCTTAAGTTCCTCCATCAAAAATTTATTAAAGGGTAAGTCATTGTCGATCAATTGGTTGAAGCTCCTTTGTCAAGCAACCAACCACTTCCTCTTGTGTTTTTTGATGAGTCCATCGTGACTCTTTCTCAAGAGGGAATCACCAACCAAATGACCATGTTCTTCAATGGCTCAAAGTGCCAATGTGATGGGGGTTCTAGTGTTATTCTCATTCCCCTTGATGAAAAACCTCTTCCTCTTTATTTCAAACTTGATTTTGAGTGTACCAACAATATGGCTTAGTATGAAGCCCTAGTAATAGGTCTCCAAACTGCTCTAGCCTTAGGAATTAAGATAATCAATGTCTTTGGAAATTCTCAATTTATGGTCAACTAGGTCAATGGATCCTACTAATGTAATAATGATGTCTTGCAATAGAACCAACACCTAGTAGATGTACTCTTAGCATCATTTTATCATTACCTTATCTAATCTATTCCACAATCTACCAATAAGTTCATGGATACAATGGATTCCATTACTTCCCAAATCCCATATCAACTTTCTAATTCTAAGTTATTTATCACCATTCATCATTTTATCACACCCTCTTATATCCAATCTAACCTCCCTACTATTTTTAGTGTGGAGCAATCTCCATCAAACATTTGGTATGAGCAAACCTTTGACTACCTCAACCTAAGCATCATTGTTCAAAACCTTTCTAAGAATGCCTAAAGAGACTTTATTTAGAGTACCTCTCATTATACCATACTAAGGGGAATCCTTTACAAACATGGTTTTGATATCCTCCTTCTCCATTACCTACATAGTCATGAAGCTTCCCATGCTATCAAGGAAATGCATTATAGGATCTTTGGTAGACACCTTAGTGGTTTAGCTGTCATTAAACATATCTTTTGCCTTAGTTATTATTGGTCCACCCTCAACCAAGACTGATGTGATTATATAAAAAAGTGTGTTAAATGTCAATAGCATGCTAATTTACATCATGCATCAACCCATGGCCTTCAAGTATCTAATGACTTTTGGCCCTTTTCATAATGGGGACTAGATCTCATTGGGGAAATCAATCCGCATTCTTCACAATGGCACTACTCCATCATCACCACAACTGAGTATTTCACCAAGTGGGTTGAGGATATTCCTCTCATCTCAACCAAAGTAGAAAATATTTTTGACTTCATCAATAATCATATCCTCTACCATTTTGATGTTCCCCATAAGATCATCATCGATAATAGAAAATCTTTCAAAAACAAAAAATTCCAAAGTTTTTGTGATGCATTTGACATCAAGTTAAGCTTTTCCTTGCCTTATTTCCCATAAGCAAATGGACAAGAAAAAGCCTCTAATAAAACCCTTAGTAAAATGTTAACCAAAATGGTCAGTGCTTCTAGTTGGGATTGACATTTACATATCCATTTCACTTTATGGGCCTATCACACTAACATTCAAACCTATACAGGTGCTTACCCTTTCTATCTAGTCTTTATAGTAGAGGAGGTCCTGCCTCTTGAAGTCCAAATTCCCTCTCTTCAGATATCCTTGAAAAACATCATTTTTGAGAGTGACTATCATCAAGAGCATCTAACACGACTTGATCTACTTGACGATTGTTGCCTAGCTATGCTTAACCATCTTTATGTCTATTAAGAGTGAGTAAAGCATGCCTATAATAAGCTCCTAAAAGAATGAGAATTCAACATCGGAGACCTCATCCTGAAGGAAAATCAACATGTGACTAATATGGATAAAATAAAGTGAGGTAAGTTTAATTTTAATTAGATTGGACCATACATCATAACCCACAAGTATGGACTAGGATCTTATTGTTTATCCTCTCTTAAAGGCAAACCAAAACCTAAGCCTCTCAGTGTTTCACACATATGCCCTTTCTTTGTTAAATAAGGATCAAACTCATATTTTGTCTAACTTAAGCTCATCCCTTGATTTATGAGATTTTCACCTTCCTCATACCTTCATCTCATCCCTTTAAGGACAACTGATTATAACATAGAACCATGTGATTAACCATCAAAGTCATATCCAAATCCTAAATATGCGCACCATAGATCTACCCATGGCATGGTTCTCATGGATACTTTTCATCCATAATCAGATAGAATCCCATGGTCATTGTCTCTCAAAACCACTCTTTTCACCTATCATTAACCTTCTTTTGATCTAGGTTTTTTATCTCATAAAGGTAAACCTCTAATCTTATGTAGACTTTTCCATGTAGAACCTAGCATCAAAATAATTTAGGATACCTAAATGTCACCTGGGTCAAATACCTCTAGCATGCAAACTACTCCCTTAAAAGATAACAACTCAAAATCTAAATTTCTTAAAAAGATAGAATGCTCCCTTGAAGGATAGATAAATCAATCATTTGAGGCTTCTCACATCGATCAACTTCACAAACTTGTCAAAACAAATTAATAAAGGACCCTATATAAAAATTAGAACAAGTTATTCTAAGAAATTTGTAATCATCTTTCATATATAACATCAATAAACTTCATGTATCGATCAGTCTACAACTTGCATTAAAACATGGGCTTATTTACTATGGTTATTAGGTCACCTATAGAAGGGGAAAACCAACCCACAAGAGGTTACACCACCTATCACCTATCTCCCATTTGTACCATATATAAATCAATGAATTCATGAGCTTACTTGAAATGATGTGATCAAGACACCTTTTTACCAACCAACGCATGTTAATGCAAAGCATTTGAGAGGCTTATGTTTCTTAATCCAATCTATCTTTAGTTTTGTTTAGTCTTTACCAATGAAGAATCATCATGTATTTTCCTTATCTTCTCATAATTGGTTCATGTATTCACATGGACACATGTCTCATGCTTTTCATTTCTTTTCCCACATCTAGTTTTGTTATCTAACTTACTTTATGCACTAGCATCAACATAATAACTATAAATCATAATAATACCATAAGCATCACATCATCATAACATCACATCTATAATCATAAGCCACATCACATGTCTATGAATAATAACCATAGTCAAAAAATCATAACCATATATAAAATAAAGCATCACATAATCATAATCATGTATAACCACTCATCATAAACATATCCATAATCATCACATGCCTAAGCTAGTGAGTCTACATCTCATGAGCATAATCATAATAAAATATGAATATCAAAACTAGGAACCAGGAACCATGAACCATAAAATCACACACACACACACACACACACACACACACACACACACACACACACACACACACACACACACACACACACACACACACACACACACACACACACACACACACATATATATATATATATATCATCACATCATATACATCATGTCTCATCACAATAAAATAGTACATGTAATAATGTGAATCTCTCTCTCTTAAAGCATATACATCTCATTGCATTAACTCATAGAATGATATAAATACGATATACACCTATACATATCATATCATAACCTATGCCCCTTGGGAACCACTACCATCTAGTGCCTACCCCCCTGAGGTGCATGCCTATCCTATTGTAGATGTAGCCCACTAACCTAGTGTTTCCACACTGGCACTACCTATCAAGCTATCTCTATACTCACCCCATCAAGGCTCTACTGGGTAGTGTGTGAAGATTATTACCTCATAATACTATAACTCCTATATAGTGGATATGTAATTCTATATATCAATTGTCCCCATTAGACCTATTGGTAGTGTTGTTGTTCCTCTACTTTATCTTAGAGAATCTCACTCCTAGGTAACCTAGACTAGTGAAGCCCTATCCTAGTCCCTTTCACCCATCATAGTATCTAGTTGACCCTATAATATAACAAACTATCCCTATAATATATCTACCTACCCTTGCAAAGATGTGAGCTATGCCTATGTAGTGGTTAGCACTGATCCTACCTGTCTACTAGGGCCACTTCCCTATACATGTACCTATGGGCCCCCACCAGTAGGGTTCACATCCATGGGATACCTAGACCCATCATCCCATCCAAAAAATTTTGCTACGTAGAGGGATTGATACCATGCCACATAGTTATCAACAAAACCTACATCAACAATCTCTACTCTAGTAGGCAAATCCTCATAAGTAAGAACTATCTCCACTGACTATGGCTCTAGAAGCAAAAACTTAACATCCTCCCACTTATACCTTAGGAATAGACATAGAATTCCCTATATCAAGCCAAAATTCTTGTGAACCCTATTAAAAGGGATGAGCTCAGTCTCACCCTATCTCCTCCCAAAAATTCACCTATAACTATACATTGATAAAATGTGTCAAGTATAGTGGGCCCACCTTGAAAATCTGACATATGGCCCCCAAACCACATCTCCAACCACCAAGGCCTCTAATACTACTCTAAACCAATCAATATCTCATACTCCTCCTCCAAATCCTATGATTACATATTCACTCCTCCACTGCATAAAACCCACCTTAAAATCCATCTAGGCATATCCCTCCCATGGTAACCCCATCAGCCTCAAAACCTAGATGTGATCATAGGCCCAATAGTGTAGAATGAACCCCATACTAATTTCATAACTCTTGTGAGCTCTAAACCACCATATCTCTCTATATATCTAATTTAATAGCATAGGCACCCACCCAAAAACTGTTTAACCTAGTAACATCTCAATCAAGACTCCTAGCAACAAATAATGAAACCTCCCACTATTTGAATGTAGAACCATAATATAGGAGATCCACATCATCATCATCATCATCATCATCATCATCATCATCAACCTATTGTTATCCTTGGCTCTTTGATATAAAGGTCTGTAGCTAAAGCCACCAATGTGCCACCTAGCAAAGGCCTGATCCTCACCATATAGAAGATCCATGTGATCATCTTTGTCCTCCCTCTTAATATGATATATCACTCCCCTTGAATGGGTAGCCATGTGATCCTATATACATCCTCTAGTAAGATATTCATCTTACTAGTTAGTAGGAGAAAGGTGTTCATGGCTAGATCCCATTGCTTGATGATGACCATGATCATCATCACATCTCAAAGCAGATGTTGGTAGTACATCATTGATTCAAGGTTAATCACCTCCATGTGAGCCCAATACTCATCTATCATCCCTTAGTATATCTCTACAAATATTTAAGGAACCTAATCTCACATCTGGATCTAATCTTGTACCTATAAAATTCATTAGAAAGCACACTTAGTTTTTTTATAAACTAATCTACCTATGAACACTCATATTTTTTTCCCTCACTCACCTACCTAATACACAACTATTTTATCATATATAAACCACATCAACCTCTTTTTTAAAAATATACCCCCCATCCCAACTACAATTACCTTAACCTTTTTATCAAAAACACTTGCCTTAACCTTTTTTTATCAAAAATAATTGTCTTAACCTTTTTATCAAAAACACTAGACTTAACCTTTCATCATAACACTTATCCAATTGATTGATTACCAATGGTCACTCTGATTACTAATGATCGATCCCCCATTTGGCCAATCATCTTTGACTATCGATGGTTAGATATGACCATCAACGGTCAGGTATGATTACCAATGGTCACTATGTGTGACTTTTAGTAGAAAACCCCAACCCTATCCTACCCATAAAACACCTAAAAACCTATCCTAACTTAAAATACAGCTACCTAATACTTAAACTACCCTCCCTCAATCTACCACACCCTTCAAAAATCATTTTTACCTATAAATTCAACAAAAAACAACCTACAACCAAAAATACCTAGGGTAAACCCAAACCCCTCTGAAAACCAATCACAAATCAATAAAATTTAATTAAAATGACCAAATCAAACTAATATATCAATTTATTATATCCCCTACCTTTTTATTTGACCATCATCAAGGAATAATCATGGGTCTCGTTATCAAGTTCACAAGTGTAGCCAATGGTCACATTCAAGACCCTTATCCATCAATGGTCAGGATGTCAACCCTTTCAAAATTTTGGCACACTCACTTTAGTGACCACCCTTTGGAGATTACCTTCTCCACCTACCCTACCAACCATGTCCACCTCGACATTAGCTATTTTAAACCCAAACTATCACATATTTTACACTGACCTTGCCTTGGCCTTTTTTTTTACCACACCAATATACATTTTGATGTTGACCATTCAAACTTTCACCACCTCATACAACCAAACCTTTTGTGTTTTTTTTAGAATCACTTCCTACCTTGAATACCTATGAAAACACCAACTTTGTCTAAAATACTCAATAGGGTAATTTGATCAGTTATGCCTAATGATGTAGCCTGATCCCCCCATCACCAATCCTTCTAGTACTAACCTTATTTTTACCAACTATGGAAACTCATTCTATTAGTGATCTTGGCTATCATACCTTATTCGCATTTTGTGTGCATATTTGCTCTTTGAATACCTAACCACTATTGTCACCAACCTTGTGACTCACCATAAATTGCTTATCAAACCCACACTCAATTCAGTTTCACCTAATCAACTCTTAGTTTGAGTGGGAACACCTCTTCCCATACTTGAGGCAGCCAAACCTTTGACCCATAATCCATTTTTATTTTACATCTTGCTAACACAAACTACATAAAAAAAGGGTAAAATGTAGACACTAGAAAATTACACATGATAGTTCTAGATGTTAAATCACCCCTAGATTAGACCATTACCCAACCTCTAACCTTGACCCTAAGTCAGTTTAGCTAACTAGGTAAAACTAACTAACTAACCTACCCTTTTACCCGACTTAACCTTTAACCCTTAACCACTAATGGTCACCTTGACTACCAACGATCACCTTAACCATCAACGGTCTAGTTTTCCCCATCTAAGCAAAGATAACTCGAGTTGTATGCAAGATAACACATTAAAATTGAATATGTATGGTAAGCTAATGCATAACAATAACAAACTAAACCTCCTATGGAACCTTCTACCTCCATCTCTCTTTGCCTATAAAAAGAGGGGAGAAGGAGGTGAAAGGGGATCTAGGAATAAAGTAATCAACACTCAAGCAATCAATCCAATGATCAATCATCTAGTAACTAGGCCAAAAAAATATCAAGATTTTATTTATTAAGAAATTATTTTTAGGTCTTCCTTCCATCCAACAAGCAAACATAACAAAGACCTATTACTATAACAAAATTGCTCTGCAACCAAAGGCACCATTACTCTACCCAAATTTCTTCTCATCTTATCTTCAACTAGTAAATAATGAGCTGAGTACATTTATTGTTTCAAGTTTTAACTAGTTAGTTTTTGATATATTTATATGAACCACACCCTTTTTCTTATTACCCTCTAACCCCATAACTCCAAACTAACCTTCAACATCTTATTGTATCTATTTTTTAACCTTTTCTAAACATACACAAAACCCACAACAACTATCGATGGTCACTTTGACCACTAATGGTTTGATCAACCATCGATGGTCACCCAACTATTGAAGGTCACCTTAACCACTGATGGTCACCCTAACCACCAATGGTCACTATGGTAGGAAACAATAACAAGCTATTTCCACCTACTTACCCTCAACCAAATTCCACTTTTTGTTTTTCTACCTATTCTAGGGTCCTCACCTATATTTTGAACCCAACCCAACCTATTTAGCATTAGTACTGACCTACTTATTACTATAATTAGTCTATTTTCCTTATCAAACATTTATTTCTTCTTATATTCCATTTTAGTCTTTTCTATGATTTGATGCAAGTAATTCATCTTTATTTCTTTCAACTTAACTATTTTAAGAGAGTGGATTGACAACCTCCTAGTAAGCTTATGCTTCTTGGATCTAGCTCATGCTATAAAATACACCTTGTTATCTATCTAACAACCCCCTTTACATTAGAGTTTTCTTATCTACAGGTCATTCTTCAAAAGATAAAGAGGATCTCTTTATAATCATCTAGATCATGCACACACAAATAAATAGGTTCTTCTACCATACCCGTATTTAGTTTCTTACTTCTTCTTTGACTAGAAAATAAGCTAAAATTGAGATAAAAACTCATCAAACCTTAGTAGATATGATGCCATCATATTTTATTCCTTCATTTTAAGACCTTCAAATTTATTTCTATAGGTCTGTAACTTAGGTAGTTTTACCTTAGAGTCTCCTTCATAAATAGTCTATAATTTGACCCAAATTTCCTTAGTAGACTTGCAACGGATCACTTTGGTGAACTCAGCCTTAGATAGACCACAAATTATAGAATTCATAGCTTTATAATTATTCTCACTCAAATTATTATCAACATCATGAGTTGGAGGAGAGTTGGTATAGTGTAACCATCCATGATAGATTGACAAATATCAAACCCTAGAGACATGATGTATGTCCTCATCCTTGTACTTTAGAAAGCATAATTTGACCCATTTAATAATGGTTCTTGCTTTGTAGATAAAACCTACATCTATTAAATTTTTATATTATACCTTAGACTACCTTCAAGTGGTTAAAATTGTTATGAAGGTCCTTCTCTCATACCAATTATTAGATGTACAATCACTGAGAGGGGGGTGAATTAGTAATGCAAGATATTTCAAACTTAAATTGTAATACTTTCAAACTCTTAATCAATGACCATAAGAATTTATAAATCATACAATATGTTTATAATAATGACTAAGAAATATGATGAAATATCACACACATAACATAATATCTACATGGGAAACCCTCTTGGATAATAAAACCCACTCTCAAGCCTGTAAACACATGGACTACTTGTCCTATAAGATGATCATAAACATGAGACCTTTTAGTGAAGCACCCAATTCATAAGGAGTACCCACCCATAATTATGAAAAATCATGAACTTATTCTATATGTTGAGCACCCACACAACACTTATGAAATCAATAGATCTAGAACTCTAATTATAGATCAATCTGACTGGAGAAATAATGTTTAACACATCTCTTTCAATTCTTCACATACATTCAAACTTTCTCATACAAGTAATACATCCAAACACCCTTTTGGATCACTCTAGTATTATTCACTCATCTTCAATTTTATTTTTACTTCATTACATCTACTAATCACACTCACTCTGATCTCTTTCCTTCACCTCTATCTTCTGCTATCTCAACACATCCACATCCAAGTCTAGAAACCATTACCTTTGTCTCTATATTTTATATAATCTTCATGAATATCAAATTATAGGTCATCCATAATACTTTACTTAACCCTTAAGAAATATATAATTCTAAAACATAGATCAATACCATCCTCATAGGTCAGCCATAGCATATATGGGTGACACTTAAGCAGTTATAACTTTCAATTTGGCCTTAGTAGACCTTATAGGTCTCATGGAGACCTATTACCAATTTCATAATTCATCAAGGAAAAAAATAACACAATATCACTTTAAAATACCTGGGTACACTCTATATGACCTTTAATACATCTTCAAGTTATTGTTCACACCAAAACACTCTTCTGCTAAAGCACAAATTGCTTAAACAATATTCTTTGCATAGTAACACCATAAATAAACAAATAGTCAAATTTGAAACTCAATACCTTTGACTATACAAATATTAAAACCTTTTAAATAGATTATATGGATTATCCTTGAATTCCTATATAGATTATCTTTTTACACCACCATAAAATTCATTTTAGATCAAAAGATATAGCTCAAAAACTATAGACTAGTTTTCCCTGATTAATTTAAATATTCAAATTCCAACGGTCATTGTTCAAACACTAAAAATCAAGAAATTTAACCTCATCTAGTGCTCCCTACAAACTTTGTATAAATACTCATTATTTATCTCCTTGGTAATATCTTGGTCTTTAACCTACAATGCTCACCATTGATCTTAGATAAACACTTCTATGATCATGCCACTTGGTAGCTTCGTGTGCCTTCTACATACCCTATAGTCAGTATTTAAATGAAATTTCACTACTTTGTATCTATGAATGCCTTCTAATCACATTAAATAATTTTAATCAAATTAACTTCTACCACTTAGCATCTATACATGACTTCTATAAACATTGACTATTTGACTCAACCCATACTGTTGATCTCCATCTGTATGAACACTTACATGTCATTGATCTTCTGTCAACTCAATGAGATTGAGACACATGTCACAAGCATGTTTAATATGAGGAAAATTTGAAAATTTGAATTCATGCACACCATTGGATGACAATATGGATAATTAATTCTCACCATTATATCTACTAACTAGTTGACCTCAGACTTTAATATAGTTAAACTTGATGGTCTCTGGTCCATCATAGTCTACAAGAGTAATTTTGAAGGTTTATAAATTAAACTATAAAACACTTCAAGAGTCTAAATATTCAATTTAATTTATTCTAACTATATATAAAATCTCCATGAAAACCTTTGACCTCAATTTACATTTTGAATACCTGCATTAAATGTACAAACTTGCTAGTTCATTCATATATGTATGACATGCAGTGATAGTTTGGCTTCTCTTAAGATAGAAGATGATTTTTTATATTTATAAATGATTACGTGACATAAAATAACTTCACCAAGACATATATGGATGCCTTAAAAATTCTTATTTATCCTTATAGAACTATAAATGTGCCATATCTCTCTAAGCTATCAAACATAACTTCTTTGGTATTCATGCACTAGAACCATATGCTCTCTTTGACATCAATGACAACCTAAGAAATAAATGACCATGATCAAGATAATATGGAAATTTTTAGTGTTTAAAGAGATATATTATGTTGTCTTGGAGGTTTATACCAAGTTTTATGTCATAATTTTGTAGTAAAAGTCCTAAGAGTGGGTTTGAAGTTATTTGAGTGCTTAGAATGAAGAGATGAGAGCTCAAGAAGAAATTTTTGATGTTTGTCAGCATGTATAGACTTTTAATGGTGAAATTATACGTTATGTAGAGATTAAATATGGTCCTAAGGAGGTTTTACAATCATTTTATAGTGATTTAAGGTACAAAGCTTTATAAACATTCGTTAAGAATGTAAACTGGTCAAAACCCTCCCATAAACCCTCTTAATGACCTAATTGGATAAATATTGTTATATAGTACCTAGAATTTATTTGAAAGTCAATTTTGATGATTGTATGTTGTATATGACTCCTCCATGCATTCCTAGGTGGTCTTAGATTGTTAAGACAATGAGCATAAGGTATAAAAAGTGATTATTTTTGAAGAATTTGATACTACAAGAAGGGTTGACTAAGTCAACACATGAAAACCATTAGATATTGAGGGTAAATGCTCATTATTTATTCCCATTAAGTTATTTTTTAAATTTATTTCACTATGTCAATCATTTTTGTCAATCAATTTGACCTATTACTAAGACTGTAAATAGTGAAAATAATGAGTAATAACCAAGCATAGTGAGAATCCATTTAGGGATGAGTTTCAGGTGACTATGGATGGATAAAATAATTTTTGTTATTTTTTTAATACCTATTCCTCATGTTACCTTTATTGTTAAGTGTTTGTATGCTCATACAAAAGTAAGAAGATGCCCTTAAAGTGACTTGTCTGTATGAGTAAAGACAATGAATAAGGGTCAATGATGACCTATATGTTCTACATTTACCACATGAAATCTATGTATTAGTGTTTGAATATTTGTTAAGGATTTTGAAGTGCATTTTAAATATATTTTTATGTCAAGGAAGTGATTCTACATGTGTTAGGAGTCATGTTCACTATGACTATGTTTTTGAGCCAAGTTGATGGCTCTAGGTGTGTTACGGTAAGTGATGTGTTTGAGTCTTTATGTTAAGATGTGATGCATAAAATGGATATTGTGTTATTTTTTGACAAATAAATGAACTATAAAAGACTTTTTTTAAGGTAGAGATATAGTTTGAGGAGTTGAATTATCAAAGCCAAAAAGGCTTGTCTAGCTATGTATGCATAGTGTGAGAGTGGTTTGAGAGATTGGTCTATTAGATCGATGATTGATACAAAGAAAAGATATATAACTGATGGATAATGATATAGAGACCTCATATGAACCCATATACATTGAAATAAATGTGTAGAGTGTAGCATCCTTGTGTTAATATTCACACTTTATGGATAATGAGATATGATTGACCAATTTTATTCCCTTATGAAGCTTGACCAAAGCATCCTTGTGTGTCTCAAAATAGGATTTGAAATCCTCAATGCATGGGGACTGCCTAAATTTCCTATTATTTCTCTTATATAATGTGAACACTTATATTTCCTCTAAAATTACCCCCCTTACAACCTCATCTTCAATTTCCTTTTCTTCACCCTTTGGACGCTCCATGTAGATCTATCAAATTTGGATCTCACTATAGGCAAATATATGATTGAAAGATTTGGTTATTGAGAAGCCTATGATTGAAAATAAATTTCCCATTGTGGGATGGCCAGTTGGGTGGTTTTTATTGGTTAAGTATTTTGAGTTGTAGTCTCAACCAATAGATATTTTGAGGACTACTTCAAGGCATCTTTAAACAATGGGTTAGGAAGGGAAGGCCAAATTATCTTAGACCAATCCACACCACCATATTGAGGTAGTGGGTGGACTTATTTCTTATTTCCAAACTTATTTGATGTTATTACAATGGTGTCTTAAGAATAACTAGATGGAGGCACTATCAAACCTAACTAAGTATATGATAAATGTAGTTATGGGCTTGTCAATGCTCCACCAACTTTCTTGGATGCCTTATTTTTGGTATTTGGGGGTGATGGAGTAGTGGTAGAAGTAACCCTAGTGGGAATAAAATGAATGGACACATAAGACATGATTGGAGGACTAGGAAAAATTAGATAAGTGGAGGCATTAGGGATAGTGGAAACATCCTTTATCTTTAGAACAACCAAAGATGTTGGACACTAGGCTTAGAGGAAAAAATATTTACTTTAGGTATAAAAAGGGGAGGAAAAATGCTACTATCAAGAAAAATAGACTCAAACAAACCAACAGACAAAGGGGACACAAAAGATATAGTGGGAGTGGTAAAAACTAAAGGAACTACACCCTCACCTAGTTTTTCTTCATGTAGTGGTGATCGACCTTTAGTGTCTTGGAGGCTCAAAACTTTATATTTTTTAGTTCCTTTTCCTCATCTATAGATTCACCTCTATCTACCTCTCTTGATGGTCCTTGTGTTGATATTTCTTCAATAGTTAGACTTTATGGAGAAAGGTGAGCCCTTGGCTTCCTTTTATTACAAATAGTGACTTTCTTAGCTGTGAAAGATACATCTTGTGTGGGTGTGGTTGAGGTAACCATAGTAACAGTCTCTTGGGATGATGTAGTAATAAGAAGGGCATATCCTTTTGAGTCTAAAGAATCAAGGAAAATTGGATCACCCTAAGCTCCCTTAAGTGAAGTGTTAGCCACCCCAAGATCTTTATTTATAGATTTTAATGCTAAGGGGAATGTTTGTGAAGGTTTACCATGATCTACTTGATGAGGCCACCAATTTTTCTATTTTATAGCCTTATCCATACCTAGTATATATCTTTTTCTATGTAAATCCACATAACCATCCATGACTCATATAAATGAATGAATAAATTTATGATTTTATGTGTGCATTGATATATATATATATATATATATGTTATATTATGAATTATTGATATTTTTTGTTTGATTATATTATACTTGTGTAACTTTATTTAACAAGAATTTGAAGGATAAAATAAGTCTATAGGATCTAATTTGGGTACAACATTTACAAGCTACCTACAACAACTATAGGCTCCACCTATAGGCTGACCATAGCCACTCCAGGTTGCCCATAACAACTATAGGTTCCACCTACAAGCTACCCATAACCACTGTAGGTTGCCCAAGGAAAATATTGGATTCACCTATAGGCTACCTATAGCCACTATAGGTTATCCACAATAATTTTAGGCTTCAGCTATAGGTTGTCCATAATCACTGTAGAGTGCTCATAGTAGTCATAGGCTTCACCTACAGGTTGCCAATAGCCACTATACAAAATAGATCTATTATTGTGATTAGATCTTAAGGATACATCTAACTATCTTGGGAACCAAATGGATGATTGGAAAGTACATGTTGTATGGACTCCCTATAGACACCTAAATTTGGCCACTGATAACCCTTAATTAGGCTTTTGACCAATTTTCATATAAAATGTATAATTTGGCCTAAAAACACTAAAACATGCTAAATGATGTGAAATTGACATATTCAAGTGATGATTTTGGCTAGGGTATCTCTAAATGGGGCAATGGAATTTATGGGCTAGCTAAATTTGATCTAATCATTTTGAGTCAAAATGCCAATTTTGCACCTAGGTGCTCTAGATTGATCTTTCATATAAAATATCTTGCACAAGACATGTGCCTTCATTATTTGTTTTTGGTAACATCCTAAATGGGATAATGGATCCAATGCATCTAACATTGCCTTCTAATTCCAATCCAATCAAATTTTGGACCAATAACAAGGCATTTTGATCAATCTAAGTAATTTGTACACAAAGTGCTTAAACATGCTTAAGAACTAATTAACCCAAATCAAGGCCTCAATAAGAATTTCATGGAAACTTGTTGAATAATTTGTTTTGGAAATGAATATGGAATATTTGTATCATTAGTTGACCTCATTTCTTGGGAAGACATCCCTAAGCCATAAATGCCACAAATTTCAAGATTCATGCACTCCATGCCTCATCAATGCATTCCATTATGCCCTATATGCCTCTTAATTTATCCTTACTCAAATGTTATGATGATGATAATTATAAACTTAATTCCAAAAATTTAATTAATCCTTAACTACACATCTCAATCTCAGGATGGATGGTTCAAGTTGATTATAGACATTCTCAAAAATCTATAAATAGAGAGGCCATGAACATCATTTAAAAATATTTTTGGTGCAAAGTTATAATGCAAAAATATCTTCAATAAGCCATTGCAATTAGTGTTACCATGCCAAATTTATTCCAAGCCAAGTCAAGCCACAAGCTAAAGGTGCCAAGGAGAGATGGAAGGAGCCAAGCTTCCATTGATGAGGACTTCATGAGCACAAAATCGAGAAGCCACTACTACAAAGTCATTTGGAGAATCCAAGGAAGGTGAAGGAATTATTGTGTTTTATTCCTTACTTTTTAATTTAGTTTGTCATTTTTTTTTGTTACTAAGCTCTCCCTAGTGTCTAGGCCTAGAGATGTTATGCTAGTTAGTGTGTTTCTTTCATTTTATTTTCATTTTGGAACTAACACCATATTAACCATCCTTTCTTGAGTCAAATTCTTAGACCATATATGGCATGCTCGGTGGGACCAAATGCATTCCACACATGAATAAGATCATTTTACATCTTTAAAATATTCATTTGGACCATTAAAACTATTGCAAATTAATTTTCTAACATTATTTTGCCATTTTTGTTTGCCATGGGTTTACATAGTAACCAATGTTGTTTAGTAAGACCGACATCGATTGGATAGCTTAATTGACATCGGTTAGTAAAATTAACATCAACTAAATACCTATCATTAGTCACATTGGCATAATTGATGTCAGTTAGATAACCATCATCGGTTGTAAAATGTAACCATCATCAGTTATATAATCGACATCGATCACTATGTTTTTCTTAAAACACATACCTGAGAGCTCTTTTTTAAAACTTAATTGTTTCAAACCTAAAAGAGATTCGAGTCTAAAAGACATGCTAACATTTTTGTTGTAGGACCAACCTTGACATTTGCTAAAAACATGTTTAGATCACCTTTTGCATGCTCAAAAATCAATTAGGAACCTTGTTTTGGTGTTTAACCAGAAAAATTAGATATTTATGGTGAATGCTTTCAAAGTTTTCAACTAAGACCAAGGGGTTAAATGAACAACACCTCATTTTCCATTTGGGCTTAAAAATTAACTCACCTTTTTAAAGCTTTTTATGTTTTCTTAGTTTTTTAGATTAAATTTTTGTTTGGCAAAAAGAGGGACATTACGTGTATGCTCTTCCATTTGTCCCCTTTAGGTAACCCTTGGAATCAAAAGTGTCATTCCTATTACAAGTAGCCCAGTCCAAGGCTTAGAAATAAAGTCATCTAAAGAGCTCACCAAAAACTCATCAAAGTTTGGGTGACCTTGAAAATGACCCTAATGTCTTTTTAATTTCATGCATTCTTCATTTTTATACAAACTTGGCTTGCGAGTGGGACTTCATCACCTCTCACAAGTTCTTTAGGAAATATTTGACCCAGATTTTCACCTCTAAGAATTGAATTCATTTAGCTCCTAATTAGATTTGCACATGAGATGTAATTTCACTTTAGACATCGCACTACACTTAGCAAACAACAAGATGTAGTGGTTACAAAAAGGACTAGACTTTTTTACAACAAGCCAAGTGATATGGACCTAAAATTCATTCTTTTATTTTGCATTTTTGGTGTGAAATTCATTATGCAATTGATTCCCTTAGAACATTTGGAAACTTGTTAGATCTTAGACAAATCCCCACTTGCCATGAAAGTATTGTTGGTACAAGGTGCACCTCAAGGTCCATGTCACATTACTATCATTTGAGAGAAGTGGGGTGTAAAAACACTACTATATAATACCCATTTACTTTTGGATGAACACCTAACATCCTCTCAAATGATGTATATTAATGGATTCCAATAATACCAAGCAACCTTGTCAGTTTAAGATCTAAGATTAATTAATTATTTGGTCTTGTCCTAGATTAAAGTCTTATTTAAATTCAAAACTTGGTATAAATAAAAAATTTAAACCAAACACATAGTCCTAATTTTCCTTTAAATAAAGAGGCATTATGTTATCTGCATGAGATCATCAATTTTCCTTATTCAAAATTCATCAAAATATTGA
Source organism: Torreya grandis (assembly GCA_037957365.1). Taxonomy (NCBI): domain Eukaryota; kingdom Viridiplantae; phylum Streptophyta; class Pinopsida; order Cupressales; family Taxaceae; genus Torreya; species Torreya grandis. Next base: position 1,584,515 of record JARHVA010003949.1, on the reverse strand, counting down.
CAGTCATATCATCCACTTTGGTGCAGTTATGCTGCCCAATTGAGTCTAGACCTTTACCAAACTTATGTTAAGTCCTTCACTTATAATTTAAATTTATAAATGCACCTTTATAAGTTCATAGGGTTGATGTGTTAAGTGGGTTCACCATTTGCACTAAACTTGAGAGAACTTAGGTTTAATTTCCAATTTGTGTTAAAGGTCATTCAAGACTCATAATCATTGCCATCACTTGATAGACTTAAGCCATTTTGTGGTAAACACTTACACTTTGAGTCTATGCACCACAACATTTTGAGTCAAGAAAAGTAGTGTTATGTTGTCAAAATTGTGGGAAACTATCTTTACCTTAGAGAGTTTTTGAAATAAATTTTTTTGTCACACCTTTTGGGTAGTGTAGTTTCATTACGTTGCCCAAAACATTTCAAATATTGTTTTATAGACCCTCTTTCATCGAATTCAAATTTGTTCCTACATTTTTAGACCAATCTAAGTGTACTTTTGTGATCTTTTATCTAGCATAGTTATATTGTTCACTTTTTTCTAGCTTATTTGTCAAAAGAACCAAGTTTTATACCATTATTTATGAGAAAATAAACTATCTCTAAAAGTGCCCTTTGTTTCATACCTTATACCTAGTTGATAAAGTTCATGTCCAATAATCTATGTGTAGTGTTTTTTATAAGTGTTTCAAATCTATTAGATTAAACCTTTAATTTATTTCCAAAGTCTAGCTTTTGACACTATTTGGCCAAGATTCCTAGTGCATGCCTTGTTTGAACCTAGAATTTGACACCACATTTGGCCAAAAGACCTAGCAACTTTTGAAATTCTTAGATTAGACTGATTTGAAACACTTAGACCTTAGATTTTGGTATTTTGATTTTTGGTCCATTTACTTGCTTATCTTTGTGTGAAAAATTAAATGTTAGATACTTCACACTAGCTTGTTTCCTCACAAATATTTGCATAAACCTTTTTTATCCTTTTGATGAATCTAGACCAATTTGGAACATCATCTATTTTAGACATTGTCTTTTTAGAGTTTGAAAAAATATTTAACCTTTTATCACAAAGCATTGACTATGGGTCCCAATATGTATTCCTAAACTCATAGTGGACTCATGTACAATCTAGGGATTAGTAATGTAGTTGTGTAGGAAGAAATGGTGCAAGACCCCTATGCAGATAATATTATTTAAGAGATGGATTCTTATCCCTCTTATAATACTCAATCAAGGGCACAAAGCCAAGGTCCATTGGCTAACTATCTGGTTAACACACCACCTTATTTAGAACAAGACCAAGAACAAACTGCACAATACCTAGCTATAATACCCATAGTGGATGAGCCAATTCTTCAATAATCATATTCTACTAATACAACTTTCATGTATGATCCATTTTTATTTGAGTGATATTTTTTAAAGAACAAAGATGATATTTTGGTTAGAGCCATAGAGGTAGAGGCCAAGTTTCTAGCAGACTTCCCCCATGAAAATTTACCAATTCTATTAAAAGTGCCCCACAATATCATTTATGATCAACATGCTTCTTCCAGCAATCCTATGGCTCTATTCCAAATAACGTATCAAGATCTTAATATATCTAATCAAGGAAAAAACATCATGGAAGATCACTTTAACCAGATGTAGACAACATATCAAACCTACCTAAATCTAGCACATCATTTCAATCAGATGAACATGATGAGCAAGCCTCTTATTGACTTAGTTCCTTCAATAGGAGTGTTGATAGAGTTAACTGGACAAGAGAATCTAAGTTTCAACCCATTCATACAAACCACTTCGATAGATAACTTGATGCATATGCCCATTATTAAATAAGTGTCTTCAACCTTTACACATAATAGTGAGCTAAATGTAATGGACAATGTGTAAATAACATCCAATCTTGATTAAAGTGTTACTAACACACAAATAACTAGCCAACAACATGTGCTTGTAGTTAATCCCATGAGTAGATCATCATACCAGGGAATAGGAGTTTATACATCCCAACCTCAATTGACTACTTATTCATGTGTACAACCTATGGGGTTAGGTAATCAAACAATGACCAATGTCACACCTCAATGACAAAATGTGACCTACTCAAAAAGTAATGAGCAGTATTCCACAATAATAGACATAATCTAGTGTATCAATGCAACAGAGGACAAATACATACCACCTCAATCAAAAGCAATAAATGTTCCACCTTGCTAAGTAATGATGAACATACCTCTTCAATCATAGACTAATATTCCAATTCAAAACTAAGCAATGACTAGTCAATAATTTATAAATATTGGTCAATGATAGATGTTGAATCTATAACATGTTTTGACTTCTACATAGGAATTCATGCAACAAGGAGGTCCCCATGTTTCTCAAGTACCTACTAGACAACTGTTGGTTCAAAATATGCCACAAATTCAGAGACAAGGTCTTATACCACAAGTTCTCACTCAAAAACAAGGTTCGATTAGTCAGTAGCATGTCCCATTTAAACCATAGCCCACACAATATAGTTATATACCTTTGTTCCAACCACAAAATCCTCTAGGTTAAACCTTTATCACCAACCTAAACTAGAATATCACATAACTAATTATGTAATTTCAAGTACATCCTAATCCATGTATGTGTATTCCAAGTCCATTCCCCAACCAAACCAATGTACCCTAATAGGTATCTCCATCATACCCTAGTCAAAGTGTCTTACTTGTGACCTCCCAACCATCTACCCAAACTAATATTCTCCCTCAAACCAATATTCCTTCCAATTTATTATCCCAATAATTGTAATAGATGAAGGATGCAATTATTGCCATTCAAGTGGGTAAATAGATTAAAATTTTCAAATTTGATGATATGTGATCCTACCCATTAACATGGAGTATTTGTAGATACCATTTCCTCTAGGATATGGACCACCAAAATTCAATAAATACAAAAGGAAAGGTGACCCTAAAGCTCATTTGACCAAATTCTTTATCACATGTCAACTGGTGGCATATAATGACATATACCTTTTGCTATTATTCCCAAGGATCTTGGCTAGACAAGCCTTGGAGTGATTTTAAAGTTTCCCAAAAATTTAGTAATGGATTTTGATGATCTTTTTGATAGGTTTGTGTAACACTTTTTTCTATAATCTCGATCATGAGATTTCATTAGTGGACTTAACACAAGTAAAGAAAAAAATATGATGAGAGTTTTGCAAGCTATTTATAGTGATGGAAAGCCCTTACAAGTTGTTTCACCCATAGTTTATCAGATAAATAATTAGCTATTGTGTTTACTAAAAATTTGCATAGTGAGATAGCTTATCATTTAGAACTACAATGTGCACATACTTTTAAGGAAATCATCAACAAAAGCTTATTGATTAAGTGAGTACTCATAAATAAAGGAGTTATCAAACTTCATTCAAATAATCAAAATTAAGGTACTAATCAGGGAAATGACCAACATCTCATTCAAGCACCAACATCACAATTGGCATAGGCCAATAACCATGAAAGACTAAAGTAATTCAATCATAATAAGAATGTAATGGGAAATGCAGTAACTATATCCCATCATGTCTAAATAGTTAAAACATCATCTACACCACCTTTTTAGCTTACTTCTACCCAAAAACCTCTCCAACCAATACCACAAGCACAATAACCAAGACCTACACAACAAATATAGTAGTTATTGCCATTACAAACCCCTCCTCCTAGAAGAACCATGCCTACACATCATGTCTTTAGTGACCTAGGAGAACCTATTGAGTCTATATTTTACAAGCTTGCTACTGATAATATGATTAGTTAGCCTATACCAAAGCATTATCCATAAGGCATTTGTTATCTTGATTGGTCCCGTGAAAATGAATTTTGTGACTATCATCAAGTCAATGGGCATAATTTAGAAAGATGTGTCTAAATCAAGAATTTAATTAAGAATATGTTATATAATTGGAAGATAACATTAGATAATGGTGATTCAACTTCAAATTAAACTCTAGGGATTTATCAAAACCCCTTTCCCTAACATAAAAATCAGCAACAACAAACTGATCAGATACAATGACAATAACGACTAGTTTAGCAGCAAATCAATAGTATCAAAATCAAAGGTCAAACCAATAGAATAAAAAAAAATAGTAGTAGAACCCACAATGGTAGAATAATGGATAAAATAAAGGTAAAAATGATAATAACCAATAAACCTACCATGCAATTTCATATGACTATAATAGGGTTATAGGTCATATTGTAAGGGATAGCATTAATATCATCTCCATTAATCCTCGACCAAGTACTAATTAGCCTAGACCATTGCTAAATAGCGATATTCTACCAAACTATATGGATAATCCTTCTTTGAGTTGGGAATGCATATAGGTAAACCAAAAAATAGGACTTCCCCTTTTGGACCTTATATTAACAACTCATCCTTGCCACATGACCACATGTGTGTGCACCAGCAATTGAGACTTGTCTTGTTTGGCCCCACACCATTCCCAACATTAGTTAGTAATAATGGTCTAGTATTTAATCTTGATTGTGTAATCACAACTTGAAGGTTAAAGATTACTACCCCAAGCCCATAACCACTCACTACTTTACCTATCATCCAACCAACCATTCAACCTCAAAATAAACCATTCATTACTAACCAAGATAATAAATTTGATATTACAAAATAATTATAGAAGACACCAGCATAAATTTATATTTTAGATTTATTGTGAACATAAATAATCCATAAGAACATCTTGAATGATTTTTTGACCCAATCCACTATTGCTAGTGACATATCCCTTGATAAATTTCAAGCTTTAGTTCGATACCTAGCTTCAGCCCAAAAAGTCACATTCAACCAAAGTGATATGTATTCCCTTAGCCTACTCCATAATAATCCATTATATATATAAGTTTATATAAGATGGCATAAAGTGAAATGTGTCCTTATAGACAATGGATCTAGTCTCAACATAGTGTCTCTAAAGCTCATCAAGCTTCTTGGGTACACAATGGTAGATCTCCATCCAAAAATAATAACCATCAAAGCCTATGATAATCAGGAAAGAGAATCACAAGGCACCATTAGTTTTCTAGTTATCATTGGGCCTTTAACTCATGATACACTTTTCCATGTGCTTGATCCTGAGTTATCATATAAGATGCTTCTAGGAAGGACTTGGTTACATGAGATTCATGTAGTTCTATCAATGCTGCACTAATGTATCAATTTTTCCCACTCAGGGATGGAAGTGAATATTCTAGGAGATTTACACCCATATGAACACTACAAGAATCTTGAGTCTGAATTTCAAAGCTATAATTATTAGTATGGTATGAGTCCAAGTTCTAAACAAGATAAAGGAAAGGCTATACTTATTGATCCTTCACTAGATAATTGCATAGATCCTAATACCTTGTATTCCCTTTCCCACATTCTGCTTGCTAAATCTTCTAATCATTTCACCATTTTAGATAAAATATTGGGAGATCATGTGACCTATGATACATTTTATATTTCTAATATTCCTCAAAATCCAAAAACCTTTGGGTGACCTAAATTTACCCCACATATGCATTGGTAACAAAAGAACAAAGATAAGGGACCTATCAAATTTGTACCAGCATCTGGCCTCAAACCTAACCTTCTTGAAGGGGATGAATCATGGTTATACAATGATAACCAAGATGATTTTTATAAAAATGTAGAGTATCATATTCCCTTTAGGATCATGGAGCATCATAATTATGAAGGAAGAGGCCTCAGACCAAATTAGTAAGGAGCCATCGAGCCAATTTCTATGACTAAATATGAAAGACCTTATGGACTTGGATTTAAACCACATGGGGGTGACCCCACATATCTTATTCAAACTCCATCACTAGCGACTAGTGATGATGATGGTAATAGTGAAATAGAGTTTGATCATTGCCTCACCTTTGATGACATAGCTGAAACCAACCTATTTGATAGTAATGCCATTTGTACCCTTACCCTAGCCATTCATCACAACCCATTTCCATTATATTATCCTTAACTAATAGATTGGGACCAAAAAGAATCTAGTCTACTAATTGATGACTTCTAGAATGATGGGGCATTTTATGACTTTTTAAGACTTAGAGATAATGTTTTATTAGGAGATCAAAAATCAGTATTCTTAATCACATTAGATCCTTTAGCCTATTTTGGAGAGCGAGTGAACACCCTTAGCCAAAAAAAAATTAAAACATTAAGGTCTCAAAGTGAAAACCTCTTTGATATGCTTTTTGACTAGGGAAAAAGTAAAGATGAAGGCCAGTCTAGTGGTGAAAACCTATTTCATACCCCATTAGATGGAGGTGTTCATTTTTATTTGAATTTAGACCAAGAGACCACTAATGATGAACTTACTTATGGATCCAAGTTTAGATTTGAGAAAAAACAAGTATTTGATTAAATTCTTCAATAATTTTTGACTATTTTTGTCACATGACCAAATTTCCCATTAGGGGACTCAGATTTGTCATGCCTAGGAGAAGTTGAAGAACAAGTCCTGATGAATGACCTTGACATAATCCAATAGTTCAAGTCATTACCTACTATCTTAGAAGACTATTCAACCCTTCTAGTCAAAGATAAAACAAAGTTAAATATTGGGACTCCATCAGACCTAAAATGGATAAAATTAGCCATGTCCCTCACTAAGGAGGAACATGACATCTTTACAACTCTATTGAGAGAATTTATAAATATCTTTGTATGGGCCTATTTTGACATGCCAAGTTTAGACCCTGCCTTGGTTTTACACCACCTTATGGTTAATCCTGATGCCAAATTAGTAAAACAAAAGCTAAAACATCCTTACATTACTGTATTGGTAAAGAAAGAGCTAAAAAAAACTCTTAGAATTAGGATGTATCTAATCCATTTATTACTTAGAATGAATCTCTAATGTGGTACCTATTAGTAAAAAGCCTAAAGGGATTAGAATTTGTACTAATTTTTGAGACATCAACAAATCTTGTTCTTAAGATGATTTTCCCTTGCCTAATATCAACATGATCATCAACTCCATGATAGTTTATGAACTTATTTCACTCATGGATGGATTTTCAAGATATAACTTGATTAGAATAGCACCAAAAAACCAACATAAAATAATATTCACCACTCCATGAGGAACATTTTGTTATCAGGTAATGCCATTTGGCCTTAAGAATGCTAGAACTACATATCAAAGGGCCATGACTATCATATTCCATGATATGATGCATGATATTATTGAAGACTATGTCGATGACATATTAGGAAAATCTAAAACTAGGGCTGACCATCCAGTAGTGCTACATAAGATGTTTGAAAGATTATAAGAGTACAAATTTGGACTCAATCCAAAGAAATGTGTGTTCAGTGTAAATTTAGGAAAATTACTTGGCTTCATCATGTCTCATAGAGGTATTGAATTTGATCCAACTAAAGTCCATGCTATAACTAAGATGTCACCACCAACCAATTTAAAGGAACTTCATAGTTTTTAGGGTAAGATCTAGTCAATCTGATTCTTCATATCTTAGTAGATAATTTTCATCCATTCACACACCTTCTAAACAAAGGAGTTACATTTCATTGGGATGATTTATATGATAATATCTTTATATGATTCAAATATTCAATATATATATAAATACCCTTAAGGTAGGGAAACACCATATAATACTCCTTTAAGAAGGAATAACTCCACAATGTCTCTTCGAGGGGACAACCTCCAATATCCTCTTACAATAGAAGACTCAATGCTTACTTGATATCTTTACAATGATAATCATCTCCTATATATAGACATCTATTTAACCCATGGATGGGTAACCTCCTAATCCTAATGTAGGCCGACCATTACCTAATGTACTAATATCATAAGTTAATTCATTATCCTAGTATATTGTACCCATATAGATAACTAAGGGGATGTGTGCCACATGTTGTCATCTCCATTAACCCATATACATTAATATATCATATCCCTAGGTACATAGCATTACTTCCCTCCTTGACATGTTTTATCCCTGAAACATAGCAAGAAACCAAATAATGAGTGTGCTTCAAATCCTTACACACTTGTCTTTAATCTTGATCATATAGCCATATATATGTGATCTTGGCAGGTGATAGCTCTCCAAGCTTGTTTCCAAATTCTATTATGCTCCTTTGATTTCATTCATGATCATAATAGGTATTCTTCCATGCATAGTCATAGTGATTTCCCCATTCATTCCATGTGCCATAGTATTTTTTTCTTTAGAGCCAAATTATTTGAACCCTTATCTTCTTCTTCTTCTTCTTCTTCTTCTTTATCATCATTATTTTTTTCCTCTTCTTAAAATCACAACAATCAATCAAAACAACTCAAAAAATTCTAAAATATTGACTGTGCTTCTCTTATATCTTCGTATATCTCTAGTAAAAATTTTGAATAAAAAATCCTTATATTTTAGAAGATATAACCAAATTAGTATAAACCCTAAAATAGAAATAACTCCCTCAAAACTAATCAAAAAATCTATATTTTTTTATTGTGACTTATTTGAAATATTATCCATATCTAGTAAAAAAAATTGTGGAAAAATTCATGACCAATCAAAAGTTATTGAAAATTTAAAAAACTAAGGTTTCACTCCACACAAATTGCCTAAATCAAAGCTCTGATACCACTTGATAAGATCTTGATATGATTCAAATATTCAATATATGCATAAATACCTTTAAGGTAGGGAAACACCATATAATACTCCTTTAGGAAGGAATAACTCCATAATGTCTCTTTGAGGGGATAACCTCCAATATCCTGTTATAATAGAAGACTCAATGCTTACTTGATATCTTTACCACAATAATCATCTCCTATATATATACATATATCTAACCCATGGATGGGTAACCTCCTAATGCCAATGTAGGTTGACCATTACCCAATGTACTAATTCCATAAGTTAATATATTATCCTAATATATTGTACCCATATAGCTAACTAAGGGGATGTGTGCCACATTTTGACATATCCATCAACCCATATACATTAATATATCATATCCCTAGGTACATAAAATTTTACAAAACAACTTTTTAACAACTCAAAGACTATCTTGTTAATCTACCTATTTTATTACCTCCTATGCTAGGAAAGTCATTCTTGTTATACCTATCAAGTATCGACCATGTTTTAGGGGCACTCTTGGCTTAACATGATAATAATGGAAAGGAGCATGTTTTATATTACCTAAGTTGTACCTTGGTTATATATGAACATAACTATGCACCTATTGAAAAAGCTTGTTTGGCCATGGTCTTTGCAGCTCAAAAACTATGCCATTACATGTTGAATATTACGACCATGGTCATTTCAAAATTAGATCCACTCAAGTATATACTATCTAAAATAGATTTTCAAGGTATAATGGCTAAATGGATCATGATTCTCAATGAGTTTGACGTAGAGTATGTCACTCAAAAGGCAATGAAGGGACAAGTTCTTGCAGATCAACTTGTTGAAGCACCTCTCACAAACACACAGCCACTAATGTTTCAATTTCTTGATGAATCTATAATAACCATCATTGACACACCCCTTGAAGAGTAACCCTAGAAGCTATATTTTGATGGTTCATTTACTATACATGGATCAGGGGTAGGCCTATTGTTTATTACACTATAGGGGGATCTAATCCCTAAATCATTTAGAATCATCTTTTCTTGTACAAACAACACGGTCGAGTATGAAGCACTTGTTGTAGAACTTTGATGAGTAGTGCATTGGAACATATCTCAGCTCCAATTTTATGGTGATTTTTAGTTAATCATCAATTAGGTCACAAATAATTTTTGGACCAAAGATGACAAGCTAGTTCCATATAAAGCCATGGTTGACACTCTTAAACAATAAATTGCCAACATTTAGTTTGAGTACATACCAAGGGCTAGTTAGTTTGAACACATACCAAAGGATAGTAACAGAATTGTATATGCCATGGCTACTATTGGCTCTCTAATTTGATAAATAGATAGATTTAGAGGGTATTAGTTCTTCATCAAGAATTTGTCAACACCAACTCATGAACCTTCAACCATTACAATGATTTGTGATATTGTTAGTTCTAATTCTATCTAGTACTCAGACCTTTAAAACTACCTTCATGACCAATTTCTACCACCTAAACTATCTCAAAAACAAACCAAAGCCTTCATTCATCATTCCACTTATTATACTCTACTTGGATCCACCCTTTATCATCATAGTTTTCATGGAAATTTACTTCATTGTTTAACTTTGGTAGAGTCTATAGTATCATTAAGAGAATTTCATGAAAGAGTATGTGGCACTCATTCTAGTGGGGTAGTTCTATCCAAAAAGTTCTTGTGTATTGGTTAATATTGGCCCACAATGGACACAAATGTCACTGCATATGTAAAAAAATGAGAGAAATGTCAATGGCATGCTAATCTGATTCATACCCTAGAAAAAACTTTGAAATTGATATTGACACCATGGCCATTTTCTACATGGTGAATTGACCTCATTGGGAAGATTAAACCCACTTCATTTGATGACCATAAACATATCCTTACCACCATTGAGTATTTCACTAAGTGGGTTAAAGCTATACCCCTCACTTACATGACTGGAATACAAATTTCCAAATTCATCTTCTACCATCTCATTTGTTGCTATGGTATCCCCTCTAACATTATATCTGATAATAGAGGATCATTCAAGAACAAAGATGTAGACTAGTTATGTACTAAATATAGAATCACACAATATTTTTTTAAAACATATTACCCTCAAGGTAATGGCCAAGCCAAGGCATCCAACAAAACCATTGTCAATATTCTCAAAAATATTATCAATGATGGTGATCATGATTGGCACTTACAGATATTCCCTACCCTTTGGGAATACCATACCAATTATTGTACTCCCACAAGAGCCACACCAAACTCACTTTTTTATGGTACTGAAGCCATCCTTCCCATTGAGGTTGAATTTCCTTCACTATGCATATTTTTTAAGCATGTCATGGATGATCATGACTATCGAGTAGCTCACTTGTAAGAGATAGACCTACTTAATGAAAAATACATAGCTGCACTTAATAATCTTTAATCATATCAAAATTGACTCAAAGTGTTCTATAATCGACGAGCTAAGTATAGAACATTTGAAATTTGTGATCTTGTTCTTAAATAAAATCAAAAGAATACCATGAATGAGAAGTAGTATAAAAGGAAATTCAAACCAAATTGGATAGGACCTTTCATCATTACTATAAATTATGGATTAGGATCATACAGGCTTACCACACTAGATAGAGATAAACTTTTAGATCCAATGAATATTACTCATCTCAAGTGGTACTATGCTTTAGCACTAAGGTATATTATCTATAAAGACCATTTTAGTTATGCCATTTTATCACTATTCTTCTTTGTAAAAATACCATCCTTATCTATCCTCTTCATCATATCCACTTTCTACTTCTAACCTATCATCCTAGTGTGTTTTAAAGCTTGGCCTATTTAACCTTGTTTTTGCCATTAGTTACACATTTTTAGTATTGAGGTATCTAATTAGTTTCATTAGTTGATTCAAGTACTTCAAATAGAAATCATATTTTGGGACAATGTGACAAATTTTTTGGTAATTGCATCCTTCATTTTTTATTACTTTCTTACCACTAGTCTTGCTACTAATTATAACCACCTTTAGGAAAATTATACCATTGATCTATGTCATTATGTCCTGGTTATAACTACCTATGGGTAAATTAGGGGTAACATTAAGATATAACATACCAACTTGCCACTTCCTATGTCATAGTATGCCTTTTTACCAACTGTGCCAATTTTATTTGAATTAACTGTTACACTAGTCAAATTTCTCTATTGTAGGGCATAACTATAGTGACTTGAGGTCCTACTCTAGGACCATGTAGGTAGTGCTCGATACTTTTTGAGGTCATCTCAGTCACCCTTTCCACCATGCTCTCACTATTTTACAAGCAACCTAAGCCACACTCTCACTAGTTTATGAGCAACCTAAGCTATACTCTCACCATTTTGCAAGTAACATAATCCATGATCTCACCATTTAACAAGTAACCTAAGCCACAATCTCACCATTTTTTGAGTAACCTAAGCCATACTCTCATCATTTTGCAAGCAACCTAAGCCATGCTCTCACCATTTTGTGAGCAACCTTAGTTTAAATGCTCTCCCTATTTTGTGAGCTTGAACCATTTAGTGTCTCATCATTCTTGATTGAGATGAGACACTCCAAAATAATTTGAAAAACATTTGAAAAATCATTATAAAATAACAAAAACATTGACCACTTCTTTTCCTTAAGGATTCTGGGAACCCATACTAAGTTACAAGCACATCACTTATCATTTAGTTTCCCCATCTTTTTTGGCCTTTTTTTCTCATGCACTTGCCATTTTGCAATATCATTCCTCTTCATCTATCACATCCATTCTATTTGTTTTCATTAGTTATCACTTTCTTCCCATTCCCTGGGAGAACTATATTTGTAAAGTTTTTTATTGGATATTACATCCATAAAACTATGTAGGCAGTGTCCACTTGCCTAGTGCATATGGAGATAACTTGGCCACACCCTTCCTTTTCTTCTATTTTCCCCATTTTGTTCACTTATTAAAGTTGTCACCTATTTTCTAGGAACACTTTTTGTATAGTTTCTTTTGAGTGTTTCTTTATTGTTTTGTTTGTGTGTCTGTCTGTTTGCTTTCACAATTGTTGCCTTGATTTGGTTTATGTGTGTTAATTGGGTGATTCTTTGCCTACACCTATACTTTAATCTATCCATATTCATATGTTTATATTGTCATCATAGTTTCTATCATTGGTGCATTATTTTCTATTGAGTATTAGATTAGGAATCAGTCCTTATGCATATTTTAGCCAAGTCTTCATGATGTTATACCATGATGCCTACTAACACATGATATAACAAACCTCAGCTTCAAGAAGTCTATTCAATAATGGTGGCATCTTTTTATCACTAAAATCCTAATTTCATCCCAATCATATCCCAAATAGAGTAATTAAACATGAAAAAATTTCAATCTTTATTAGTTCGAATGAGCATCTCCCTACTAGTAGGTTGTTTTAATTCATCATTACCCTTTGTGTTAAGTTATTGTCCTCCTCAACCAAGTTTATCATGTTTTCCATAATTAGGGTCCAATGATTATAATCACCTATGGTCAAATCATCATACACTATCTCCCCTATGTTTATTAATAATTATAACCACCTTTGAGCACATCATTGTGTTGTCACCACTTTACTTTTTCTACCCATATAGGGGTATGTTATTATCTTATTTGTTTTTCCTAATTGGTACAACTCCATCTTCTCAATTATTATAACTACCTTTAGTAAAATCATTGTGTTATCATACCATGTTGCCACTATCGGGGTATAATGTTTATAACCACCTTTGGGCAAACCATTGTGTACCATTCTACTTACATTCTCAATGATTTTGACTACTTTTTTTAGTATCATTATGTTTTCACCCCATCATCTTTCCTTTCTTTGGTCCCCTTATTTTGCTTCTTTCTTTTCGAAAGACTGTTTGTTCACTTACGTATGCCAACCATTCCCTCAAGGGGACATCATACAACTAGTTTATCATCATTGTAATTATAGGCATACATGACCTTTTCATTCTTTGAGAATATGTTAATGTGATTATAGTTTGCAACACCTTCCCAAACAAAGACAAACTGTAGACACCTAAATCTAGCCATTGATAACCCCCAATCAAGCTTTTGACCAATTTCCATTTAAAATGCATAATTTAGCCTAAAAGCATTAAAACACGCTAAATAATGTTAAATTGACATATTCAAGTACTAATTTTGGCTAGGGTATTCCTAAATGGGGTAATGCAATTTATGGGCCAATTAACTTTGATCAGATCATTTCAAGTCAAAATACTAATTTTGTACCTAGGTGCTCTAGATTGATCTTTCCTATCAAATCTTTGCACAAGACATGTGCCTTTATTATTTTTTTTATTGGTAATATCCTAAATGGGATAATGGATCCAACACATTTTACATTGCCTTCTAATTCCAATCCAATCAAATTTTGAACCAATAACAAGGCATTTTGATCAATTTAAGTAATTTTTTCACAAAGTGCTTAAACATGCTTAATAACTAATTAACCCAAATCAAGGCCTCATCAAGAATTCCATGGAAACTTCTTGAATAATTTATTTTGGAAATGAATATGGAATATCTACATCATCAAGTGACTTTATTTCTTGGGAAGACATCCCTAGGCCATAAATGCCATAAATATCAGGATTCATGCCCTCCATGCCTCTTAATTTCCCCTTCTTCCAATGTCATGATGAGGATAATTATAAACTTAATTCCAAAAATTTAATTAATCTTCCACCACACATCTCAATCTCAGGATGGATAGTTCAGGTTGATTCTAGGTATTCTCAAAAATCTATAAATAGAGAGGCCATGAACATCATTTAAATAGATTTTTTTGTGCAAAGTTATAATGCACAAATATCTTCAAGAAGCCATTGAAATTATTGTTACCATGCCAAATTGATTCCAAGCCAAGCTAAGCCATACGCCAAAGGTGTCAAGGAGAGATAGAGGTAGCCAAGCTTCCATTGATGAGAACTTCATGAGCACAAAACCAAGCAAGCCACTACTACAAAGGCATTTGGAGCATCCAAGGAAGGTGAAGTAATTATTGTGTTTTATTTCTTACTTTTTAGTTGAGTTTGTCATTTGTTTTTGTTACTAATCTCTCCCTAGTGTCTAGGCCTAGAGATGTTATGCTAGTTAGTGTGTTTATTTCATTTTGTTTTCATTTTGGAACTAACAGCAAACTAACCATCCTCTCTTGAGTCAAATTCTTAGATCACACTACCTACATGAAAAAAATTTTGGATGTGCTATCAAAGATGAGAAAGACAAGGATAATGGAAAGGAGACAAAGAAATAAAATAGAAAAATAGTATACTTTGTCCTTGATCTAGTCAAGCCTAGAATAAGTAACTTTAGTTAATTTCCACTTGAAGGTTGACTGGAGTAATTTCTAAAGTATTTGTATTTTTCTTAGGTTGATGTCTTTAGTTAGAAGTTAATAAACTACCTTCTATATTTGATGACAGAACCTAGATTCGATTATGAGTTAGTGAGTTGAAATTGAAGATTGGATAGTTAATAGAATATAAAAGTCATTACATTGTAATTTTCTATATCAATCTTTAATTGATATAGATTTGAGTAATGAGAGAGTTGATTCTATAATAAGCTTTTGCAAATCTCTCAAAGAAGGATTGGAACTCAGTTTTGAATGAGAAAGCCCCCCTCAAAAGGAGTTGTAGTGAATATCTTGACCCTCCTTAGTTAAGAGTGTGTAAGTAGATTTTATTATTAATATGATTATATAAAGTGTGAAGTCTTTCTATATTTATATCATAACATTTTCATAATATAACTCTTTGGTGAAATCAACATAAGTTAATTATACTGCAACTAGTAAAGCAAGCTGATTTATGAATCAACAATGCATATATAGTATTGACATCCTTGAAAATCATATGTACCCTAGGTTGATAATTAATGTTAATTAGACTCCATAATCTGGTATTCATTGAGTAATTAGCCTATACAACATTTTAGCATCATTTTTTAGAAGGTTGTCAATTATTATTTCTAAAATCAATCACTATTTTTTTAAAGATTGCTTAATACACTATTCTACCTAGTCGAGAAAGTTGAGTGAGGACACTACGGTGTCTTATGATAGATGATTAAGTTTTTGGACATATAGTTTCAGTTGGGAAAATCAAGTGTGGGCACTATAGTGTTTTATGTTAGATGTCTAAGTTTCTAGAAGTAAATGGTGCATATCCCTAAATACCTCTTTGCAATCTTGTATTTTATTTAGTTAATGTTTTTAGGATTTATTTCTTACAAGAGTGATTTATTTTTTCAAAGTGTGCCTTTAATTTTCCTACTTTTATTTCTTATTTTCTAGGATAATTTTTCTGATTTCATTTCCTATTTTCTAGGATAATTCTCCTGCTTTTATTTCCTATTTTCTAGGATAATTTTTCTACTTTCATTTTCTACTTCCTAGAGTAATTTTCTTGATTTTAGTAGATAACTTTACTATTTTATATAAGTGAAATTTCAATTCTAGTTATTTTGATTTATTAACTCCTTTATTGTACTTTTTGCTTATTCTGAAACAACCCCCTAGAACACTCAAAAAATAAAAAGACACTAATCCTATGTAGAAAGGAACAAGATAGCCGAAAAATGCAGCACAATTTTTATGCAAAGAGAAAGAGATTCTTAAAGGAGATTCCTACAAAATGAGCCACAAGTTTCTATTAAAAAACAACCACAAGTACTCATAATAACTAATAATCCTATTGAAAAATATACCATAAGCTAAAGGGATTTTAAAGAAGGAAACACTACAAACCAAAGGAGGTAGCTTGTAGAAGTACTATTGGATTTGAAAAAAGAAATAGAAGAAGAGGAAGCATTAGTTGAGTTAGTAAGGAGAAACAAAGGAGAATAACTTCACAAATCAAACACTCCATAAAGTAGCATCAAAATAACATTCCATCAGGGATTTCTTGAAAAAATCCAAGAAAGCTCCAGAGAATCTTTAGATTTCTCATCAAGAAAAAAGATTGTGAAGTAGAAGATAAACATTTCTTATCATACTAATGAAGGGACTGATATAAAATTTGAAGACATGATCCTAAGGACCTTTGGTATCCATATCACAAGAAAAACCATTATGAATTAAAAAGGAGATTTTGTGAATGACAACAGGACTCTAGATATAGTTACTTTTAAATTTCCTATTCCAAATGCAATAGGCATAACACAAATGAAAGATATCCCACCCTCAACCTTCCTAATTTTAGAGGTACATTCTCAAAAGATCTAGACACCTTTTTATTTGAATTTGATATCCTCTATAAAAGTTATGACTATAGGTAGGATGCACAAAAATTGAAAAAAAAAATTAGCCACCCTCAAGGACTCAACACTTTATTGGTTCATGGGATTGGGTAGTAATTCAATCCTCACTTGGGAGGATATGAAAAAGAAATTTTTGACTAAGTATCAAGAATATAGATGAGGAAGAAGTTACAAAAAAAATGACATCTTTAGGATGACTCAAGAAGGGGACAAATCTTTGGAAGACTATGTTGAATAGTTCATGTTCAATGTATATAAATTCAAGCAAAGTGCATTAGGAGAACCTCCAAAACTCATCTTCCTAAAAGGAGTCTAATAAGACTTATATAAGCCTTGGACCTAATGAGTGGGAAAGATATCTCATATCTACCATTTTCAAACATCAAAGAATTGAGCAAGAACTATTCTAGGTCTGCCATAAACAAAGTTAGGGGTAGCAAGCTTCCACTAGAAGTTGTAAGTGGCCTATAAAAATTTTAAGTTAGTAACATGTTACAAGATATGAAATAAGATATCATTAGTCATATTCCCACCCAACTAGATAGCCTACACTCAAGGCAAAAGCAAGCAACCTTAGATCAAGCTTTGACCATCTATTATCCAAATTATAAGAGGAAGAAGATATATTATAGGTATCATAAGGTTTGAGCTAAATTAGATAACATCATAGTTGAATAACTATAAATAGTCAAACTACATGCTATAAGAGGATATGGAAACTAGGTTTTCTATGCTACACAAAGAAAGTCATGGGTTCAACGAACATCTTATCTAGGTATGGGAAAAAATCCACCTTTTGCAAATTCTACCTCATTTAACTCACAATTTGTAAATACTACTCTCAAATATACTAGTCCATGGATGAATGTCCCACCTCTTAATTCCATCTGACATCCACCTCAAACAAGCTACCCCATCACATCCTGGCAACCTCCACCAAATTTATCTCTACCTCCTAATTATAGCTAGTAGCCACCTCAAATAATTTACCATACTACCTCTTGACAACCTCCACAAAACACATCCCCACCTTGGACATAAGCTTGGCAACCACCCCAAGGCCAACCCTTCACAAACTAATGATAGTAGCCTTAGAGACCCAATCAAACCTAGATAAATCATTAAGGATGATTCCCTACACAAAAACAATAACAAACTCTTCTTATGCCTAACACAAAAGTTACACCTAATCCTAATCAGTTCCCTACCCAACCCATGCATAACCCTACAAATAAGCTAGTTCAACCAACCTTCAGTACTGAACCTATCTAGTACCTAGTATATATGGTGAGTATCAATGAAGTTCACTAACATTCAAGGAAATTTCTACCACCTCTAGGCCCACCCATAATAATGGATTCAGATTAGGAAACTCTAAATGATCATACTAACCCACCTTTATCACCGTACGAACTCTATAAACCAGTAAATAAAGTTGTTTAAATATCCCCACCATTTCTATAATGTCTTACCCTTCAACACCATGTAATTGAACCTGAATTTGATTTCATAGGATAGCTCAAAAATCTGTGTTAAAATTCTCATCTTCCAAGCCATCAAGAATGTGCCCATATATTCCAAAGTTGTTAGAGACTTATGTCTATTTAACTTTGGAAGGAAGAAGGATCCTAATACAGTGCATGTGATTGGCTAGTTGGTAGACCTTATGTTGGGAAACACCCTACCAAAGAAATATTTAGATTCAAGATGCCCAGTAGTAACAATCCAGATTCATGATCAATAGTTGTCTAATATATTGATAGACTTGGGGGCTAGAATAAATGTAATGATAACTAAAACCATGCATAAACTATTGGTTTATAATATTCATCCCACATCTACAATGTTGCAAAAGGTTGATAGGTCTTCAGTCAGACCAAAAGGAATCATTGAAGATCTTGTCATTAATGTAGATTCTTAGGAGTATCTTGTAGATTTCATTATGATATAGCCTAAGTGTAATTTGGGTGAATATCCTCTTATCTCAAGATGTCCTTTCCTTTACATACTTGATGCCTTCATCAACTATAGATCAGTTGACATGTTGATCTCCAATGGCAACCACACTAAGAAGTTAGTCCTTTATCCCCCAATATAGCCAGCCTTGGCACCAAATCATATGTTATGGGATGAATAAGATGGGGTAGAGAAGCCTCCCTAGATTTATATATTCACCATAGATCATGCATGCACCTTGGCTGATTAGGAAGATGATACAATTCTCTCTAATGTTCTCCAAAATAATTACCAAACTCATTCTACAGATCTCAACCACTTGCAATATGTTGAGAGCCCATTTTCTAACTTCTAAGAAGTAGATAAATTTGATATATCTATACAAGAAATATTCCACCATATTCTACCTCATAGCTATAGTCAAACTAGATCCATTATTAATATAGAAATGATGAAATCACTCTCATAACAAATTGAAATATCTCCAAGAAAAACATTTCTTATTAATAGTAAGTTGGAGTCAAATGAAGAAAAATGCCTAGTCAACATGTTGCATGCAAACTAATGTGATTTTGCATGGGATTATGAGAACATTCATGGAATTAGACCGAAAACATGCACAAATCATATCTATATCAAATAAGAGTGCCAACCAATTAGATAGCCACAAGGTAGGATGAATCCAACTCTTAGAGAAATAGTCAAAGTAGAATTGTAAAAACTACTAACTGCTGGATTTATATACCCCATCTTAGATAGTGAATGGGTTTCACCTTTGGTAATTGTATAAAATAAAAATAGAAAATGATGTGTATGAATATATTATAGTGAACTTAATACAACAACTAGAAAGGATCATTTTCCTCTGCCCTTCATTGATTAGGTTTTGGACACACTAGTAGAGAATAAATATTTTGCCTTTTTAGATGGCTTCAGTGGTTACAACTAGATTATAATTTCTCTTGAGGACCAAGAGAAGATCAAATTCACTTATCCTTTGGGTACTTATACTTATTCTATAGGAAACTTAATACAACAACTAGAAAATATCATTTTCCTTTGCCCTTCATTGATCAGGTTTTGGACACACTAGTAGAGAAGAAATATTTTGCCTTTTTGGATGGCTTTAGTGGTTACAAGTAGATTAACATTTCTCTTGAGGACCAAGAGAAGACCACATTAACTTATACCTGGGGTAATTATGCTTATTTTATATTACCTTTTGGGTTTTTAACACTCCTACAACATTCCAGAGGGCTATCTTGAGTATCCTTGTAGATATGGAAAATGAATGTATAGAAATTTATATGGATGACTTTATTTTTTATGGAAAAACATTTAATGAGTGCCTGAATAACTTGGATAAAGTGATATAATAATATCAGGAACACCGTTTGTCTTTAAGTCATAAGAAATACTACATACTTATGACAAAAGGCATTGTCTTAGGCCACTATGTATCTATTTAAGGCATTAATGTTGATCTTGTAAAAATCAACATCATAAAAAAAATTGTGCTCCCTAGAAACAAAAAAATATCAAGATTTTTTTAGGACATGTTGGTTACTATAGAATATTTATCAATAATTTCATCAAAGTAGCAACACCATTATTCACTCTCTTGACTAAAGATGACGAATTCATCTAGACTCCTACCTATGATATAACCTTCAAATAATTGAATAAATTATTGACCACCACCCTTATTCTACATGGTCTTGATTGGAATATTCCCTTCCATATTCACATAGATGCTTTAGATACTACCCTACGAGTTGTGATAGGCCAAAAATAGGGAGCACTCAATTATTCTATCTATTTTGTAAGCAACAACCTACAAGCAGTAGAATTAAATTACATAGTTACTGAAAAAGAGTTCTTGGTAGTAGTCTACACTATCAATAGGTTCTATCACTACATCATAGGGTATAAAGTCTTTGTTCATACAGACCATGCATCCATTTGGTTCATTATGAATGAACTAGTTATCCCAACCAAAGTGATAATATGGTTGTTCTTATTACAAAAATTTGATATCACCATTATAGATAAGCCTAGGAGAGACAATGTCATGGTTAAATTCTTATCACATCTACAATCTCCTAAAGAAGATACCATAGTAGATGACTCATTTCCAAATGATCACATGTTCTCCCTCACCCTTACCACACCTTGGTATCCTGATATTGTTAACTATCTTACCATAAGGTTACTCCCACAAGACTTTTTCTCTAATCAAAGAAGAGCTTTGATTTAGAAAATTAGTAGGTATTCATGGCTATTCAATTTTTTTTCTATATTGAGCCTAACTCCATCATCAAAAGACGTCTTAGAGAAGATTAAGTCTTAGATATCCTCAAAGCCTACCATGATGAACCCTATGAAGTGCACTTTACAGTCAAGTGTACAAAAATAAAAATATTAAATATAAGATATTATTGGCCATCACTTCATAAAGATGCAATAAGGTATACTAATCATTGTGATAGATTTTAGCATATGTAGATACCTACACATTCAAATGAGATGCCTTTACAGCCTCAAATGGTACTTGAACCATTTGAAAAATGGGGCCTAGACTTTGTAGGACCTTTTGATCCAAAATCCAACAATAAAGAGTACATATTTGTATGTACTGACTATGTCACTAAATGGGTGGAAATCAAGGCTCTTACACATGCTAGGGATGAAAAGGCAGTAGCTTTCCTCTATGAATAAATATTCATAAGATATGGTGTGCTATGAGAAATAATCACTGATCAAAGACCCCAATTTACTACTATTTTAGTCTAACAATATGAGATTAGGCATAAGAAATTAACATCATATCATCCACAGTTTAATGGATAGATGGAAGTCACCAATAGGGAATTAGAAAATATTTTAACCAAGACTATTATTATGTCCTATAAGGATTAGAAGGCTAGAATTTTTGAAGCTATTTGGGATTACCACTTCACGTGAAAGACTATTACATGCTTCACCCCATATGATTTGCTCTATGGGAATAAAGTTATCTTGCCAATAGAATTTGAGCATAAGACCTTACAAACAACACTAGCACTTAGGATGGATATATTTGAAGCATAAAAAGAAAGGCTTATGCAACTAAATGCCTTAGATGAATACAAATAGTAGGCATTATAGACTACAAAACTTGTATAGCACCAATAGATTAGATAGTACGATAATTACATTAAGACTAGGAAATTCAATGTAGGAGATTGGGCCTTTCTTTTTTATTTAAAATACAAGGATCACAAGGGCAAACTCTAGACTAGATGGCTTGGTCTATTTGAGATTGAGCATGTTTACAACAATAGAGCAATGCAACTCCAAACCATTGATCTGATAAGATTCCATCTACTAGTCAATGGCTACAAACTAAAGTTGTACAAAAAGCCACTCACTCAAGAAGAGTTTTTCAAGTACATACACATGCAATTACAAAATAGATACAATGATGTGCTAGATCAATATGATGTATCACCAGACAAATGAAAAACCAACCAACACATAGATGAATAAGAAGAGGAAGACATCCTAACCCTCCTCTAACATGAAGACTGATCCCTTCACTTGGTTCTTGACTATTCACCCTCACTGTTGACTTGGAAAGGATCTAGAATAAACATTTTACTATAGACAGCAGTTAGATTTAACAAAAACGCAAAAATGAAAACCCTTTTTTGGAATTTTTGTTAGTTTTTGGGTAGAAAACTATCCTACTTGCTACCTAAAATTGTAAAATGGGCTTAAATAGAAAACTAGCTTACTATCTATTTAGGGGTAAAAACAAAAATGAAAAATAAACAATTATTCTGAGAAAATTGTTCATCTTCCTCTAGTTTTCAAGGGATATTTTGTATTTAATATAAGAACCTCCTTTAGTTTCTATGGGATCTTCTATAGATACTTTAAGCACCTCCTTCAATTGCTACAAACTCTTTTGTAGATGTTATAGGCACTTTTCCCATAGCTAGGCACAACTTTGTAGTTGCTACGAACACCATCTCTGGTTACTATAGGCATACCCTAAGATCTCTCTAAGCACATGTAGGATAGTTCCTCCCAAACTCTAAGCTATGGCCTTGGATATGATCTTTTGAGAATATAAAGAAGACACTAGACTATCCAAATGAGGAATAAATAAGGATTAGATCAAAAAATTCAAAACCTTACTCAAGCCTACCCCTAAATAACAAGGCAAATCCACAAGTCATAAGATAACATAGAGTTAAATCATGCAAGATCATGCAGAGGAAGATTAAAAAGTAACAACACCTTCATCTACCCTCTTCCATGTCCATGAAACACTTAACTTGGATCACCTAGCTCTATAATAGCCACCTTGTGGTAGGAGAATAATAATCTCTCATCTAAGTCTAAGAACCATATTCTAGTTCCATGTAGTGTTAAGGTGTGGAGCTAAAAGCTTCACCAAAGGAGAATTTTATAGAGTTGCAGTAGTTACACAGTCACCGGTGTTGGTCAAGAGCAGTTCAGGAGATGCTGGCATCGGCAGGGATCGGTCGACGTCGATCACAGGCAAGCAGGCAAGAACTGATATCGATTACCTATGCATCCAAAAACCTATTTTCATGGACAGAACTGAATGTTTGCATGTTAGGATTAAGTCATAGTCTTAAGTCCACATCTCTATTATTAATAAGACTATTTTAGAGCCCTTATTTAAGAGGCATAACTGTTGGTTGTAAATGCATGCTCAAGTTTCCTAATTCTATATGTAGGATTAGATCTTCTTAGCTTATTGTAGTGTATTGTAATGTAATGTTGAACAATACATAATTGTATATGTGAATCATTCTAGGTTGTTGGAGTCAATTGTAATTGAGAGAGTGAACTCTTGAGGGAAAGAGATCTAGAGAGAGATCTGTACATCTGAGAGAGGTGTGGAAGAAAATAAGTTTCTTCAATTGTATTCCTTCTGTAAAGAGTTTAATACAAATTTTTAGGGTGGTTTCTTGTATCTCTTATTCTTTGCTATTTCTGATTCTAGTTACTTATCATTCTAATTTAATTTCACATTTATTGCTTTCACATTGTAATCAAAATTATTGGTTAATCCCCAACAAGAGGTATCAGAGCATTTATGTTCTAGGTGCCTAAGAAGTGGTATCACAGAATTTATGTTCTAGGTGCCTGACAAGTGGTGTCAGAGCTCAGGTTCACTAACAGGTGGTTTAGATCTGTGTAGTGTGTATTGATTATAGGTTACTCACAGGGGTTTTTGTAGGGATTTTTGTTTGAGTGGGAGAAACAATGGCAGAAGAAAGTAAACTGAGAATGGAGAAGTTTAATGGCAAAAATTATCAACATTAGAGAATGCAGATAGAGGATTATCTGTATCAAAAAGATCTATACTTATCGCTAGGTGGGATTGCAAAGAAGCCCACAGACATGGATGATGAAGAATGGGAAGTTCTTGATAGAAAGGCTCTGGGGTTTATAATACTAAGTCTAGCATCTACTGTGATATCTAATTTATCACAGGCAAAGTCTACGATAGAGTTAATGACTACTTTAGCAAATTTGTATGAAAAACCCTTAGCTTCTAATAAGGTATATCTTATGAAGCAGTTATTTAATTTGTGTATGCAGGAAGGTGGATCTATATCTAATCATCTAAATGATTTCCATGGAATTGTAAATCAATTAAGTTCAGTCAATATAGTGTTTGATGATGAAATTAAAGCTCTTTTAATATTATGTTCTTTGCCTGAAAGCTGGCATAGCTTAGTAATGGCAATTAGTAATACTGCATCTACATCAAATATTTTAAAAGTAGAGGATGTTGTTAGTGTTATCTTGAATGAGGAAATTTGCAGGAAAAGCATAGAGGAAACATCAGGGAACGCTTTAAGTTTTGAGAGTAGGGGAAGGCAGAAAGAGAAGAGCAAGAGGAAATCAAGGTCTAAGTCAAAGGTGAGAGGTAGATCCAAATCCAGAAATGGCAGGAAGCCACAATGCTAGAATTGTGGAAAGATTGGGCACATAAGTAGAGATTGTTGGTCAAAGCCTAAGGAGGACAATCAGCACGAAGGAAAAGAAGAAACAAAGGTTGCAAGTATTGCACAAGATGCTTTAATATTCTCTTTGATAATAATATAGAATCTTGGGTTTTAGATTCTGGTGCATCTTTCCATGCTACCCCTAATAGAGAATATTTTAGTGACTATGTCCATGGAGATTTTGGAATAGTGTATTTAGGGGATGATGAGCCTTGTAAAATTATTGGCAAAGGTAAAGTGCAGCTGAAAATGCAGAATGGCAACACATGGGTGTTGAGAGATGTTATGCATGTTCTCAACTTGAAGATAAATTTGATTTCTATAAGAAATTTAGGGGATGAGGGTTGTACAGTAACTCTCATAGCTGAATCTTGGAAGGTGACCAAAGGTGCACTTGTAATGGCCAGAGGTAAGACAGTAGGTACTCTCTATTTATGTAATTGTGTTACTAATAATTCTCCTTCTGTATTATCTACTTCAGATGTGGATGCAAAATTGTGGCACTCAAGGCTTGGCCACATGAGTGAGAAGGGAATGTCAATTCTTAAGTCAAGAGGTAAGCTTTCAGATTTGAAAAGCATAGACTTGGATTTTTGTGAGTATTATGTGTTTGGAAAATAGAAGAGAGTGAGTTTTCTCAAGATTGGGTCAACAAAGAAGAAGCATAAGTTGCAGCTTGTTCACACAGACGTGTGGGGACTGGCTCAGGTTGCTTTTATTAAAGGATCACAGTACTATGTTTCATTCATAGATGATGCTACAAGAAAGGTATCGATCTATTGTATTAAGAAGAAATCTGATGTATTTGAGACTTTTAATATTTGGAAAGCTATGGCTGAAAATGAAACAGGGAAAAGATTGAAGTGCCTGAGATCTGACAATGGTGGTGAGTTCTACAGCTACAAGTTTAACTGGTATTATTACATGCATGGAATCCATAGGTAAAGGATGGTTCCAAGGACACCTTAGCAAAATGGAGTTGGTGAAAGGATGAATAGAACAATAATGGAGCGTGTAAGGTGTATGAGATTGCATGTTGGTTTGCCCTTAGAGTTTTAGGCAGAAGTTGTTGACACTGCAGTGTACCTGATTAACAGAGGACCCTCATAGCTCTAAATGGTGGAATTCTAGAAGAGGCATGGACAAGTAAAAAGGTAGATCTCTCATTTCTCAAAGTTTTTGGTTGTGAAGCCTTTATGCACGTTGATAAGGAAAATAGAAAGAAGTTGGATGTTAAGTCTATGAGGTGCACATTTATTGGCTATGGCTCTAATGATTTCAGATTCAAGTTTTGGAATCTAGGAACTAATAAGATAATTAAGAGCTATGATGTTGTTTTCAATGAAAAAGTGATGTATAGTGATCAACTGAAGAAGCTAAATCAATCTGGGTAGAGCAATGGAGAATTGGACGAGGTGACGGTCCAAAATGAGCTCGCGAGAAGAAGAAATAATCACTTACAAAAAAACACAGAGACTGACGTCAGCCAGGTAGGAACCGATGTCGATAGAATAAAAGCTAATGTCGGTCATACAGAGACTGATGTCAGCCAGGTAGGAACTGACGTCAGCCAGGGAGAACTGACATCGGCCAGTTACAGGCCTGGAAGTGATCGAGGTCGGTCACTATCAGAGAATTTGGGTGGACAGCATGTTGTGAATGAGTCTCAGATGCCCATCAGGAGGTCAAAAAGGGTAAGTAAACCTCTAATTTGATATTCTCCTTCATTATTCTATTTATTACTAACTGATGGTGGAGAACCAGAGAGTTTTGAAGAAGTAATACAGGTAGAATCTAAGAATCAGTGGGAGCATGGCATGGTTGAGGAAATGGAGTCCTTGAGAGAGAACCAAACATGGGATTTGGTTGAGTTACCAACAAGTAAGAGGACACTGAAGAACAGATGGACCTATAGGTTAAAAGAAGGTGAGAATAAATAGATGAGATATGAGGCTAGGTTGGTAGTGAAAGGATTTGCACAAAAACCAGGTATTGATTTTGGTGAGATTTTTTCTCCTGTTGTTAAAATGACTTCTATACGGATTGTACTGTCTTTAGTTGCTATTGAGGATTTGCATCTTGAGCAGCTTGAAGTTAAGACAACATTTCTTCATGGAGATTTGGATGAGGAAATATACATGGAACAGTCAGAAGGTTTTGAGGTCAAAGGTAAGGAGAAGTTAGTGTGCAGATTGAAGAAAACCTTGTATGGCCTCAAGCAAGCTCTTAGATAGTGGTATTTGAGATTTGACAGGTTTATGACTGAGCATGGCTATAGTAGGTGTCAATCTGACAATTGTGTGTATTATAAGAGATTAGATAATGGTAGATATATTATTCTATTGTTGTATGTAGATGATATGCTGGTTGCAGGATCACACATGTAGGATATCTCTGAGCTTAAGGTGAAATTAGCTCAAACATTTGCCATGAAGGATTTGGGAGCAACAAAGAAAATCCTTAGCATGAGCATTAAGAGAGACAAGAAAAATCACAGGTTGATTTTGTCTCAAGAGGATTATGTGAACAAGGTGTTGAAATGGTTCAATATGCAGGATGCAAAACCGATAAGCACACCTCTGGCTGGACATTTTAAGTTGAGTAAAGAACAATGTCCCAATTCACATGATGAGGTAGAGTACATGAGTAGAGTTTCATATTCTTTTGTAGTAGGGAGTTTAATGTATGCAATAGTTTGTACTAGACCAGATATTGCCCAAGCAGTGGGAGTTGTAAGTAAGTATATGGCCAATCTAGGAAAGAAACACTGGAAAATAGGTCAGTGGATTCTTAGATATCTTAGAGGAACCAGTAGTAGGCATTTATGCTATGGAGGTTCAGATACTTCTCTACATGGTTATGTAGATTCAGATATGGTAGGTGATTTGGATGGTAGGAGAAGCACCACAGGATATGTTTTCACTATTGGTGGAACGGTAGTTAGCTAGATGTCAAAGTTGCAGAAGGTTGTTGCCTTGTCAACTACAGAAGTAGAGTATATTGCAGTCACAGAGGCTAGCAAAGAGATGATATGGATGACACGATTCATGGAAGAGCTAGGAAAGGAGCAAGAGAGTTGCAGATTGTATAGTGACAGTTAGAGTGTAATTCATTTGGCTAATAATTCAGCCTTTCATTCAAGAACCAAGCACATATAGCTTAGGTACCACTTCATATGACAGGTATTGGAGGATGGTGAGTTGAAGCTGGAGAAGATCCATATAGATAAGAATCCTATTGATATGTTAACCAAGCTGGTTACAAAGGAGAAGTTGAATCTTCATTCAACTTCTATTGGTCTTCATGATTGAGTTGAAGATGGAGGAGCTAGAAGATGTTGCTATACAGGTACTGGTGTAGCTGTTTATCTCCAAGTGGGAGATTTTTAAGGTGTGGAGCTAAAAGCTTCACCAAAGGAGCATTTTGTAGAGTTGCAGTAGTTACACAGTCACTAGCATCAATCAGGAGTGACTGATGTTGGTCAGGAGTAGTTCAGGAGATGTTAGCATCGGTAGGGATCAGCCGACGTCAGTCATAGGCAAGTAGGCAGGAACCGATGTCGGTTACTTGTGCATCCAAAAACCTATTTCCATGGACAGAACTGAGTGTTTACATGTTAGGATTATGTCATAGTCTTAAGTCCGCATCTCTATTATTAGTAAGACTATTTTAGAGCCCTTGTTTAAGAGGCATAACTGTTGGTTGTAAATGCATGCTCAAGTTTCCTAATTCTATATGTAGGATTAGATCTTCTTAGCTTATTGTAGTGTATAGTAATGTAATGTTGAACAGTACAGAATTGTATATGTGAATCATTCCAGGTTGTTGGAGTTGATTGTAATTGAGAGAGAGAACTCTTCAGGAAAAGAGATCTAGAGAGAGATATGTACATCTGAGAGAGGTGTGGAAGAAAAGAAGTTTCTTCAATTATATTCCTTCTGTAAAGAGTTTAATACAAATTTTCAGGGTGGTTTCTTGTATCTCTTGTTCTTTGCTATTTCTGATTCTAGTTACTTATCATTCTGATTTAATTTTGCATTTATTGCTTTCACATTATAATCAAAATTGTTGGTTGATCCCCAACAAGAGGTATCAGAGCATTTATGTTCTAGGTGCCTGACAAGTGGTATCAGAGCATTTATGTTCTAGGTGCCTGACATGCAGGCTATCATGAATCACATGTAGGAATGTTGAGGGAATCATAAAATCCTACCATCTTGTGATCTCATAATTACTCCAAAGGGGCCCAGTTAGTCTAGTTATAACTACAAGCACAATCATTGCATTATGTCAGTCACTCACATGTAAATCCTCAGCGTCACCCTAGGTAAACCATTAAAAAGGTACACCATATATTTTGATCATTGAAAAGTATTCATTATTTTAATATAGCATGTATGATATTGAAAATCATATTAAATCATGAAAAATTTCATTCATTAATACCCCTCAACTCACACTTAAACCCACATGATGATATCCCAACCCACATTTATACCCCTAATTACGACCCCATTCTATCCCTTCCATCCTATTCACTCCATATCACTTGAGGACATATGATGGCTTATGTGGGGGGGGGGGGGAGGATGCTATAGGTGAGAATAATATGCATTAAGAGATCCATACCTAAGGGATTAAATGCCATAATGAATCCTTAATACTCTATAGGGAAAAAAATAAATTTCATTGCTTTCCCTTACACATACAACCACTCACAAAAAGTTGAAGCATGTCACAATCTATAACCTTGTAACCTGAAACCACAAACTACCCTTGTTGAACAAAACCTAATTTACTATAGGTAGATTTTTATAAGACAAATAGAGTGTGTTTCCAATTACTAGTTGAAAGGATTGAAAGAAAAGTTAAACTTAGCAAAATGGGAGGGTCAGTTGTGAGGAGAGAACCCATATATCATAGGCAAATTTAGGGAGACTAAACTAGCTAGGCTATCTTTAATAGATATGGTTAGACCACTTATTTTAAAAAAATATAGCATTTCTTATAACCCCTTATTAGGGAATTTACAGGATCCTTTACTGGAAACCAAACTACTATATATGGCATCACATTCCTAGTCACTGAAGAAATGGTGAACTAGGCAACTGAGCTACCAATTATAGGAGATAATTGGCAAGACAAACCCAATGGTCAAGAAGCTAGACATTTTTTTTTCAAGGAAATGGAATACTAGTACTAAAGAAAGGTGGTGTGGAGAGACTCAATTTACCTATAGCCTAGAGGGAGATAGCCTTATACATCATCAGTTATATGACTTGTGAAGGAAGGTACTCCCTAATTTATACTCTTTAGTTTAAATTTTTGAATCATTTATGAAATGACAAAACCATTAATGTTCCAAATCACCTATGGAACATTTTGAAAAGGATGCCCAAAGATTACCAAAAGGGTATTGAAAAATACTTATCCCATCATTGCCTAATGTGGTTGATAACTAAACATAGAATAAACTCTGTCATATTTGATCTAAGTTGGGAAAAAAATTTAGCCCTAGGGAATAATGAACCTCAACAATAAGAGTGTAATAATGAGGAGGAATCCCCTAAGGAGAAGGCCCAATAGATTATACAAGATGTTATGGGAACTAGTGCTACTGGCTAGCCCATAACTACTAAAGTTCCATTTGAAACTACTAGGATCATTAGAAAGAGAAGGAAACTAGTCATACCTCCTTCTGACATAGAAGAGGGAAGTCCACAATAACATATTCCTTCTCCCATTGTCTCCTCATTGTATATTATTTCTTCCACCATGGCTCTTTTAGGACAAGAGGAAGTTCTTCCATCAACTATTGCACAAGAAGAACAAGTTCCATCAGCCACCCCTCTTAAAAGGAAGATAAAAACTTAAGAAAAGAAACCCACTGTATCAAGAAGAAGAAGACCTCCTCCTAGGAGATATCAAAGAATTAAAAAGCAAAAGATAATTATAGCCTCCTCTCCCATAAACATCAGTGAGGATGAAAATCTAAAGAAAGATCCCAAGTTTTGAAAGACCCTTAATGGAATTGAAATTGAAGAATGGTCTACTAATGAGGAATCTACCAAGGAAGAAGAAGAAGAATAGTCACCCCAGCCATCCAGATTCACTGAGGAAGACATTAATCTCATCAAACACATTAGGTATACTTAAGAATAATTGAGAATGGTATATTAGCCTAAAGTAGAAGAGGAATTGATTGAAGAAGAGACTATGGAAAAAGAAGTAGAAGAAGGGATATTTCCTCATGCCCAAGAGTTTCAAACATTAGAATAAGCTATGAAATAAATATATAGGCTAAGGAATGAGATAACATAATTGAAATGTAAGAGAGGTATTGAAACACTTATAGGGGCAACAAAATTTGTAGAACCTTCTATGGATAGAGAAATCCTATTAGAAGAACTTGCAACAAATTCCTTGGAAGAACCTATAACAACTTCATCTACCTTGGCCACAGAAGCACCTATAGTAGATTATGCTCTGGCTTTGGTACCCTTCTACAATAGATTTCTTCCTCCATTACCCACTAAAAAAACACCTACATTAGAAGAAGTTATTGATGTGGATATTTCAACTACCACACCTATAAAAATTGATGACCTCCTACATTTTCTTAAGAAATAGTTTGGCGATGATGAAACTCACTACAAGAAGTTAGTACAAAGATTTAAGGTATATGTTGAAATAAGAGAACATCAAGATGACTTAAAATAAAAACTAGAAATGGTTGAAATAGGATCAAGTATTTGAAGGAAAAGATTAATAAAATACATGAAACCACTAAAATGTTAATGGAGTGTAGATCACCTTCTAGGGTGTATGTTGTCTACTTAAAAGAGATAAGGATTAAATTTAGATACGATAGGATCTATAATGATCAATCTTACATGGTTTGTGACCCCAAATATTTATTTGAAGTATATAGACATGCTAATCCTGACCTCTACACTTAGTTAAGTGAGTTTTACATCCACCAGTATGTTGTACCTAGTGATGTAGATTGGAATCCAAACATCTACTTTGGAGATGTCTAATTAAATGCATTTTCTTCATATGTTCTTAATGAAACAAGAAGGAAACAAGTGCAATAGTATCAGGAAAAAAGAAAAAGAAGTTACCCTGATGATCTGGGGTGAATCAAGTAATCTAGAGGATGTAATAGAATAATGGATCTCCTTCATGAACTCAATTACTCCATAAGTATGGGTTATAAAAAATATGTAAAAGTTCAAAATCATTTTTTGAGTCTTATAGAAGGAGATGGCAAGAAATTATTTATTTATTATTCTCATAGATGGGTAGAACTCTCTAATGCTTTAAAAATAAAGGAGACTTACTCCCCTCAAAAATTTATGGAGGTCATACATGGAGTATACATGTATATTGAGCTTGTTAAGAGGAGAAGGGTAAAATGGTTGAGATTGATGTTCCAACCTCTTTTGTTTTGGTTCCCAATTCCTGATTGGGAGGAAAAGATCCCAGTTGATAGAGAGGTTGAAAAGAAAAAGATAGGAGAACATTGATGATACTAAGGGCTTATATGTCCTTGAAAAGTTAGGCTACAGTGAGCCCCTTGATTTCATATAATTCTATGGTTTCAAAATGCATCCAAGGCTTGATTGAGGTTGAGTGAGAGGTTAAATAGGGGGTGTGATGAGGCCACCAATTTCTCTATTTTTTAGCCTCATCCATACCTAGTATATATATTTTTCTATGTAAATACCCATAACCATCCATGACTCATACCAATGAATGAATGAATTTATGAATATATATATATATATATATATATATATATATATACATATACATATATATACATATACAATGTTATGAATTATTGATGCTTTTTCATTGATTATATTATACTTGTGTAACTTTATTTAACAAGCATTTGAAGGATAACATAATGCTACAGGATCTCATTTGAGCACCACACTTATAGGTTACCCACATTTACTATAGGCTCCACCTACAGGCTACTTGTAGCCACTATAGGTTGCATGTATCAACTATAGGTTACCTGTATCAACTGTAGATTGCCCGTATCAACTATAGGTTCTACCTATAGGATGCCCATAGCCATTGTAGGTTTCCCATGGAAACTATAGACTTCACCTATAAGCTACTTATAGCCACTATAGGTTTCTTGTGACAACTATAGGCTTCACCTATAGGTTACTCATAGTCACTAAAAAGTGCCCATAGAAGCTATAGGCTTCACCTATAGGTTACCTATAGCCACTATACAAAATAGAGCTATTATTGTGATTAGATCTTAAGGACACATCCAACTATCTTGGGAACTGACTAGATGATTAGAAAGGACCATAGCTTTTTTATGGACTCCCTACATGCAAGAAAATTTGAATTTGCTACCAAAGATGAGAAAGATAAGGACAATGGGAAGGAGACAAAAAGAAAAAGAAAAATAGTATACTTTGTCCTTAACCCAATTAAGTTTAAAATAAGTAACTTTGGTTACTAACCACTTGAAGGTTAACTAAGATAGTTTTTAAAGTATTTGTATTTTTCTTAGCTTGGTGTCTTTGGTTAGAAGTTAATAAACTATCTTTTTTATTTGATGGCATAACCTATGTCATATTAGGAGTTAGTGAGTTGAAATTAAAGATTGGATAGTTAATAGAATACAAAAGTCATTGCATTGTAATCTTCTGTAACAATATTTAATTGTTAGAGATTTAAGTAATGAGAAAGTTGATTGTATAAGAAGCTTTTTAAAATCTCTCAGAGAAGGATTGGAACTCAATTGTGAATGAGGAAGGGTCCCCTCAGAAGGAGTTGTAGTGAAGAGCCTAACCCTCCTTAGTTAAGAGTGTGTAAGTAGATTTTATTATTAATCTAATTATATAAAGTGTGATGCATGTGTGATTTATAAGTGTGAAGTATTTCTACATTTTGTCATAATAGTTTCATAATATAACTCTCTAGTGAGTTCAACATAATTTCATTGTACTGAAATTAGTAAAGCAAGTTGATTTATGAATCAATAATGCATATATAGTGTTGACATTTAAAAAGTGTACACACTCTGGGTTGATAATTAATGTCAATCAAACTCAAGAATATAGTATTCATTGGGTAATTAGTCTAAACAACACTATTGATGGTTGATAATGATTGTTAACCCAAAAACTAAAGGGAATCTATCCTCATATGGGTGGGATTCTAATGTCTAAATATACAATTTAAATGGAGGGCTCCCCTTGAATGATTTGTAGGATCTCCTTAGCCAATTTGATTGTTTGTGCCCTGTATTTGATGTAGTCATCATTCATCGCATTAAGAAATAGGTAGTCATGGTTATATAGCTCATGTTGCCATGGAATACCAAGGTGTTTAATTTACTTTTAAACTCTACCATGAGGATCCCAATCCCTGTGTGGTAGCATGGATAGTGAGTAGTATTCCTTGTATCTATTAGCCTCATAAATTTTTTTACAATTTACATAACACATTCTACCAATCAAGTTTTGAGATACATGGAAGTCAATCTTATTATTTTTCATAATATATTCATATATCCCTCACCATAGTTTGTAGGATATCTCCTGCTCTTCTAGGTTATCTGGTACATATTTAGGGAGATGTAGGGGTGTTCCTTTTTGTCATGTGACCATAATCATAGTGTAGTCAGGATATATATAGTAATCTCTTGTGGCCAAATTTGTGTCTATAATGCTCTTAGATACCATGGTTAATGGGGATTCATGAATTTACATCCACACCTAGAGGTATACATCTTAATTCTAGTGATTTTCATAGTATAAGAGTATATGTGCATAAAGGAATATGATCACATATACAATTTTTAATGAATTATAGAGACTAAAATGACCCATTGTGTATGTAAATTATGCTTAGCATAGTGTGTATAAGGTAAGACATAATATGTAAATGGCTGCCTTAAGGCTTCTTATCCTTGTGTATTACTTGTTCTCACATCTTTGCATTAATTACCTCACCCAAATAAAATGTTAAATATGAGGTCATTAGTAAGTCCCAAATGCAATCCATTCAAGGTGAATGAATTTTATGCAAGGGTGTTATAGGTACAATCCACTAAGAGGAGGGTGAATCAGTGGTCCAATCCAATCCAATTTCCAACCCTTACAAATACTTAAGCATTTAATATAATCATTCATGAAGCATATAAATAATTCATAGCAGTTAGCAATGAACATAATGCAAGATCACATACATAACACAATATCTATGTGGGAAATCCTCTTGGGGAATAAAACCTACTCTCAATCTTGAAAACACATGGACTACCATCCTATAAGATGATCACAAACAAGAGACTAATCAAGTCCTTCTAACCTAAGGCCTTTAGTGAAACAATAGTTCCACAAGGAGCACCTACCTATAAGATGATCAAGTCCTTTTGACCGCCTATTCGGTTAAGTCCTTCTGACCTACAACCTTGATCAAGTCCTTCTAATCAAAGGTCTTTAGTGAAACCCTATTTCATAAAGAGCAACTACCCCTAAGGAATATCAGGTCATTTAGACCTTCCTTGAAAATAATACTTCCACCTTAGAACTAATGTCTTTAACACCTGATTATGGATCTTTATTTTCTAACCCTTGTAAAAACTCACTTTCTATCTCAAACAAGCCTCT
This sequence comes from Torreya grandis, assembly GCA_037957365.1. Taxonomy (NCBI): domain Eukaryota; kingdom Viridiplantae; phylum Streptophyta; class Pinopsida; order Cupressales; family Taxaceae; genus Torreya; species Torreya grandis. Next base: position 1,548,812 of record JARHVA010003949.1, on the reverse strand, counting down.
CATAAAGGCATGTTACAATCTCTTTCTTTCTTCATTCAAACTATCCTCATATGTACACATAGACCTCTTTGCATATCCTCAAATTGTAATATCACTATTATAACATTAGAATCATGACCTAGAGGTCATATACATAGTCAAAAAAAAAAATCTACTCATTAACTCAACCAATAGGTACACTACCTATCCTTTGTTGCACAACTCTCAATGCACCTTGCACTAGCCTCTCTCACATATAAGTATAGAAACCAACATATTTGGTTTCACTATATATAGAGAAATCATGAATTAACAATATCACAATATTTATTTTTTGGCCAAAAAACATGCATTCACCCTAAAGGTATCTCACATGGGTCACACTTAAACACAATCTACTTTTAAATAGGCCTAAGTCACTTTTAGGTACTATGGAGACCCATTCATCTATTTGACACATATAGAAAATTAAAAAATGAGAACACTTTCCAATAACATGGACCCATTTTACATGATCTATAGGTCCCACTTAAGTTCCAACAACCATCAAAGTATGCTTTAGCTTAAGCATAAATATCTCAAACACTTCTCTATACACACAATCATTATGAATGAAAACACATTCAAATTGAAGACCTTTGTTCATAATGCATAAAATTGGTCAAATTTTCAAAATTCATGAACAACATTGTCATGGAGTCTAAAACACTCCCTAATATCTAATTTATCATGAAACATCAAAACAACATCATCATGATCTCAAATACTCTTTTTGGGTCACTTGCAGAATAAGCATGAAACCTTAGTCAACTTTGAAGCTTAATATATTTATCTGCACACACTTTCAAATCCTCAAATTCATATTAAAAAAATTTCCTTGGAGTCCTCTACATATTTTTTTTTACTATGAGAAAATTTGTCTTCTATCGAAATATATGTCCCAAAGACCAAACACTAGTTTTTCCCTTTATAAAATTCAAATTTTAAATGTCAATGGTCATAGTTAAATATCAAACACTATACTCACATCTCATTTCCTCTCAACTTTCAATTAATTAAACATCATTGATATTTTTTTAATTTTTAGCACATAGGTGTCAATGCTCAAATTTTAAACCTCAATCACTTTGACCTTATCTCATGTAATCTTGTAATGTTAACCCACACAATTCATCGATCTCTACAGATCAACTAGGTCTTTAACTAATAAGGATCAACATTCAATCAATATGTATAAACACCCACTCACCATTAGATCCTTATCATATACCTTTTCTTATTCATTAAAACTCAAACACTTCTTAACATCTCAATCAATATGTATTGTTATATCACGATCTTTATGATTGCTCACACATTGTTAGATCTTCATTTGGTCCTAATATTTAACTTTGTTAACCAAAAAACACTTTGACCTCTTTGAATTATTGTGGATTTTAGATATTCACTAGATGAACTCTTTTGAGCCATTATATCTCCACTAGGTCTAGATCAATTAATCATCATGAAAATTGACTAAGTATGAGGACCAACTACAATATGCCTGAAAAGCCTACTTTGGACCACAATAACTTCTTCCATGCTTAGATTCATTATCTAAAATTTGGACCATATGATCTCCTCACATAGGATAATCCATCCATATAAAAACTTCTCTTGAAACCTTTATGCATGCAAGATATAATGCCATTAAAATCCCTTCTCAAAATCTTCTATCACAGAGCCAACTATGCTTAGAATTTGTTTGGGAGACCAACATTACTCTTGCATTACTATTTTCACTTATATTTATACTCATTGAGGATATTTATCAGCTCTCATCATCCAAGTGGCACAATTGAAACACCTCTAGGATATGGGTATCCTAAGAATGAGGTGAATCTCTATATAGGGCTAGCTCCCTTGATGTACCACTTGTATATAACTATTACACCTATGCTTGTGAGGGAAAAGGGAAAGAAAACTAAAAGTAAACTATCCTAAGGGAGGTGATACATCAAATTATTTTATGACTACTGACCAGTTGAATGTTACACATGAGAAAAAGGACTAACCAAACATACACTTCTCCAATTTGCATCTTCTCACATCAATATTTCATTATGAAGTTGTGATGAATATTTAGGATAGGATGACTAAACAAGAGGCCTAGGATGGCACTGTTTGAATATAATAACTCACTTAACTATGAAACATCAATATAAGACTTCACATTACCGGCAAGAAGAAGCTTTCCAACTATAAAAAGGTGAGAAAATGAAACAACAATGCTAAGGAAAAAAAAAGTCATCACTAAGAAAAATCAATCATCCAAGTGAACACACTATGAAAAATCATGGAAGAGGTAAAAATCATTAGTCTTTATTAATCCATGGTATGAAAATGAGTAGGGATTTTTCATACTCAAGTGGATCATGATTTACAAAGGCCAAAATGGTTAGTTCTTATAGAACTTGAGAGAGAAGTGAGAAAAGAGAAGTCCATAGGTCACAAGGACAATTTTAAAATTGAAAAAATGATTTAAATGTGCATGGGAAGAGGATTTTAAATGGACCATGAAAGGTCAGAAGAGACAAGTGGCTTCCCAAGTCATGAAACTCATGAAAAGTGGAATGAAATTCCCAAAACTACCTTCATTATTCACCCTTATTTGAACATCCCAAAACTGATTAGGGATAGGTATAATTAATTTATTAAAGGAAAAAGGTTTTAGACATGCTTATCCATGCATTGGTTCCAGTCGTGATCCTCTAAAATCTTTTGGAAGTGAGCCATCACCATCTATAATCAAAGAAAACTCTTCTTTCCCACACCTTAGGTAAACTTGGCCTCAAATTTGGCCTCTGTTGCTCATTAAAATTAGTAAAAGTGGGTTAATGACATGTGTAAATACCCTCCATGGCCTTAAAGGCATTAGACACACTTAAAACTGCTTCCACTTGAAGTTTTCACACTTCTCATCATCATGTTCACTATGCCAGTTCAGACATATTGAGATGAAGTAGTTGGTAAATAGACTTAAGAGTATAGGGTATAGGGAGTTATAGGGTAGACTTGGGATGAAATGGGTATAGGGAGTTATATTAAGTCTCATGCTTCCTTCCAAATTTTATTTCATCTCTTGAAACCTCCTATAACTTGCATAATGTACAAACTAGTAAAAAGAGAAATTTTGTACCCTATTCATACAAATTTCATACAACTCATCTTGATGGTAAGGAACTTGATTGATACTTCTACAAAATCCATTCATTAGGAAATATATGTAATTTTGGTGCATTATCTCCTTCATCAGGTCTAGACTAAGGGGTTAAGAGGGTTTTAGATGGTTTAAACCCTTAAGCTTCATTCATAAATATGGAAAATTGGAAAGGAAAAATAATGCCAAAAAATGGTATTTTAGGACCTTTTACAACTCATATTATCCCCTTAATTCTTCATTTAAATCATTAGAGTAGAGATGAACCTCCAAAGTTTCTCCATCGAGCTTTTCCTTCTATTTGCATAGGCATAGTGTTGTCCTTGAGCCCAAAAATGGATTTATTTGTGTTTTATCTAAAATTTTGAGGATTTAAAATATCTATAAAGACCCTAAAAACATATTCCAATCCATATAAATTATTTCCTAAGGATGGAATTGAAAATGACCTCCTCTTTGGCTCTAGTCTTAAAGTTTGCCTAATAGGCTTGATTTGTCTTAAAAACCAAAATAATTTTTTGATGGATTTACCTACATCCAAATAGATTATATAAATATATTTTTCCCCCATATACACTATTAATTCCATTTTAATCCACTCCTATAGCTATAAGTGACATTGGTCTCACATTTGGTCCTTATGCCTAAACATGCCTAATAGGCATGCCTACATGATTGAGGGTCTAGGCCACCCTTTTGTGATTACTTCCTCTATTAAAGGTACCTCATGTCTATTTTTATTTCATCCAACTCTAAAAACCTAATTTACATGTACAAATAACATCTAGTTCACCCTTTCATCCTCATTTCCTAAGACTGTAAAGTTTATGCACAAAGGGAGTGCCCTCTATCTGAGATAAATTAGAGGGAACTCCCCTATTTTATTAGACAATGGTTAATTTTAGAGAGGATTATATAAGTTTTTAAAATTATATAAAAATATATTTGAGATTTTAATAAAATCATTTGACCTTCCAAAAGCATAAAAACCTAAGATAGACTTGGAGGAAGGTATTGTCTGAAGGGTTTTCAGCATATGGACTATGTGTTATCTATCTAGAGCTCTTTATTAGATTGATTTGTGTCATATGAGAGTGTATTAATGATATAAAAACCTTTAGAAAAATTTAAAATTCATTCCATCACCCTGATCTTCTACATACCTCTCCATACACTTTGCCTAGTTAAGATTGAGTGTCACTTTTAACTGTGTTCCACTTTAAGGCTTGTACCTATACATGGAAATTCATGGTTTAACCTTGAACAAAATGTTCACAACCTTAATATAATCCATTAGGATCATATTTTATTTATTTTGACCTATTTTATTACCTTGACTATCCTATACCATCATTGAGACACCCTGCTCAGCTTACTATCACCTTACAATCAACTAAAGTTGACTATACGGAGTCCTGTAGGCGAACTATATGATTTAGGCCTTGAGGAAAAGAATACAACCCTAATTTAATTTATTTAAACCATATTATAATTTTATTTTTACCTTTTATTATTACAATGAGGTTTATCATAAATTTTATCTAACCCACTTTTCATTGCAACCCTTTAGCTAGCCTGTAGGTATACATTTTATAATTTCAAGGAGGCCTGTAGGTAGTGTAGTGTTTAATAACTTAGTAAATCCTTCTATATTTATGATATTTATTCTCCTTAAACTTAATTTTCACTCAATAAGTTCATATACACATGATAATATTCCTTATACTACCAACTTGGAAAAAACATTTCTCAAATACTCAAAATCCTATAGATGTCTTTGACTGGGTTTATTACATAAATGGGCAATTTGGGGTCTTCAAAAAACTAATTTTCATTGATAATATACTCATAAAACTTTTTAGATTCCTTTTCCTATATGGAGGATTCAAATTTCAATCATCAATATGTATAAAATTCATTTGGAACCTTGTTGTATGTCATCCACAAAATGGTGAGGTTCTCTATTTTGACATTTTGGGGATTATGTCCTAGAATACTGTCATATTAGGATTGATCAAATTTTTCACTTATATCTAAAAATATATACTTTAAAATAGGTTTTTCATAAATTAAACCACGTGATAGGACTTCAAAAAAAATTTACATACTTTTTTCCATACTTCAAAATGACACTCCTACTCTCTGCTAGCACCTATAGGCAGGTGTACATTCTAATGTGTAGAGGTAGTGAAGGGGAGTGTGAAAAATGTGCATGTTTTTTTATCATATAATTAATTGTATACTTATCTAAACTCCTCCAAATTAAATATTCATATCTCAAAGGGTATGAAACACCATTAAGTCTCTCATCTAGCATGACATCATCATGAGATACCTGTATGTGAACCTTGATTAATATGCAGGTAGTATAAGCAAATGTGTACAATGAGTATTATTTTGACCTCATGGATAGTTTTTGAATATTTACCAATTTCCTAATATGTTTCATATAATTATTATGGTCTTATAACCACCTTTAAAACATATATTCCAATGTCATATCCTTCTATAAGAATGCTTATAAACGTATCTTCATGACTGTCTAATTGTGTTTCTTGTATATGATTGAAAATTCATGGGATTTTTATTTGGATACTGATATTTAAATTTTTATATATAAATATATCTTTTGAAACATTTAAACCAAGCCATATTCACCCTCCAAAAACACTATCAAAGAAAGAAGATCTTGTAAATGGTGAAAAATTGCCTGCAACACAGAATGGTGCATTCACTTACAACCTAAGATTATTTGCATATCCAAACACCTTGAAACAAGAAAAAAATTATGGGGATAATTTTATAAGGTATTAAACATCATCTATAAACAACATCAGTAAGTGAATTGTATAAATTTGTCCAAACTAAGGGAAAACCTATAGGGTGCATAAATTAGCAAGCAAAATAAATAGTCTGACTTCTTAGGAATGGATCATAAATAAAAACCCACAATTCCTATAAAAAAAAACATAAAATTAAATTTTAATAATATTATAAGACATCCTAAATATCATTTTTCTTGAAACCTCTCTTGCTAACCATACCAAGTATAAACTTGAAGGCCATTCTTGTTTACCAAACCTAGTAGGAGAGAGAAGTAGTTTTCTTGATTTTTTAAAGATTTTGATCAAAATAATCAATATAATAAGTGTATGGAATACCAAGGGACACTATTTAAATTTATTCAACTATAGGAGTCCATATAATTATGTACACCTCATTAAATGCTCATTTATTTCAAGAAAATTACCCCTTTTTTTGAAAAACCTGCCATTTTTTAGTTAGTAATAGTTAATAAAGACTATTTAGGACACATAGGATGTTACATAACATTTTTTACCCTTTAAATTTCCCAAATAGGTCATATAAGTCATTTAATTCTCTATTTTGACCCCCAAAATGACTAAAAAATACATAAGGATTAATATGACTGTGACCAAACCAATATACCATTAAATGACATCAAAAGACCTATAATACACCCCATGATAAAATATTAAACCCTAAATAAACCTATAAAGTCAATTTTTTACCTATAGGGATCCTAATTTGACCTACAGGGTCAAATTTGGTCAACAATTTAGTGACTCATAGGGGTAGCATGCCTACTATGCTAAGGATCAGTAGCCTTATTAGTCTATTAGGGTTAGGGAGTCATATGAAGTCTAAAACATAATAAGAGGACCTTTACCATTGATAAAAATATTTAAACAAGACAATACAATACAACTAATTACCTCAATTACACAAAACAAAGTACACACACAAAGTAAAACAAACACACCAATAAGACACACACACACATGTACTCAAGGCACTTAGGGAAATCAAAAAAACAAACCACTATATACAAATAAAAAATAATCATACCTCCTTTTATAAGATCAAAATTAAATTTCCTTGCATGTCATTCTTCATGAGATGAAACATAGTGCCAAACATGTTTCTCTTTGGATTGGATACTTGATGGATTAGACCTATTTCTTGGCACTTCACTTGTTATGCTTTCAACTAGACCATCTTCAAATAGGTATCTAATGTAAATTTATTCCTATTGACCTTGTACACATACCTCATATTTCTTCCCACTCTTCATCTCATGATCATCTTGTATCTTCTTTGTAGGCATGGCTTCAAGAGGGGTAATTTCTTGTTCCTTAGAAGATTGAGGCCAATATAAGCATGTTCCATGTTTCAAGAGCTGATGTGTCTCTCTTAACTGGTTGAGAGGATGATAACCCATCTTGATTATTTCAAACATATCATCATGGAATTCATATGTCTCTTGAAATGACATATTTGAAAAGTTGTTTTTTCTTTGTATATGTACTTGAGTGTCAAGGCTACCTTCTCCACTTTTTATTAGATCATAGTCTCCTTTAAGAGGCGTGTAACCTTCTCCAATGATTACAAACAATTCATCCTAAGGCTGATTAGAGATTTTTTCTTGATCATTCATCACATTTTGAAAAATGTCATCATATTCACCATCACTTGCAATTAGCTTTAAGGAAGTTTTAGACCCCTTGAGAGACTCAAACTCATTGAAAATGTTTTCAAATTTCTTCCATAAGTCCTCATATTCTTTTTGATCAAAATCATAAATGGGAACAATGATAGAATATACTTCATCCTCTTCTTTATAATCTAAAAGGACTTCATCCAAGATTTCTTCTTTGACACAAGGAAGGCATTCCTCGTTATCAACATAATAAGACTCAACACAAGGACTCACCTCTTCTTTAGCATTTAGGACCTCTTGAGGTCTCTCAAATTGTATCTCAACTATCATAACCTGAATTTTCTTCTCAAGGTATGTAATATATTCAATCTCCTTCTCCTTCTTGGTGATGCCAAGACTAGGCAACTTGAAATCAAGTCACTTATCCCAATGAGGTTGTCAAGGAGCTATATTTTTTTCAATAAAAAGTTACGAATTCTTCTCAGCCAAATACTCCCCTTTAGGTTCCCACACCATAGGTCCATTATGAAAAATGGTGATAGGGTGAAGACAAGGTGAAATATTTGGTGGAGGTGGAACATATAACTTTAAATCATATTGAGAATGAATTGTAAGGGATCCTTTTGGAAACTCTAAAGGAATGGGAGGTAAATCTTGGGATAAAATGGTTTGGTTTTATTCCTTCCATTTGGCAATCTTTTCATTGAAATCTGATTTATATTGAGGACATTATTGAGGAAGTTTATATGGGGTGTGTTTGAGCATAAGATATTATTTTGACTCTAAACCTTCCATCACACCTTGACTCAGCAATTTCACTATCAACTCTAACTCTGTAGACACCGAAATCATGTCTACTCCCTTGGTCGACTCCCCCTTGGTCCCTTTCAACTTCTAACCATTCCTAACCCACACACTTATTAATTTAAAATAATTATCTATTTTAAATTAATAGCATCCCTCTCTCTCTCTCTCTCTCTCTCTCTCTCTCTCTCTCTCTCTCTCTCTCTCCCTCCATGACACCTCACCCCACCTTGGATACCTCTCCTTGGATCCCTTCATCACGCCATGCCAAGTATTAATTGCTTAACCCCCATTTCATTCCTCCCACTCATCCTCTCGCACTCATTTAACCCGCCTTCAACCATTTTCCCATGACCAGCTGACCTTGATAGATGGAAGAATGGACAAAAGGCTATTTTTAGCCCTTTTTATTATTCTTTGGCTGCCAATGTTGGTCAGTAATCAACTGATGTCGACGGTATTGTCGACATCGGTTGCCTTCAAAACTACATTTCTACATCTAGAATGTGGATCTGTGAATCCTTCAATCTTTCAATCCACCGATCTTTTTCCAATCTTTTGATCAGCCAACCTTCTAGTCTTCTAACCTCTCTCACTCCCTCTCTCCCAAACACATAGCAAGCATCACAAGGTATAGGTACTCTACATCAGTCACTCCACTCTATAGGTAGCCTTCTACATCAGCAGCATTAGCAACAGGTCTCCTACACTTCTTCTTCAGCAGGCAAGAGGTAAGTATTCTTCTTTTGTTTCATCTCAGTATTTTAGAATGCTTTGATAATCAATCCCCATTTACTACTTCTAAGTGCTATGAACCATACTCGGCTATCAACCAGACCAGACTTGACTTCTTCCTGAAAATGTTGAGAGGCCTTCCCCACATCCTTATCCCTTTTTCAGCCACACTCTCTACCCTACAAACCCAGCACAAACCCTGCACAGACTCTCAGACCATCCAAACAGACTTTCAGACCATTCTATAGACCATAAACTCATCCAAACCCTATCTAAGGCCATTTCCCTAACCGACGCTGGCCACCAGGCCCATTGTCCCTACCGACGTTGATAGTCTAACCGACGTCAGTGACATTAACCAACTGACGACGGCATACTAATCAGTGTCGATGACTGTGGAAGACCGACAACAGAATATAAGTAAGCTTTATCTTTATTCCTTTTGTTTAGTCTTTCACCATTCCTTTCCTTTATCAGACATTTTTTATCAACTAGTGGACTGTCATCCCTCAAGGAAGTCTTTTCACTTTTGGGATCAAGCTTTTGCTTGGCAGTCCACCATCCATCTATCTAATGCCTTCTTTGTTTAAGTCTCTTTCTTCTACAAGTGTCATCCTCCATAGCCAAAGAGGAGTCCCTACAATCGTCTGGATTCGGTGTGCAAACTTCATCCAGGTATCATCTAACCCTAGACCATCTCTTTTAGTTTCTTATTCCTTTTGAATGTGAAAGCGAAAACTTGTAAGAAACAAACTCCTCAATTTTCTTAGCTAGGTTCTCTTGGAAAATTCTCTCTTGAAATTGATGGCCATATTCATGAGGATAAGGAGTAGAAGAGGGTTAATACAACTCATGTAAATTTTGGTAAGGACCATATTGGATCTGGTAAAGGTCATATTGGAGCTAGTAAGGATCATGACAAGGCTGATAGGGAGTGTCATAAGATTGATAAACCTCGCCAACTTGTGTAAAACAAAAATCAACACCAAAATTAGCCATGAAACTTCATTCGGAAGTAAGAACACAAAGAAACATTATAAAGAACACAAAGAAACATTATAAAAAAATATTCAAAAAGAATACCTAGGCTACTTAACTAGCCAATATAACTTCAGAGTTGCCATTGATGCTTGGATATATGTCTCTAAAGGCTAATGTGTTGAAAGACAACATCAAAAATCCATAAAATTCATGGATTAAGAGTCCCATTAGGTATGCCAAAAATTATTTTCACTTGGATTTGCAATCATTGAGGAGATGTCTCAGCTCTTCTTATCCAAGTGGCACAATTTAAAATCCTCTAGGCTATGGGTAGCCTAATAATGAGGTGAATCTCTAGATAGGGCTATCTCCCTTGATGTAACACTTGTAGATCACTACTACACATATGCTTGTAAAGGAAAAGGAAGAGAAAAGTAAAAGTAAACTATCCTAAGGGATGTGATGCACCAAATTAGTTGATGACTACTAACCAGTTTCATGTTACACATGAGAACAAGGGACTAACCAAACATACACTTCTCCAATCTTCACCTTCTCACATCAATTTTTCATTATGAGGTTGTGATGAATGTTTAGGCTAAGAAAACTAAACAAGAGTCATTGGATGGCACTATTTGAATAGAATAACTCACTCAACATTAACACATCAATAGAACAATTCACATGACCTATAAGAAGAAGATTTCCAAATACAAATAGGTGAGAGAATGAAATAAAAATGTTAAGGAAACAATAAGTCATCACTAAGCAAAATCAATCATCTACGTGAACACACTATGAATAGTCATGGAAGAGGTAAAAATAAAAATGATATAAAAATGATTAGGGATTTTCCATACTCAGGTGGAACATGATTTACAAAGGCCAAAATGTCTAGTTATTATAGAACTTGAGAGAGAAGTGAGAAAAGAGAAGTTCAAAGGTCACAAGGACACTTTTCAAGATGATAAAATGAGTTACATGTGCATGGGAAGATGATTTGAATTGGACCATGCAAGTTTAGAAGAGACAAGTGGCTTCCCAAGTCATGAAACTCATGAAAAGTGGCATGAAATTCCCTTTGTTGGCTCAGAAAACTACCTTCATTATTCACCCCTATTTGAATGTCCAAAAACTCATTAGGGATGGGTCTAATGATTTTAATGAGGGGGAATGGTTTTATACATGCCTCTCCATGAATTTTTTCTATTCTTGATCCTCTAAAATCTTCAGTAAGTGAACCATCACCATTTGTAGTTAAAGAAAACTCTTATTTCCCACACCTTATACACTTGGCCTAAAATTTGTCCTCATTTTCTCGTGAAAATACACAAAATTGGGTGAATTACATGTGAAAATACCCTCCATGGCCTTAGAGGCATTAGGCACACTTCAAAAATTCTTCCATTTGAATTTTTCACACTTCTTAACATCATGTTCACTATGGATTAAGATGAAGTAGATGGAAAACACACTTAGGATTTTTATAAAGCCATTAAATGGACATGGGGAGTTATCTTAGGTCTAAATATTCCTTCCAAAGTTTATTTCATCTCTTGAAACCTCCTAAAACATGCATAATGCATAAAATAGTCAAAAAGAGCAATTTTGTACCCTATCCATATAGATTACATATAACTCATCTTAATAGTAGGGAGCTTGAATAAGCCTTATACAACATCTAACTCTTTTTCTAAACAAACTATGCCATTTTGGTGCATTATATCCTTCATCGGGTCTAGACTAAGGGTTTAAGAGGGCTTTTAAAAGTTTAATCCCTTAAGCTTCATTCATAAATATGGAACCTTGGAAATAGAAAATAATGCCAAAAAATGGTTTTTTAGGACCTTTTAAAACTCATATTATCCCCTTAAGTCTCCATTAAAATCATTCAAGTAGATATGAGCCTCCAAAGTTGCTCCATTGAGCTTCTCCTTCCATTTGCACAAGCCTAGTGTTGTCCTTGAGACCAAAAATGGATTTATTTGTGCCTTATATATAATTTTAAGGATTTAAAATATATATAAAGACCATAAAAATGTGTCCCAATCCATCTAAATTCTTTCCTAAGGCTGGAATTGAAAATGACCTCCTCTTTGGCTCTAGTCCTAAACCTTGCCTAACAAGCTTGAGTTTTCTTAAAGCCCAAAATGACTTTCTAATGGATATTTTTTCATAAAAATAGCTCATACACACATATTTTTCCCAAATATAGATTATTCAATCCATTTTAAACCACTCCTAGAGTTGGAAGTGACATTGGTCTCACATTTGGTCCTTAGGCCTAAACATGCCTAATAGGTCTGCCTACAAGTTCTAGGGTCTAGGCCACCCTTTTGGGATTCCTCCCTCTATTAAAGGTAACTTATGTATATTTTTATGTAATAAAACTCCACACATTTCCTTTCCATGTCCAACTAACATCTGGTTCACCTTTTCATCCTCATTTCCCAAGACTACAAGGTTTATGCACAAAGGGAGTGCCCTCTGTTTGAGACAAAACAGAGGGTAGTCCCCTATTTTATCATAAAATGGTGAATTTTGGAGAGTATTTTAATTTTTTAAAAATTATCTACATAATATTTAAGATTTTTATAACATCATTTGACCTTCTAAAAGCATACAAACCTAAGACAAACTTAGAGGAAGGTACTGTCTATAGGGTTTTCATTATATGGACTATGTATTACCTATTTAGATCCCTTTATTTGATTGATTTGTGTTTTATGAGAGTGTATTAATTATATAAAATCCATAACCAATGTGTTCCAAGTCACTCCATCACCTTAATCTTCTAAATACCTCTCCATACACTTTGCCTAGCTAAGTTTGAGTGTCACTTTTGATTGTGTTCTACTCTAAGGCTTGTACCTGTAGGTGGAAATGAATTATTTGAACTTGAAGACAATGTTTAAAAACTTATTATAATACATTATGGTCATATAGTATTTTTTTGGCTCCATTTTCTTACCTTGACTAGCCTAGACCATCATGTATACACCTTGCTCAGTTTATTGTCACCCTACAGTCACCTATAATTGACTGTATTGAGTCTTGTAGATGAACTATATGATTTAGGCATTGAAGAAAAGAAAAAAATGATATTTGAAGTTATTTAAACCATATTATAATAGTATTTTTTACTTTTATTCTTGGGTTTAAGTCTTTCATATAGGCTATATAACCCACTTTTCATTGTAACCCTATAGCCAACTTGTAGGTATACATTTTATAACGACAAGGAGGCCTGTAGGTAGTGTAGTGGTTAATAACTTAGTACATCCTTATATCTTGATGATATTTATGCTCATTTAAATAAATTTTCACTCATTAAGGTCATCTACACATGATAATATGCCTGAGACTACCAACTTAGAAAATAAAGTTGCTCAAAGACTCAAAATCCTGTAGATGTTTTTGACTGAGTTTAGTGTATAAATGGGCAATTTTGGTTCTCCAAAAAACCAATTTTCATTGATCATATTCTCCTAAAAAAATTAGAGTCATTTTATTATATGGATTCTTCAAATTTCAATCATCAAGATGCATAAAAGTCATTTGGAACCTTGTCGTATGTCATCCAAAAATGGTGAGGTTCTCTATTTTGACAGTTTGGGGATTATGTTCTAGAATAATGTCATCTCATGCTTGATCAAGGTTTTCACTTATATATACCAATAAAACCTTTAAAATAGGTTTTTCATAAATTCACCACGTGATATGACTTCAAAAAAAATTCCATCACTTGTTTCCATACTTCAAAATGACACTTCAACTCTCTGCTAGCACCTATAGGCAGGTGGAGATTCTAATGTGTATAGGCAGTGAAGGTGAGTGTGAATAATGTGCATGTTTTTTATCCTCTCATGATTTTTAGACTTATCTCAATGACTCAAAATTCACTCTTCACATCTCAAATGGCCTGAAACACTATTAAGGTTCTCATCTAGCATGACATCATCATGAGATACATATATGTGCACCTTGACTGGTATGCATGTAGTATATGAAAGTGTGTAAAATGAGTACTATTATGACCTCATGGATAGTTTTGGAATCTTTAATAATTGCCTAAATAGTTTATTATAATTATTATGATCTTATAACCAGATTTAAAACATATATTCCAATGTGATATCCTTCTGTAAGGATGCCTGCAAATGTATCTTCATGACTGCGTAACTATGTTTCTTGCATATGATTGCAAACTCATGGGATGTTTATTTGGAGACTAAGATAGAAATGTGAGGAGATTAAGAGAACCTTAGAAACATGTAAACCAATTCATCTTCTCCCTCCATAACCACTATCTAATTGATAAGATCTTGAAAATGGTGAAAAATTGCCTGCAACACAGAATGGTGCATTGACTTACAACTTGAGATGATTTACATATCCAAACACCTTGAAAAACTAAACCAAACATGGGGATAATTTTAGGAGTGATTAAAAATCATATATAAACAACATAATCAAGTGAATTGTATGGACTTATCCAAACCAAAGCAAAACCTATAGGGTGCACATATTAGTAAGCAAAATAGATAGTCTAAATTCTTAGGAATGGTTCATAAAGCACAGACCACCATTCCTCTACAACCAAACATAAAATTTAAGTTGACTGAGTGTAAAATAAACCCATAGGATAAGTTTTCCTAAAAACTATCTTTTTTACCATAAAAATTACAAACCTAAAGGCCATTATTGCTTGTCAATCTTATTAGGAGAGAGAAGTGGTTTTCTTCATTTATTGAAGATTATGATCAAATTGATCACTAGAATAAGTGTATGCAAGACCAAGGGACACTCTTGAGATGTATTTAACTACATGAGTCCATAAAAATTTGTACACCTCATTAAATTCTCATTTATTTTAATAAAATTTCCCCTTTTTCTAAAGAACCTACCACTTTTCAACTAGTAATAGTCACTAAAGACTTCTTAGGACACATAGGATGTGAAATCACCTTTTTGACCCCTAAAATTACTCAAAAAGATAATTATTAATATGAATAATACCAATGATAATATAACATTAAATGACATAAAAATACCTATAATACACCCCATGACAAAATACAAATCTCTAAAGTCAAGTTTTTACCTATAGGGGTCCCAAGTTGACCTGCAGGGTCAAATTTGGTCAATAATAACTTTTGTTACGCTTCAATGCAAGATATTAAATTTAGTGAAAATAAACTAAGATAAAAAATAAACAAATACATATGATCACATTCTCCTAAAACATCCACAAATACAAGATATTCTACCATCAATGCTTACTCAGTTATTTCTTACTTCATGCAAATTTGGCTAAGTATGGGAAAACACTATCAAAATGCCAGGGATCCCAACTTTGCACTTACATATATTTTGATACAATATATCACATGACCTAAAATTTGGTTCATAAAAACTAGGAATAAAATTTAATAAACCCATGTGACCATTTCCTCCTGACTCATCTACATGTGGTAATGGTGATGTCAGCAAATTGCCTACTCAGATTTTCTACCACTAGACCCAAACTGTCTAGATGAAAACTATGGAAAACCAAATGAATTCCACTTATGTAAACATGCACTAAAATATTATAAAACATCTTAGGGACCTATTTCACATTATTGATAATCCATACTCATCCTTAAAAATCTTTAACCAAATCAAAATAGAATATCAACTAAGACAACTACAAGCACACTAGGATAAGCAAATTACACACTTTGTCATTGTTACTTAGGTTATCAAAATACTTCATCCACTCAACATGACACATCCATTACATCACTAAAAATACTCCAAAAATATCCCCATTTTTCATTGATGTTAACAAACATCATATATATCAATATACAACTCACATTCTTCCTCTTTAAGCACTCCCACAATAGGAACTTTCTTCCCCATTGACATAATGACAAAGTGGGCACCAACTGATCTTGAGGACCTGAAAAAAATATCAAATAGGAAAGTACCACCCTATAAATATTATACAAATTCCCCCTTACCTTGAGCCTACCTCTTCTTGACTTGACAACTTCCTCTTACTCATGCCAACACTCTTTTTCGACCAAGCACTATAATCAATGAAGAAAGAACACACAAAAAATTGACAATTGATGGAACTTATCGAGAAACATCTAAGAGGGACTCCCCCTAAGATTTATGAGCCATTTCACCTTTTTATCATCTTCAAGTATTTACATACCATTAATAACCACCATGCAAGCTTACCAACCTTATTTCTCAAGACACTTCCATGACCACCAACTCTGCATCTACAATATAGATTCTTTACAAACCTCTGGAGCAAGGTTATGAAATTGTTTCTCCCCCTTAACCATATACCTTATATTTATTCATAGAGAAAAAAATGATACCCAATCTTTATCTTAGATACTCAAACGTAGCTTTTGACAATAGTTTGGTCATAATATCTATAAGATACTCTTTTGTAGGTACATGTTCCAACTTAACACATTGATTAATCACTTGTTATCTCAAAAAATGTTATATAATAAGAATGTGTTTAGTTTTTGAGTGCATAACAAGATTATTGGAGATATTAATTACACTAGTATTGTCACAATAAAAAGGACAAGATCCATTTTGTCTTACCTTATAATCCTCCAAAGTTTGTCTCATTTACATGACTTGAGTACAAGAGGAAGCTACTATATACTCAAACTCTATAGTTGATAGAGACACTGAGGCTTGCTTCTTGCTTAACCAAGACACCAAACATTCCCCCATGAATAATACCCCACCACTAGTACTCCTCCTATCATCCATACATCTTACCCAATCTGTATCAATATATGATTTTAAAGAGAATTCTTTACTCCTGGGATACCATAAACCATAATCTATGGTGCCTTTGAGATATCTCAAGATCCTTTTGACTACTTTCAAGTGAGATTCTCTAGGGTCATCTTGAAGCCTTCCTAAAAGACCCACTACTTGCATGATGTCAGGCCTAAAATTATTAGAGTAAAAAAGACTTTTTATCATGGATCTATACAAAGTTTGATCAACTTTTGGTGAGTCATCCAATTTACTTAACTTGCATCTTGTGATCATTAGAGTACCCATTGTCTTACAATATATCATGTCAAACTTCCTCAGCATATATTTGATGTATTTATATTTTAAAATGAATATCCCTATATTAATTTGATTAATTTATAATCCTAAGAAAAAATATAGTTCTCCCAACATTGAAATTTCAAACTCAGTCTTCATAGTGTCTACAAAATTTCTACTCTTTTTATCATTTTCAGATCCAAAAATTATGTCATCAACATATAAAACTATCAATTGATGATTGCCTTCTATCTTAATGTACAAATTACTATCGGCTACCCTTATTTTAAAACCTTGACTCAAGAGATACTTATCTAGCCTATCATACCAGACTCTAGGATCTTGTTTAAGACCATACAGAGCCTTCTTCAATTTTCACACAATATGTTGATTACTTGACATGAAGTATCCTTTACGTAACTCAATGTAGACTTATTCTTATAATTTTACATTAAATAATATATATTTCACATCTATTTTATATACCTTAAAACCTTTAAAACTTGATATGCCAAAAAGAGTCTAATTGCTTTTATTCTTTCTGTAGGAACAAAAGTCTCATAAAAATCTATTCCTTCAACTTGAGCATATCCTTTACACACCAATTTATCCTCTTTCCTTGTGACTTCTCCTTTATCATTCATTTTTTTTTGAAAACCCACTTGGTACCTATCACATTTTTATCTTTTAGCCTAGGAACTAAGTCCCATGTTTCATTCTTTTTTATTTAATCAATTTATTCATTCATTACAACATTCTAACTATCATCTTTGATAGCATCCATGAATGTTTTGGGCTCAATAATGGATAGAAGATCTAAGTCCTATTGATTTTTATTGATCAACAATTCTCCTTCTATCTACAACCTTGCACCAACATTTCCAATAATTTAAGAGATTAGATGATCTTTTTGAATTCTTCTATATGGAGCTTTAGATTATTGTCTTTCTTCCTCCTCTTCATCTTCATCATTTGTTTGAATAAATAACTCATCATTATTTGTAACATAATTTTGAATTGAATCACTTGCAATTTTGGTTTTTTGACTTTACTTTTCTTATATACCCTTACATTTGAACTTTCAACAATTTTATGAAATCTCTTATTGAGTCACCTATAGGTAGTACTGATAAAGGATTAACCTAAAAATATGCCCTCATCAAATCTTGAATAAAATTTTCCAAGATTCTCTTCATCTCTTTCATGAAGTACCTACTCCTAAACACTCTAAAATTTTTGACATCAGATGCTCTAATCTTCCAATACTCATAAGGAGTCTTATCATCATTTACTATAATTTGACACCTATTTATGATGTAAATAAAAGTGTTGGTTTCCTCTTCCCATTATCCATATGATAATTTTGCATCTTGAATCATGGTTATACTCATTTATAAAATAGTCTTATTCTTCATTTCAACAACACCATTATGTTGTGGTGTTCTAGTAGTATAATTTTATATTATTATCCTTGTTCTTCACAAAAATCATCAAACTTATGAGACCAAAACTCACCTCCTCTATTTGATCTCACACACTTGGTATTTGAACCTTTATCATTTTTAATAAGGTATTTAAATGCCACAAATCTTACAAAAGATTCTAATTTTTATTTAAGAAATAATATCCAAGTCATCCTAGTATAATCATCAATGAGAAGTATGTATAAACACTAAAAAACCATACTAGGTGTCAAAATGCCTTAGGATACCTTAGGGACCACTTAACCCATCTTGATCCACTGACCAACCCATCAAACCCTAAGTCTAGTGAGCTACTTATTTAATTAAACTCACTAACTAACCTCTTTTAACCCAACCTATTTTAACCTGACTTGACCCCTTTTCCTTCAGACACTGGACCACCGACGGTTAACCTGACCATTGATGTTTATGGTAATCATCGACAGTCAAGTCCTCCTCATTCCTACACAAAAATAATCTATGAAAGATAACATGTCAAAATTTAATATATCCTAACTTTCCCTTTGCTAATAAAATCCCAATCATCAAAATCAGTAAGCCACCCTACTAGGCAACCTTCTATCATCCATCTCTCATTGCTTATAAAAAGAGGGGAGTAGGAGGTGAAGAGGATCATCACAAGCATTCTTACATAGGTATTTAAGCTCTCTAATCAATCTTATTCAAGTAATTTAGCAATAGCAATAGATATTTTAACCTCTACCAAAATTGCTCTTGAGGAAAAATATTTTTACTCTACCAAAATTGCTCCAATCATCAACAATCAACCATTTGGCAAATAATAGAAAAAGTTTATGTTTCAATTATGTTTATTTTTTAACTTCCAGGACTAAATTAGATCTACTACACCTATCTTTTGACTTCCCTATCCTTGAACAAACCCTTAACCAAACCCCTATCTAATCAATAACCCATTATGTAACTCTTTTTTGAGTACTTTTAGAATTCATAGGCAATCACTGATGGTTAGCATAATTGTTAATGATCACTCCGAACCGATGATGGTTACCCAATTGTCAATAGTTAGCTTAACCACTGATAATTAACATAACCATAAATGGTCACTACAGCATGAAATAATAACAAGTTATTTCTAACCCCTTACCCCTAACCAAATCTGACTTTTTATGTCCCTACCTATTCATAGACCTCTACCCAGTTTTCTAAACTTGACCTAATCTATTTTAGCACTACTATTGACTCAATTTTATTATATTTAGTAATTTTCCCTTCTAAGCATTTATATTTTCTTGTATTTCATTTTAGTGCCTTTATATTATTAGATGCAAGTATCTTACTTTTATCTCTTTCAACTTAATTTTTATCAAAAAGTGGATTGCCAGCCTCTTAACAAGCTCACACTTCTTGGATCTAGCTCATGTTAGAAAGTCCACCTAACTATCTTACTACCAATTCCTTTTGTTAGTTCTTTCTTATATACAATATATTCCTTCCAAGACAAAGAGGATCTCTCCATACTCATCTAGATTGCATGCACATTAACAACCAGGGATTCCTACCACACCCTTATTATTAGTTTCATATCTTCTTCTAAAATTAAGAAATGAGAAAAAATTAAGAGAACATTTTAGCATGCTTGGTGGGACCCTATCATCATCTAGGTGTCCCTTTTCTTCCTTTATTCTATACTCATACAATGAAATATGAAATTTTTTTTAGGCTTAAAATAAACCTTGCTTACATTGATTTCTTACTTGTTTTTAGTTCATTTATTAACTTAAAAGCAAAAGAAATTAATCATAGTTCCACTCTTATTAGCACACACTTTACCAAACCACATAATTAGTCAACACATCAAAACAAACTTAAGATAAGGCCCAACTAGGATTTCATCACCTAGCGGTAACCTTACCCTTTCTTGGCAATCTTACTTGTAGGTTATTACCAAGGGGAGAACCAACTCATCTCTATGGTTGAGTATAAACTCTAAAATTTAGTATATCTTAGATAAGCACCCAACACCCTTATCATTGTGGTGTATGAAGTTAGGGGGTAGGCCCCAATATCAAGCCACGTACTGACATTTGATATAGATTCTTTTTTAGATCCTTTAATACCTAAAACCAACCTTAGATTTCCTCTTTAGTACCTGATCTACAAACCAAATTTCCTCTTCACACTTTCTAAGGCACACACCAAAAGTGATCTAAAAAAAATCTTAAGTTTTAAATGCACTTTAGTATATGTTTTGATTGCCTTGAGATTATTTCCTTTTGCTTGCTTTGTGTTTGAGTTGTGATCTTTTCATCATTTCTATTATATTCCTCACATGGTTTTTACTAGACAACAATTGAGGAATCGTACCAACCAAAAACCACCCTCTTCCTCTTCTTTCATGGAGTATACTTTAGATGTTGAGAGTTATCCTCATCTTTCTCCCCCTCCTACCATGCCTTAGATAGTTGTCGAGGGTGATGCAAATTTATCTACCTTCCTTGATAACAACCTTGTGGCCCTCCAACATTACCTCAACATGCCCACTACATTCATATTTCTCTAATTCCTCCTACAGATCCACCTTATGGTATGCCTCCCCATATTATGGTGGGTTCTACCTCCACCTAACCTTTGATCACCCAAGCATCTTCTTCTAGCAATATCCCATCCACTACTACCACCTAAACTCAATCCAACATCCCAACTAATAGCCAAACACCCCCTACACCAACAAACACCTCCAACATAGAATCAACCTCACCTCTTATTACCCATACCTCATCTACCACGGGGGTATCTTCTACCCCTATTTCTACCATTCCTTTTATCACTACCAATCCACCACTTTCTACCCCACTTCTAAATTTTGTGCTTTCCATACATCTTACCCTTACACCTATTAACAGAAGAGTTACCACTCAACCCCAATCGAATACCAACCCATTCATACCTCCAAATGAACCCATATCAATCCCCCAACAAATACCCATGGCATCCTACCAATATTTTCCTAATCTACAAAGATACATAACACCTTCTACCCAACTTTTTGTGCCCATTAACCCTTATGTGTAACCATCCCAACTTTCAATGACCATATATCAATATGTGGCATCTTCTCAACCATCTAGTACTTATCCATATATTTCTTCCACCTAACCTCAACCAAATTTACCACATAATTATGGAGCTTCCCAACCTCAAATAAAATTGGTCAAAATGTTAATGGACAAAATGAGCAAGCTAGAGTCAGCTATCTTTGGGGTTCATAACCTTTTATCTTATTATCAAATCTATAATGAAAATATCCATCCATCCATACCTATCCAATATTATCCTCCTCAATGGAAACTACCTAAGTTTTCCAAGTTCTAAAGTAAGCATGACTCCCAACAACACTTGAGAGCATTTTTCCATTCTTACTATTTGATTGGATATAATGATGTTCTTCTCCTTTGTACCTTTCCCATGTCTTTATCAGAACCAGCCCTAGATTGGTATAGTTTTATAACCAAGCACTCCATATTTTCCTTTTCACAACTTGACCAAGTATTTTTAGATTATTTCTAATTTAATATATCTAAAAAGGTCTCTATTACCGACCTCTACTCCATCAGGCAATTCGATGGTGAATAAATTGCCAATTTCATAGCTAGATGGAGAGGTCTTATCAACCAACTTTCTTTCTCCCTACCCCAACCTAAATTGATTGAAATTTTATTTCAAGGTTGTGCCAAACATATTTACCCTACTCTTAAAGTTCAAACATTTAGGACTTCCAATGAGGCTTTCACATGACACAAAAATTAGAAATTAGAGCTTGAGCCAAAAATGAAACTGTGGAACAAAAATTCTAGCTTTAAATCTAGTGACCCTTCCTCAACCAAAACCACAAATCAACCTAATCATACCAACACCAAACCCAAGGCATCTATAAACTTAGTTGCCCTTAAAACTGCTCAACCTCCAACTATTAACCAACCTAATGCAACCAATTACTATAATTATTTTAACCAACAAAACTAAAACCAAAACTGAGTTGCCCCAAAACAATATACTCTGATAGGTAATTCTTATGCTTCAATTTTGGATAAATTACTTAAAGAAAACATTATATACCTTCCTCCTATAAAACCTCCCCAATAATTTGATGCTTCTCATCCTACACCTAGTTGGTATAATGAGAATGATCTATGTGTTTTCCACCACATTATTGACCATAATATTAGTAGGTGAAATACCTTTAAAACTATTATACAAAACATGATTGATAAGGGATATCTTGAATTTGATAATCCTAATGCACCTCCTAATCATTCCTTTTACATTTTTCATTAACATTTTCCCAATCATGCCCCTTCTACCAACTATGATGATAATAAACCAGAATCATCTCACGCTCATGAGGTCCATATGGTTTATTTCATCATTAGTGAACCTATCATCAAGGAGACCATTACCTCACCTACCTCTTCCTTCATTCCACTTATTGAAGTGGTGGACTCACCTTTTATTCCTTTGGACACCCAAATAGAGGAAGCAACCACCCCTTTTTCTTTACTTGATGAGACCATGGACCCATCCACATCTCTTTTGATAGAAATACCAAAAGAGGCAACCATTGATTCAACCATCTCTTCCCCCACTTCACTTATTATATGGGTGGAATTACCTACCATTCCTTTGGACACCCAAACAAAGGAAACAACCACCTTCATTCCTTCACTTAAGGCTATCAAACCTTACTCCCCTTTCTTAAAACCACCCATTCTCTCTTTGGGAATTGTAGAGTAAAAAACTCTAAATTTTTCATTTTCTAATTTTCAGTTGTGTGCTCTAAGGTTCGTCCCTACAGATTTTGACACAGAGCATGGGTGTAAGTTTATTTTGCCTAAATTTTGTGTGAGTATCAAAGTCATGTAAAAGCTTCCAAGTGTCATTGGCCGAGACACATTTTATAATTTCTCTAAGTTGCTTAGAATGTGCCACGTGTCTCGTAGTAACTCAGTGGAGTGTGACAAGTGTTGGCATCTACATTTCAAATTTATTTTGAGTTTCAAAAGCTTCTTTCAATAAGATTTTCCCAGGATCAAGCAGAAGGCACCAAGTGGAAATTGTAGAGAATTTCAATATGTTTTTCTAAAAGCAACGAAAGATGCCACATATCCACAGCTAAAGAAAGTAGAAGCCACCACGTGTCAACATCTAAAATACCTTCACCTTATTTCATCGATAATTAAAGACTGTGGTGGGACCTAGGTTTTGTTTCTAAAAGTCAATAGAAGCTACCAAGTGTCACCATCCATATGAATCTAAAATGAGTCCCAAATGTTTCTATAATCTAGCTAAAGCTTAATGAAAGCCTCCACATGTTCTTATCTAAAGAAACAAAAGCTGTCATGTGTCCCTTGTTAAAAATATGTAGAAAGTGACACCTATCCCCATTCTCTTTTTGAAGCTGCTCAGGTAAGAAGTGTTGGGGGTCCCATTTTCTTAAGTTGTTAAAGTTTTGAAGTAGCGGACTATGATAGATGTCAAAGATGGAATGCTCTTGAGTAAAGACATATAAAGAGTATAAGTTATGCAGAAAGTGCCATGTGTCTTTGGTAAGTGCCTCAGAAGCTACCAAGTGTCATTTTCTAGTACCTTTTGAATAATGAGAAATTTTTCAAGTCAAGTAAGGGAAACATGCCTAGTGTCTTCACCCATTTTACAGTGGGAAGCATCTTGTGTATCTATTTCATCCAATGAACTACAGGGAGATGGAACATTTTAGATCTAAGAAATATCTTTTATTATACACTTCCAGTTCAGTTAGAATTCAGTTAGACCATTATATTGGGAATGTGCGAGTAATCTAGAGCTAGTCTGATGTTATAAATATGGGTGCAGCGATCACCAAGGGATCATCATCAAAAGATAGAGATAATTTTCTATGAGAAATTGTTATCAAAAGTTTTAGACTTTTAGCTGTGGCTAGTAATATCATTTGCCTTTGTTTTATTTTCTTGAGTTAGAAAGTTTGTATAACTATGCATTTTTTTTGCTTTTTATGTACCTAAAAAATTAATGAGAATACTGAATTTTATGCCTTTATTGATATTTTCTATGTCATTGCAAAATTGTCTAAGTTGTGAGCCTTTGATTCTATCTATTTTCATCTTTTACATTGATCATGCCTTGTTTTCTCTTTAATGTAATTGAATCCTAAAGATAGATTCACTGTGCTTTGAGAATTAAAGGTCAAATTAAATTCAAGCACATCGCCATAGTTATATTTTCTTTCATTGCATGTGTTTCTATTTAATTCCTATCCTTCTTTCCCAAAATACTTTTGAGATAAAGAAGAGCTAGCTTTTTTAAAATCTAGAGGTCATTTTAGGTCGCAAGTCCCACATTCCTGAAACTTCCCATTGTTGGTGTTGGAAATAGTGAAATTCTAAGCATCAATAGTTTTTGGCACACTTAGTGGGACACCATATTGAAGTTTCTTTCAAGACCGTATGAACTAGAGAGCTATAAAGAGTCAGAGCTATGGACTAGTAACAAGATCTCAATCTACTATAAATCTAGGTATTCTTTTTCCACCATTGGTAACTAGTCCAAGAAGAAGGGTCAATTAGTTTATACCAATACCAAGAGTAAACATGAGAACTCCTATACCCCCAAGGAATTATGCAAGTTGAAATACTAGTAGTCCTTTGATCCTCCCAATACAACTAGCCACTTGGGACCCTATTCCAATAAATGCTCTGAAAGCTCTGCCCAAATTTAGTGGGCAAGATTTCAAAACACCTGAAGAAAATTTGTAGGATGTGTCTAATGTCTATGTTATACATGTAGTCACACAGCAGAATGTGGCTATAAGCTTATTAGCAGCTTTTTTTAAAGGGAAGGCTCTGGAATGGTACAGATATTTGACCCCAAATACAATATCTACATGGGATCATCTAGGAGATATTTTCTTTGAAAGATTTGAAGAAAAGGGTGATAAATCTTCTTTGTTGTAACAATTGATTACTATCAAAAGGGCACCACAAGAAGTAATGACTAACTTCAATTCAATATTTCAAAAGACTTGGGAAAGAATCCCTGCTACAACAAGACCATTACCAGGTATGGCTATAGTTTTTTATCTTAAATCTTTAAATTTAGATATATCAGTAATGATTCAGTCACTTGGAGGTCATACTCTGCCAAAGGCTTATGACTATGAAGTCAAAGTTGAAAATAATTTAATAGATGCTAGAAAGTTGCCCCCTAGGCCTCCCATGCCCATGTTTCTAGAGATTACCTTACCATTGCCTCAATAAGCCCCTAATTCTATAGCCCCACCTATATATATGTATAAATATCCTCAACCTGCTAAAGAACTTGTCTCTGCCTAGTCATCTGAGATGGTTGATATCAAGAACATCTTAAGGACATTTTATAATGAGTTACTTAACATAAAAAGACAACAAAATCCTTATCCTAAACCCCAATATCAAGGCTACCAAGGAAATATATTTCCACCACAGCTAAACCAGTATCAAGGTCATCAAAATCAAAATAACCCTCAGCTAGAAAACCAATTAGTTGCAGTCCCTACACCCTCATAGACTGTTCCTCCAAATCCAAATAGAGAGATTGTTCAAGGGAAAAATAATTATGTAGATGGCACCAATGCCTTGTGTTTCCCTTTTAATAATGCTCATACACCCAGAGATTGTCCCAAGGGTAATCTACAATAAAAGGCAGCAAAGCAAAGAAGAATGGATGGACAATTTACAAGTACTTCTGATGCTCAAGCCTACCAATCTCCTAGTATGCAAAATTCAATTTTGATGGCTCAAATGTAAGGGATGTCTTTGCAATAAGAATAATAAATAACCCTAGAGTATGATTTATTTTCATGGGTTGAGGATGAAGAGTCAGTATTTTTGAATGAAGCTTCTACTTCCAAGAAACCATTGTGCAATCAGACTACTATACCAGATCAAAGAGAAGGATGATGGAATAGCCTGAAGTCACAAATAATGAAGTTATGGGGCCTCCTCCATTTTAAATTCATCAAAACATAGATACTAGAAAAGAAGTGCCTCGGCTAGTGCAAAACCAAGTAGTTCCTGGACAAGTTCAAGAAAAAGCAAGGTACCCTTATTTTCCAAGAACCCAAACATTAGGACTAGTGAATGTGGTGGATCAGCTGAAGAGAACTCTAGCACAAGTGTCAATATGGGACATATTAGCCATTCCTGAGCGAAATATACTATTACAAGAAGATCTATAGGGCCAAACAATGCCTAAACATACTGGCACCAAAGAAGGACTTGCTGATAAAGAAAAGCTCAAAGACACAATTCCTCTAAAGACAATAGCTTTTTTGAATAATGCAGTAGAGGTATGTAAATCCAAACTAGAGCCCTTCTATTTAACTCTGATAGTTGGAAAGAAAATCTTGCATAATGTGATGATAGACTTAGGGGCTAGTACTATAGTAATGACTAAGTAAATAGCTGATGCTTTAAAAATAAAGTATCAGCCACTTACTAGAGGAGTCATGCAGCTAGATGGCAAATCAGAATAGGGAGAATTAAACAACTTCCATTGCAATTATATACTTGCCCCAATATAATTATCAATCAAGATGTAGTATTCAGAGATATACCCTCTATATTTGGCCTATGTTTATCTAGGGATTTTGCAGCCAAAATAGGAGGATATATGTCACTTGATTAGTCTCACCTCCTCATAAAAACCAAATATGGTTCAAAGATGAAAATACTATCTGAGCCATTATCTAAGGATCACATCACTAATGAACCAACCTCAAAATTAGAGACAACTCATGCTATGTTAAATAAGGAAGAAGAGGTTTTTGTTGAAGAGTTGGGTGACTGGACTGAACATGATCAGGAAGAGGAAAATAACAATTTGTTAGCTATGATGCATAGTGATCCATATGGAAATTATGACTCTATTGGTCTGGGCACTTATGTTATTTTTGATGAAGACCATGAAATCCCAAATGTTTTAAGGGAAGAAATGCCAACTACTCAAGAATCTGAAAAAAAATTAGAAATTTGGACCTTAAATTTTGATGGGGCTAGAAGTAAAAGTGGTGCTAGAGTAGGAATTTGTCTTGTTGCTCCAAATGGGGAGAAAATTTTAAGAGCTATCTATTTCCAATTTGCTTGTACCAATAATGATGTTGAATATGAATCCTTGGTACATGGACTCATATTAGCTAAGAAAAAGGGAGTAAATAATCTTATAGTAATAGGAGATTAAGAATTAGTGGTGAAGCAAATTAGGGAAAAGTCAATAGCCCAAAATGTAAGGATGAGATCCTGTAGACACAAAATTTGGGACTTAATAGAAGATTTTAAAGCTTTCAATATTGAAGTAGTTCCTAGAACCCAAAATTCTGAAGCTAATAAGATGGTACAGATTGGCTCACAGTTTGATCTAGCAACTCTCCTATTAGTTAACAATGAGTCAATAAAAGTTATAGTAAGGCCAACTATCCCAAATAATGATGAGAATTGGCAAGTATTTGAAAATGATTCTCAGGTACTCTCATTCTTCCAACAATCAAGGGAGTTTGCTGATCAATTACAACCAAGAATTGAAAAGGCATATGGAGACCAAGTTATACAATTAAAGAATAATAAGCTTCCCAAAGGCTTGATCACTTTAGAAAACCTATTTGATCTAGAAGATGTAGGCCTAGAGAAGAAAAGGTTTTGAGTAAATAAAATAGATTATTCTGAAATAGAGGTGAGTGAAGGGATAAAATTAAAAATTGGAAATTCTACAACTCAAGAGGAAAGAGAAAGACTAATTGACTTATGCAAAAGATATGATAGAGTCATATCCTGGAGCTATGAAGACCTTCATGGATATAATAGAGACATCATTTAGCACACAATAGAACTGACTAAGCCAATTAGATAGAAACAGAGGCTAGTGAATCCAAGGATTGAAACTCTAATGGTGGATGAGTTGCAAAAACTCTTAGATTCTAAAATAATTTATCCAATCAAACACTCAACCTGGGTATCAAATCTAGAACCAGTCAAGAAAAAGAATGGTGACATAAGACTTTGTGTAGATTTTAGAGACCTGAATAGAGCATCTCTGAAAGATCACTATCCCTTGCCTTCTATGGAACAAATTTTATAGACTGTGGCTGGATCAAAGAGATTTTCCTTGCTAGATGGTTTCTCTGGATATAATCAGATTTGGTTGGCTGATGAAGACCAATACAAGACTGATTTTACTACCAAATGGTGAACATTTGTATATGCTAAGATGCCATTTGGCCTGTCAAATGTTGGAGCCACTTTTCAAAGAGCTATGGATGTAGTATTTGGGGAACTTATAAATAAAATCATCTTAATTTATCTTGATGATCTTACTAGTTTTTCCAAGAATGTTGTTGATCATTTTGATCATTTAGAATCTATTTTTAAGAAATGTCAAGAATTTGGGATATCCCTGAATCCCAAGAAATGTATCTTTGTTATACCTCAAGGCAAATTATTGGGACATATAGTATCTAAAGAAGGAGTTTTTATAGATCCAGAGAGAGTTGCAGCCATAATGAACTTGCCCCTACCATTAAATAAGAAAGCAATTCAATCTTGTTTGGGGAAGATTAATTTTGTTAGTCAGTTCATATCCGGCTTTGCAAGCTTAGTGAGACCAGTGACACTCTTGTTAAAGAAAGACCTGGTATTAAAGTGGACTACAGAAGGAAGACAAGCCTTTGAAGAGGTCAAGAAAGCAATTTCAATGACCCCAATACTTAGAAACCCAGACTTTTCTAAGCCTTTTGTAATGTATGTCTATGGAGGAGAGCTTAGTATTGTTGTTGTCCTAACACAAAAAGATGATAGACAGGAGGGAGAGCATCTAATAGCCTTTTTCTCAAGGACTCTTAGGGAATATGAAACCAGATACAACTTTGTGGAGAAACAAGCATATGCTATGGTAAAAGCTCTCAAGAAATTTAGGCATATAGTATTAGGAAGTATGATTCTGATACTTGTGGCTCACCCAAGTGTCAGAGAATACATTATGGAGGGTGAAATTGCTAAAAAAAGAGCAAATTAGATAACAAAGATCCTTGAATATTATATAGAAGTAAAACCCACTAAGTTAGTCAGAGGTAGGGGTTGTGCCAATACATGACTCAAGAGCTTGAAAAGACGATACCTGAAGGAACAGATTCAAAAATGGAAAAGAAAACTGCATTGAGGATATAAGAGGTTGATCAGAACTCGTGGCTCACAAACAAGATTCATTTTATGAAATATGGGATTTACCCAAGAGGACTCCCTCAAAACAAGAGGAGATACTATAGGATGTAAGGGGTCCATTTTGTTTTAATTGAACAAGTTCTTTTTAGAAGAAATTTTGATGGCAAACTTTTAAGATGTGTAGAGAAAAATGAGGCTAAGAAAATACTACATGAAATGCATCATGGAGTCTGAGGTGGAAATTTTTTTGCAAAGACCATAGCTATAAAGATAAGTGAGGTAGGTTATTTTTGGCCTACTTTATTTATAGACTATTATCAACTGGTTAAAAAATGTCAATCTTGTCAATAGTATGTGGGGATGAGAAGGAATGTAGTAATGCCCCTTAGTCCTATAATTATTGATGAACCCTTTACTCAATGGGGTCTTGACTTCATTGAAATGATAAATCTAGTGTCAAGTATGGGTCACAAATGGATTCTAACTGCCATAGATTATTTCACCAGATGGATTGAGGCAGTGCCACTCAAAGAAGCAACAAAAAATGTGATCCTAGATTTTTTAGGAAGTATCACTACTCGCTTTGGGGCTCCTCACACTATAATTTTAGATAATGCTAAAGCATTTTTAGGGTCTAAAATATCTAACTTTGCATTAAAGCATGGAATCTAGCTAAAAAATTCCTCTAATTATTACCCTCAAGGTAATGGTTTGGCATAATCAACTAACAAGAACCTAATTAGACTCATCAAGAGAATAGGGGCTCATCATCACAAGAAGTGGCATAAAGTGCTTAATATAGCACTGTGGACTAATAGAATTACACCTAAATAGGTGATGAAAATGTCCCCATATCAATTGGTCTATGGCAAGCCTACTGTAATACCTCTAAGATTAGAGATTCTTGCTCTCTAACTTTTAAAATAGATTGAAATTGAGGGAAATGGCCCCATACAGGTCAAACTTGTTGAACTTTTGGAAGTTCAAGAAAAGAGGGATCCAACACATGATTCGTTAATAAAGCATCATAAAATAATTAAAGATTGCTTCAATAAAAGGACTTCAAATCCCCATTTTGAAGTAGGCTCAATTGCTTTGAATTGGGATGCAAGAGCTACCAAGTTGGGTCAACACACTAAATTTGAAGCATTGTGGACTAGCCCCTATAAAATTCTTTCATGTAAAGAAAAAAACTCATTTGAAATAGAAACAATGGAAGGCAAACTTGAAGAGATTCTTGTGTATGGAATCTACTTGAAACATTTCAGTTAAGTTATGTCTCTAATGTATTATAGTTAGATAGTTTTCCTTTCCTTATTGCTTTGTCTTCCCATTTTTCTTTCCCGCTCTTTCTTTTAAATAAGTGTTCTTTGAACATGTGGCCATGGCTCAGAGCCTTTTTCAAAACATTCAAAACTCTCAACACATTAAACCTCTCCCGAATCTTTAAATTCCCTAAGGTACCTTACGTAGCCACTTTCATGACGTGTCTAACTCGCTATCCCATGAAGATTTAGTAAGATTTGCTAACGGTTATCTAGTTTTAATGCCATTTTTTAGACTTGATGGGTCATTAAATACCCCATAATAAGAGTTAAAGCTTACAAGTGTCTCAAACATTCCTACATCTTCTAGAAAATTCATGTTTCCTACATTTTTAGTTCATAGTAAACCTGCTTAGTGAAAGTGCCTTCGCTATTATAAACCTCCATACCCATTACCATAGTTCACTATTTCCAAGTATAGATATAGATATGGAGGGATCACAGTCTTCACAACAAGGGTCTAGGATTTATGAATCCATTGATAAGTTTCTCACAAGCAAATCATATGCTTCGGCCCCTGCACAACCCTTAAAGATATATCCATGGACTAGAGTTCCTGAAGTTGGTTATGCAAATGACCCAGTAAAGGTGAAAGATTTTACAGATGGAATCATGGACCCAATTCTTCAAAATCCTAGAAAGACTCTAAGAGAAGAGGCACATCAAAGGTGTATTCAAAGGGCCAAGGTTAGACAATATGAAACATTCACAATGAGGATATGGACTTCCCAGCTAGCACAATCCATTGTGCCAGGTGTACATCCGTGCCCTGACTAGGTTGAAATATGCTCTAAATTATTTCATGTGCCCTCAAATACCATAAAATAGGGTCCATTCATAGTGAAAATTACACCAAATGCTATTAGAGACATGTTGGCCCTGTATCATGACAAGACACCCACATTTCCCACCATTGCCAAAATGCAAAAAACATGGGCAAACGTCAATACTCAATTAAGGTTTTTGAAATCAGAATTGCAATTAGGTGATGATGATACTACTATGCCGACACTACCAACAACAATAACACAATTTACACAAGCTATTCAAGATGCACTTTTCATGATGACTTTCATTTTCAAAATGAAAGATGATATAACTGTCTATGAAGAGCAAATGGCCATTTCTATTCAGATTGAAAACTGTTGACAAGACTCAAGAGTATCAGCTTGATTTTTCTAAATAGATTGCATATTCAAGGGTTGATCAGCTCATCCATTTCAAATCTAAAGGGGTTTTCAAGTATTCCTCTTATCTGTTTCATCTCATGTTGTATCAAAATTATGGCATCTTTTCCCAACACATGAATCTAAATAGGTATGACCCAAGCTTCGGTATACATAGGACCATTCATGTGTCTACATGGACACATATCTTGTCTAAAACCAGTGACCCATATGAATTTTGGAAAAATTTTGTTGCCCCTACTTTTTTTCATCTAAGCTCAGAGCTGGTTGCAAATAGATTGACTTAAAGTGTCTCAAGCCTTATGACCAATTATACTATTCCTTGTGATTACTTTTTTAGATCCCATCATACTATTATTAGAGTCCACAGTTTTAGTGGAGAACCAGTGTTTCTACCTAATATTTTGACCCTTAGGTTAGCATTCTTAGAAGTCACCAGGCAAGTGTCCATGGTGGATAATGAATATGGCACTGGGAAGAAAAAGAAGAAAATGTATGATGTTCCATGGGTGACAAACAACATGGCCCTAGAGGTCAGAGATGTTGAGATCATGTTGCTGAGAAAGCTAGCCTTCCTGGGTTTCTCTCTAATTGAAGATAAATGGGGATATGACCCAAATGGTTTCATAACTTCATGGGTTAGGAATAATAAAGTTGCTACCAAAATTGTATATGAAGGCCGTCCCTTTTGGCAAAATAGAAGAAATCCTAGGGAAGATATTCCTAATTTTTATGTAGAATTGATGGATTTGCCCCTTTAAGAAGATAGACCATGGGAAACTTTTTATGTTAAGCAAAGAGATTTTGATCCTAAAATTAGAATGACTTCTAGTTTAAGAAGAGCATTAAAGAATAAAGACTAGAAAATTGAGAAAATTGAAGCCTATTGGAGATATAGGCAAGAGATTTGTGAGACAACTCACTCTTTTGGAAATGTGGATTTAGATGAGAAATGGGAGGAACTCTGGGATCAATGTCATATGTCTCCTATCCCTAGCCTTGATATAAGCAATTTGTAGACACAGGGTTGAGAGCCAAAAGCCAGAGTAGAATCTAGTTAAACATTATAGACCCCAAGGAAAATCTCAGCTATAATAGCTATAACTATTTGGACCTAATCTATCAGTGCCATTGAAAAACAAAAGAGTGTGGTATCTTCACCACAAAAATCTTCTCCATTAGAGTCAGCCCTTGGGGTTCTCAGTTTTACACAATCACCACTTGCATCAGTGGTAAATGTTAAAGAGAAGGGAGCACAACCAGAAGAAGAAACACCAAGGAAACATAAGAGGCTGAGGTTTTAACTTGATTCAGAGGAGAGGGAAGAACCCTCACAACACCAACCATAGAGTACTTGAGCTTCTCCTCAAGTAAGTTTTGTTTCTCTTTCTTCTTCTCAATATCTTTCTTCTCCTATAAGGGTGATGATTCCATCTAGCCAAATAATACCCCATGCCACCTCTATTGTGTCCATTTCTCATTTTGCCTCATCTATCCATACTCATGTCACATCATTACCTCATTATTCCCCTTATATCCCAAAGAAAGTACCTCTTCAAATTTCCCCTAGCCAACATTTGGCTATTCCATATGGCTTGCCACAAGGTTATCCTTTTGCGGGTGGGCACACTACCTCTCCTTTTACCTTCCAAACTCAAGCAGATACTGCTAAGAAGGCTAGAGAAGCCAAGATAGATAAAAAATGGATGAAAGATAATAAAGCCCTAACTACACCACATATGAGGTCACAATTTGACCCAATCCAGCAGTAACTAATGGTGACCCATTTGTCACTTAATATATTCAAGCCAAATGAGCAGATGCAACCTAAAGATTACACAATGAATGTAGTGGTAATAGAAATGTCACTTTTTAGACCCCAAGATAAGGTTGAGCTGCTAAATGAATCCACTTTTGTAGTAGTTGAGGATTATTTGAAAATATCAAAGAAGCTACAGAAGATGGAGGCTGATCTAGCCCAAGAGAAGGCAAACTATAGCAGTTTGACTACAAAAATTAATACCAAGAATAATGAAATAGAGAGTCTCAACAAATAGTTGAAAGATACTATTTCTCTTCAGACTCATCAGGTTATTCAGGCCCAAAATGATTCTTTAAAAGTAAGGCTAATGTAGGTGAAAGATGTAGTGACAACCTTAAGGCAAGAAAAGGCAGCATTTTAGGAAAAATGTGAGGAAAGCCTGTTACAGGTCCCTCAACTTCAACAAAATTTGTTGAATGAGCAAAACAATACCTCTGCTATATAGGCCCAACTTCAAGCTGAGTGAAAAATGATAGAACAATTGACACTTGAGTTGGCTAATAGGCCAAAGAATACAGGGGTTTTGAATCTAGTTAAGGAGCTTTATGTATCAATATGGAAAAGAATCTTTGAAGAGGTTACTCAGCTCAGACCTTCTCTAACCTTTCTACTAAATGCACAAAAATTGTGCAAAAAGGTGGAAACTTTAGTTGAAGCCACTCTGTCCACTATCTCTTCGAGAGTGTTTGACTCTCAAGTGCTACTGCAAAAGCTATATGATGCAATTGATAGAATGTTATTAGTAGCAGGGATTAGTGACAGAATGATCACTAATAAAAGAGTGAATAAAGTGCTCAGTTGTAACTCCATAATGGTTAAATGCAAAGAACTTCTAGATGTGGTGAAAGAAGGAATTAAAGACATGAAACAACACATTGAAGATCTAGTGCAATTGGGTCTTCCCTCCCCTTTTCTTGATAGTAATACAGTGTTGATGATTGATGAGATTAAACCTTTGATGTTAGCCAGGCAGAGTGATCAGTTAGTTTTCCAAGGTTTATTAGATGATTCATTAGTGCCTGAAGTGGAAGCTGTCTTGATGCCCATGTCCCAGCTTGAATTTCAATTGAAGGTTGTAATTCATATTTTGCAAAAAAATTCACACAAGGATATCATTAATCTTGATTTAGCCTTCCATGAATTAAAAAATAAGTAGGGATTATCTGATGATGAGTGGTCTGCTTATAAGACAACCTTATTGAAGTTGTGAATTTTTGTCACATTTGATCATGCGGGAGATTGTGGATTATTCTTTTTGAGCAGGCTCAAAATTCCTTAGGGTCACCAAGAACTGTAGAGTAAAAAACTCTAAATTTTTCATTTTTTGATTTTTAGTTGTGTGCTCCAAGTTTTGTCCCTACGCATTTTGGTTCTGAGGCAGTGAAGTTTTTGACATAGAGTACAGGTGCGAGTTTCTTTTGCCTAAATGTTTTCTAAGTATCAAAGTCATGCAGAAGCTGCCAAGTGTCATTAGCTAAAACACATTTTATAATTTCTTTAATTTGCTCAAAACTTGCCACATGTCTCATAGTAACTCAGTGGAGCGTG
Organism: Torreya grandis; assembly: GCA_037957365.1. Lineage (NCBI taxonomy): Eukaryota > Viridiplantae > Streptophyta > Pinopsida > Cupressales > Taxaceae > Torreya > Torreya grandis. The sequence goes on along the minus strand of JARHVA010003949.1, from coordinate 1,512,999 downwards.
ACAAGTGTTGGCATCTACATTTAAAATTTCTTTTGAGTTTTGAAAGCTTCTTTCAATAATCTTTTCTCAGGATCAAACGGAAGGCACCAAGTGGCAATTATAGAGGATTTCAATGTGTTTTTCCAAAATCAATGGAAGATGCCACATATCCATATCCAAAGAAAGCAAAAGCCACCATGTGTCAACATCTAAAATACCTTCACCTTGTTTCATTGATAAGTAAAAACTGTGGTGGGACTCGGGTTTTGTTTTTAAAAGTTAGCGGAAGCCACCAAGTGTCAACATCCCTATGAATCTAAAATGAGTCCTGAATGTTTTTACAGTCTAGCTAAAGCTCAATAGAAGCCTCCACATATTCTTAGCTAAAGCAATAGAAGCTACCATTTGTCCCTTGTTAAAAATATGTAGAAAGTGACACCTATCCCCATTCTCCTTTTGAAGCTGCTCAGGCAAGAAGTGTTGGAAGCTGTAGGCTGTGATAGATGTCAAAGATGGAATGCTCCTGAGCAAAGACATATAAAGAGTATAAGTTACATGGAAAGTGACATATGTCTTTGGTAAGTGCCTCAAAAGCTGCTAAGTGTCATTTTCTGGTACCTTTTGAATAATGAGAAAGTTTTCAAGTCGAGTAAGTAAAACACGCCAATTGTCTTCACTCATTTCACAGTGGGAAGCATCCTATGTATCTATTTCATCCAATGAACTATAGGGAGATAGAACATTTCATATCCAAGAAATATCTTTTGTTAGACACTTCCAGTTCAGTTAGAATTCAATTAGACCATTGGATTGTGAATGTGTAGGTAATCTAGAGCTAGTCTGATGCTATAAATATGGGTGCAGAGATCACCAAGGGATAATCATCAAAAGATAGAGAAAATTTTCTATGAGAAATTATTATCAAAAGTTTTAGACTTTTAGCTGTGGCCAGTAATATCATTTGCCTTTGTTCTATTTTCTTGAGTTAGAAAGTTTGTATAATTGTGCATGTTTCTATGCCTTTTATGTAATTGGAAAATTAATGAGAATACTAAATTTTGTGCATTTGTTGATATTTTCTATGTCATTGCAAAATTGTCTAAGTTGTGAGCCTTTGATTCCATATATTTTCATCTTTTACATTTATCATGCCTTGTTTTCTCTTTAATGTAATTGAATCCTAAAGATAGATTCACTATGCTTTGAGAATTAAGGGTCGAATTAAATTTAGTCACATCACCATAGTTATATTTTATTTCGTTACATTTGTTTTTCTATTTAATTCCTATCCTTTTTCCCCAAAATACTTTTGAGATAAAGAACCAACTTCTTTAAAATTTGGAGGTCATTTCAGGTCGCAAGTCCCACATTCCTAAAACTTCCCATTATTGGTGTTGGAAACAATGCAATTCTAAGCATCAATAGGAACCATCCCAAAAGAAAATATCACCTTACCTCCACCTTCTATGGAAGAAACATCCTCCTAAATCTTGGAACCCTCCATCAAGAACATAGGTGAAGAAACTATTCCCTCACCTCCACTTATGGGCTTAACCTTTGAAACTAATAACCAAGGAATAAAACCCATTTACAAACCTTTTTCTAGATTGGTCCAAAGTCTAGAGTTCACTTCTCAACCCAACCTAGATAGAGCCACCTTTTAGCATTGTATTGGGCTCCCATATCAAAATAAAATTAAACCTTCAACCTCACTTACATCCACCATAAAACCTATCATCACCCCAATACCTTCATCAAACACTTATTCATCCAAAATAATATGAGGACCATCTAACCCACCTTAATCTAAATTATCTAATCACATTATGCCTCTCTAACTAAACCCATCAAGAATCTAGGAATACTTCCTACACCTATCCTTGCTAACCCATATTTTAAGTTGGACTTAACCTCATCTAGTTCACTAAATAAATCCCCAACAAAATCAACTACGAAGGTAGAACCACCCAAACTCCCCCCTAAAACTAGAGTTGTACCACCCCCTTCACACTTACCTTATGTCTTAGGGCCCCATCCTTCTACCATCTTAGGAGCTCATCCTTCTAATAAAAAGGTGAACCCTCTTACAAATACATATTCATCATCTAGTAAACCTTATCCTTTTTCTCTACCTACACCTACCTCCACCAAATCATCAAACTCCCCATCATTCTTAACTAACTTATCTACCTCTACCTTCCCACCTATTTCCAAACCTTCACCCTCCACCTCTAAATCTTTCACATCAAAACTAACCATAACCAAGTAATCCAAACCAAAACCACCTACCAAAACCATTCCACCCCTAACATTTCCATGATAAAGCCTACTTATAAGAAGGTTCTCACTCCTAAAACTAAGAACCCAACACCCTCAACACCTTTACTTGAATCGTATTCAACCATTTTGAAAAGGTTGTTGTAAACCTCCTCCTTAAGCCTAACACCTATCAAACCTTTTGACACTTCATATCCTAAACCATCATGGTTCAATGATAATTTTATCTATTTATACCATAGGACTCTTGGACATGATATGGAGAATTACAAAGCTCTTTAAACACTTGTCTATAGCTTATGGGATTAGGTTATTGACCTAACCACTTGCACAACATTTACCTAATCCATCTGAAAGTGAGGAAGAACTAAAGCAACCATATATCTCAACACCTCCCTTAAGCCACACTATCTATATGGTTACCCAATATAGGGCCCAACAAAAGGATAAGGAAAAGCCAAAGTTTCCATACCATGGACATACCCTTCCACCCCTCAACCTTCCAACTGAAACCAAGAACCCTCACCTTTACCTTCACCTTCTCTAAAACCCAAAATATCCATTTTAGGTACCTTTCCTTCCAATCCTTCTAAGTCTATACAATGAGTGGTTTTAAAACAACTTCACCAAACATTGGTGAAAATGAGCCTTTATGAACTAATCAACACCTCACCCCATCACCACTAAGCATTGATAGAGGTCCTACAATAAATATAAGTTCAACCAAAATATACTCAATTTCTTACATCCTTTATCAGATCCCTTCAACTTTCTACCTTTGTCACCTTCCAGGATTCAAAAATATCTTTTGTTCATTCTGAAGATCCTGATCCTCCCCTCTTTATTATCACATACATCAATAAAACCCACATCAAAAAGGTGATGATTGATGGAGGAGTTATCATTAACATTATCTCTTCCCATAAATGACCAACTTTAACCACCTAATAATATCTTGTCAAAAACTATAGTTATCCTCTACTTATTCAATGATATTATGGCCACTACCTTGGGGACAGTCATCCTCCACATCCACTTGGGACCTTGCATAGTTCCAAAAATCTTTTACATTATGCAAGGTGAGTTTTAATAAAATGTCTTACTTGGATGCCCTTAGATTCATGCCATGATTTTTGTCCCATCTACCCTACACTGATGTGTCAAATTTGAACATGAAGGTCAAGTTGTTACCATAAAAGTTGACCCTATTCCTTTTACATCATGCAATATGAAATATCTACCCAATGACGAACTTCTTCCTCCATCATCTATCTTACCACCAACCAATAATAAATCCACCCCTATCATCAATGAAGATTCAACTAGCTCATCTATCCCTTCTTCTTAGATCCCTGTAGAGGACCCTTTGAAGCCCATGTTCTAACGTATCTCATTGGGGGAGTATCATCTTTTAGCCTTAGATGTTTTCCCTACTCCTTAAGAGTATAGAAACCTTGACCATGATCCTAGTTATGACCCCAACATTAGAACCATCATCCCTTTCAGGCCTTCCAACCATAAAACCAACCTAATATATTGGGGACTTGATCATCCACTTCTTATTTCCAACACTACCTTTACCATCTGACCATTTACCTCTAACTTCTCCTATCTTGATAAAATAGAATTTACTAAATTATAATTTCAAGGGTGTGCATGGAATGGATTTGGCCTAATCTATTATGATCATGGACCTCACGAGTTACCTTATATCAAAACCCAAAAGCCTTAGGATCTATTTAGCCATACAACCAAAAAAACCCATTAATTCACTAAAACCCATCACCACCATTAATGAGTATATTCCATCCTCACCAACCCCATCTCCTTTAAAGTATGAGGATTTTAATATCAACCCATCTATTTTTTTTATCAATATTATTATTTTAGGCCCCTTGACCTATCAAAAATATGGATAGACTAAAATCCTTCCTCTCATCCATTCTAAAATGGTAGAAAATGATTCTCGTACCATTAACACCATCCATTATCAGGATGATGATTTTATTCTCACCTACCTCAGTATGGGGGATTATTCTATCCATAAATCCCTTCCTCCTAAGAACCAAACCATGTTGAATAAATCCACTATTGATGGTAACTTGCATACTCAGGATAACCCTTATATTGTCAAGATTGCTCAATCCTTGAATTTCATAGAGCAACAATATTGCCCTTCTTTCCTTCATGACCAAAGCATATAATTTACTTTGTCCTACCAAGATATGCCTAGAATTAACCCTTCCATATCCTTATGCAATATTGTCACCCATATTGATGCTAAGCTTATTCAATAAAAGCTTTGTAAGATGCATCCTTACATCACCCTTATAGTCAAAGAAGAGCTTTAACATCTCTTATCTATCGACTTCATACAACCCATTGATTATCCTTAATGGGTTTATAACATCATTATCATTACCAAAACCATAGGGGGAGTTTTCCTCTATATTGACTTTCATGACCTCAACCTTGCTTCCCAAAGGATGACTTCCCTTTGCTTAGCATTGACCAACTTGTTGATCTTACAGTTGGCTATGAGATGTTATCTCTCATGGATGGTTTCTTGAGATATAATAAAATCTTGATTACCCCCAAGTATTATCATAAAACTTCCTTCATCACCCCATGGGGAACCTTTTTCTATCAAGTCATGCCATTTGGTCTAAAAAATGTTGGAGCAACCTACCAATGTGTGGTTACCTACATCTTTCATGATTTCATCCATAAAATTATAGAGGACTATGTAGATGATATCTTTGGGAAATATAAACATTAGAAGTATCACCTAACCATTATCACCATCATCTTCAAATGCATAATTCATTTCCATGTTCAACTTAACCCCAATAAATGCATTTTAGGGTCCTATCTAGAAAGCTTCTTGGATTTATCATCTCTCTTTAAGGAATAGAAGTAGACCCTATCAAAGCCATAGAAATTTTGGATATTCCCCATCCAAACCACCATAAGCAACTTTGTATCCTATAGGGGAAGCTTCAATCCATTCATCACTTCATCTCTCAGTTATTAGATAGATGTCAACCCTTTCACCATCTCCTCAAGAAAGATACATCTTTTAAGTAGACCAAGGACTACCAACAAGCCTATTATTCACTCAAAGAGTTCCTCCTTTCTCCACCTATTCTTACCCATCTTAAAGAGGACCAACCCTTCTACCTTTATATTTCCACCACTAACCATTCCCTAGGGGAAATTCTCACTCACTATGATGAAAAAAACAAAGAGCAAGCTATTTACTACATAAGTTAAACACTTATAGAGTATGAGACTCGGTACACACATTCTAAGAAACTTTTCCTTTCCTTAGTCTTTGTGGCTTCCAAACTTCATAATTACCTTTTTAATCAAAAAAAATTCATCATCACTAAAACTGACCCACTCAAGTACATGCACTCTAAACCATACCAAAACCAGTGTATGGTTAAGTGGTTTATGCTCTTAGCTGAGTTTGACCTTGATTTCCTCTAGTATAAGTCAATTAAAGGGTAAATAATTGACTATAAATTGGCCAAAGCTCCTCTACTAGATAACTAACCATTTCCTCTTACATTTCCAAATGATTCCATCATGACTCTTTCTCAAGAGGACCATACCTACCAAATGACCATGTTCTTTGATGACTCAAAATGCTATCATGTTGGGGGTGCTAGAGTTATTCTCATTCCATTTTATGGTGACCCTCTTCACCTTTTCTTTAAACTTTATTTTGAGTGCAACAACAATGTGGCTAAGTATGAATCCCTAGTGATAAGTTTCTAAACCACTCTAACCTTGGGAGTTAAGATGATCAATGTCTTTGGAAATTCCCAACTTATGGTCAACTATGTCAATGGATCCTACTAATGTAATAATTATGTCTTTCAAAAGTACAAATAGCTATTAAATGTACTCTTAGAATCATTTGATCATTACCTTATCTAATTTGTTCTATGATCTACCAATAAGTTTGCAAACACAATGGATTCCCTTGCTTCCCAAATCCCATCTCAACCTACCAATTCTAAACTCTTTATTACCATCCACCATTTTATAATGCCCTCTTATATCCATTCAAACCTTCCTATCATTTTTAGTGTGGAATCATCTCCATCAGACATATGGTACAAGCAAACCTTTAACTACCTCAACCTTGGCATCATTCCTCCTAACCTCTCAAAGAATGCCTAAAGAGCCTTTGTTCAAAGTACCTCTAATTATACCATACTAGGGGGAATCCTTTATAAGTGTAGCTTCAATGGACTCCTTCTCCATTGTCTACATAGTCAAGAGGCTTCCCATTCTATTAGGTAAATGCATGATGGAATCTATGGGAGAAACTTTAGTGTTTTAGCTATCACTAAATATATTGTTCACCTTGGATACTATTGGACCACCCTTAATAAAGACTATTGTGATTACAAAATAAATGTGTTAAATTTCAATAACATGCCAATTTCCATCATGCACCTGGCCATGGCCTTCAAGTATCCAAAGACTATTGGCCCTTCTCATAATGGGAACTTGATCTCATTTAAGAAATCAATCCTCATTCTTCACAATGACTCCAATACATCATCACCACCACTGAGTATTTCACCAAATGGGTGGAAGCTATTCCTCTCATCTCAACCAAAGACAACAAGATAGTCAACTTCATCAACCATTATACCATCTATCATTTTAATGTGCCCCATAATATCATCATCAATAATGGCAAATCTTTAAAAAACAAGAAATTCCAAGGTCTTTATGACGCATTAGACATCAAGTTAAGCTTTTCTTCACTTTACCATCTATAAGCAAATGGATAAGAAAAATCCTCTAACAAAACCCTTAATAAAATGTTAACCAAAGTAATCAGTGCTTTAGGTCAGGATTGGAATTTACACATCCTTTTTGCTTTTTGGGCCTATCATACTAGCATTTAAACCTCTATGGGTGCTACTCCTTTCTCTCTAATCTTTAAAGTAGAGTTAGTCTTTCCTCTCAAAGTCCATATTCCTTATCTTCATATATCCTTACAAGACATCATTTCTGAGAGTGATTATCATCAATAATGTCTATCATGACTTGAACTACTTAATGAGCATTGCCTCATAGCACTTAACCATCTTCATGTCTACCAATAGTGAATCAAACATGCCAATAATAAACACCTAAAAGAACAAGAATTCAATATCAGAGACCTTGTCCTATAGGAAAACCAACATGTAACCAATATGGAGAAAAGAAAAAGAGACAAATTTTCTTTCAATCAGCTGGGACTCTACATCATAACCCACAAGTATGGATCAATATCTTAATATTTGTCCTCTCTCAAAGGTAAACTAGAACTTGAGCCTCTAAATGCTTCACATCTATATCCTTTCTTTTTTTAAACAAGGATCAAACTCACCTTCTTGTCTAACTTAAGCTCATCCCTTGATTTATGATATTTTCACCCTCACCCCTTCCTCCTATCCCTTTGAGGACAACTAATTACAACATAGAACCATGTGATTAAATGTCATAGTTATAGCCTAATCCTAAATATGGGTACCACAGCTCTACCCATATCATGGTTCTCATGGATACTTTTTGCCTCTAATCTAGATAGAATCCCATGGTCAATTATCTCTCAAAACAACCCCTTTCATGTATCATTAACCTTTTGTGCTAAAATTTTGCCCTCATAAATGTAAACCTCTAAGCTTATATAGACTCATCCATGTCTAAACCTAACATCAAAACAATTTGGGATACCAAAATATCACTTGGGTCACATATCTCTAGCATTGTAGACTGCTCCCTTGAAGGACAACTACATAACAAAACTAAATTATTTAAAAAATAGATTGTTCCCTTAAAGGATAACTACAAAAATATACAAACCCAAATGTATACCAATCATTTGAAGGATGGCTAAGTCAAATGGGTCAAAATAAATCATTTGAAGCTTCTCACATTGATCAACTTCACAAACTTATCAAAACAAAAGAAACAAAAGACCCTATATCAAAATTAGAACAAGTTATCCCAAGAAATCTACAATCATCTTTCATATCTAGCATTAGTAGACTTCTCACATCAATCAATCTACACCTCATAGAAAGACATAGACTTGTCCAAAATGATTCTTAGGTGACTTATAGAAGGGGAAAACTAACCCATATAAGGTTACCTTACCTATCACCCATTAACCCTTCACCTACCACCTACCATGCTTTATACCCTCTATAAATCAAGGGATTGTGATCTTACTTGACACAATATGATCAAGACACCTATTTATCAACCAAAGCATGTTATTATGAAGCATTTAAAAGGCTTATGTTCCTTAAGCTAGTATTACTTCAATATTTTTGTTTCATCCTTACCAATGCCAAGGCATCATGTTTTTTCCTTATCCTCTCATCCTTGGTTCATGTAGACATATGTCTTTTGATCTCACCTCTTTTCTCATGTTTAGTTTGTTATCTAACTTATTTCATGTTCTTTCATTAACATCATATCTAAATCACATCAATAACCATAATCAAACCATCCATAATCATCACATGCCCAAGCTACTGAGTCCACATCTCATAAGCATAAAATAATAGAAAACATGTACACCATAAACCATGAAACATAAACCACATTTATACATCATCATATACATCATGTCATCAAAATATATAATACATGTAATAATGTATAATCTCTATCTCTCAAAACATGTACATCTCACTGCATTAACACACAAGCCAATATCAAAATCATGTACATCTATATCTATATATCCTATCCTATCATACCATGCCCTTGGGGCACCACTACCACTAGCCCCTCTTACACCTACACTACCACTTCCATCTAGTGTTAGTCCTCTTGGAATTCCTACCTATCTGCTCATTAATATAGCCCACTAACTTAGAGTTACCATAGTTTCCCCACCTACTAAACTAGCTCTATACTCACCCCATTAGGGCTACTCAAGATAGTATAGTAAAACTATAGCCTCATATTATCTCAAATCCTCCATTGTATCTAAGTACCACATTGTAAGGATGATACTTGGTGGTCTTATTGGTGTTGCCATTGATCCTACCCTTTGTATCAAGGTATCCCTCTCTTGGGTCACTAAGCCTAGGGAGGTCTTGGCCTAATCTCTCTCACATATAAAGGTGGAAATATGACCCTATAAAGTCACAATTTGGCCATGTAATATGGCCACCTATCCCTATAACCTTGTAATCTATGCTTATGCATCAAATAGTACTACTCTAGCCTATCAACCCTATGCTTGTACCTATGGACCCCTACTAGCTATATCCACATCCATGGCCTATCAACCTCCATCATCCCATCCAAAATTAGTTGCTACATAAATGGCCTATTACCATAATACATAGACACTAAAAACATCAACATCATCAACCCCTACTCTAACTAGTAGCTCCTCATGATCTAGGGATACCTCCTCTAGTTGTGGCTCAGGTAACAAAAAATTTGCATCCTCCCTCATGTACCTTAGGAATGGACCTAGAATCCCTTGCACTAGTCCAAACTACCTTTAAAATATATTAAAATGTATGAGCTTAGTATCACCCTCTCTCCTCCCATAGATCCATCTTTAGCTCTATAAGGACAATGTATGATGTTTATAGAAACCCCACCTTAGAAATCTGATGTGTCAGGAATCTAGAACAACAAATAGCTTTGATTCCACTGTCAAGATTAGGAGCACAATTGATTACCTTTGTATAAGCAACTAAACATGGAATTTAACTAGAATGAATAAGTAACTAGAAATCAAAAATAGCATAGAATATGAGAGACAATACCCAATTGTGTTAATATTCTTTTAGAAGGAAATTACAATAAATAAGTGCCACACTCTTCTTCCCACACCTCTAGGGATCCCACACCTATAGGGCATACAATAATCTCCCTCAAGAGTTCTCTCTCTCAACTACGGTCACAACAAACAATTCAAACACAGAGTTGTTATTCACCTCCAACCAGTCAGTAAATGCCAGTACCACCAATCAGTAATAATACTGCCAGTCCACCAAGTACTCCATGTACTTCAAGTTCAAGTACACCACATACTCTAAGTAGATCTCACCTAATCTTGCTACCTATTGTGTTGCTAATCTCCTTGATCTTGCTGCCACCTACAGATCAACTTGGTTTTGCACACCTACAAACCTAGATCTCACACACACACACACACCTACAGATCAACCAACCTTACTTACCATGTAGATCTAACATGATCTTGCTATATCATAGATCAACCTGGCCTTACACACCTGCCAACCTAGATCATACACACATGAAGAACCCTTCTGATTCTCCACACTAGCACCCCTATGGATCTTCTACCAGATCTTGCTCTCCCATAGATCTACCTGATCATACACACTTGGCACTGTGGCACTATGAGGAGCTAACCTTGCTCTCTTTATCTAGCACACATTACAATATAGCCCATGACTCTATTATATAGATCCCATGCAAAAAATAATTAGACTTCTAATTATAATAATTAGAACCGCAACTCTAAGACTAAAATTAGTCTTTACCATACAAACTAATTGTCTATCCAAAAATAGACCAATTTTGGAGATGCATGCAAATGCATGCACACACAAGCTACCAACGTCGATTCCCTGTCTGATCGATGTTGGCTAACCCATAACTAATGTCAGTTACTGCGACACTAAAGATGACTGACATCAATTAATCAGACTGACGTTGATTGTCTGCAACTCAATAACCTCCTCCTATTTGCATCTTGGTGAAGCTTTTAGATCCATAACTTAACAATCTCCCACTTGGAGATAAATAGCTACACCGATACTTATACATCATCTAATTTGTTTCATGGCTTATATCCTTCTTCAAGATCAATCCTAAAGACCAACCACCACACATCCTTTGGTGCTCCACATGTCATCTAAGTAACCTGCCACATCTGAATCTACATACCCATGTAGTGAAGTCCTTGACCTTGCATAGCATGTATACCTACTGCTGGTCCCTCTCAGATACCTGAGAACCCATTGAACTACTCTCTAGTGCTTCTTTCTTGAATGTGCTATGAACTTGCTGACAACACCCACTATTGGGGCAACAACAAGTCTAGTACACATGTACTCAACCTCATCATGTGAATTGGGACCCTATTCTGTGAACTATCCATCCATAGGTGTGCTAACCAGTTCTACATCCTACATCTTGAACCTCACCACTACCTTATCCACACAATCATCTGGAGACAAAATCAACCTGTGACCTTCCATGTCTCTAGAAAAACTCATGCCAAAGAATTTTGCTGCTCCCAAATTCTTCATGACATACCACTGAACTAACTTTACTTTAGCTCAGCAAAACCCTACATGTGTGACCCCACTACATACAGTAACAGAATAATGTTGCAATCATTATCCAACCTAGTAAAGTAAACATAATGGTTACAATGACATTGACTAAAGCCATGCTTTATCATACACCTCTCAAACCTGTACCACTGTCCTGCAGCTTGCTCAAGACCATATACCCTAGCCTTCTATCTCACGTGTCTATTCTCTCTGTTCTTTAACCAAGGAATCCATTTGTCTCTTAGTGCTTTCATTCTAGCTAGCAACTCTACCAAATCTCCCATTTGGTTCTCTTCTAAATAATTCATGCCATGCTCCCATTATTTCCTAGATCCCACCTACTCTATAGTGAGCAATAAGTATAAAGAAGGGGAATAATGAATTTGAGGCTTACTTACCCTTTCAGTCCTCCACATGGGCATTTGAGACCCCTTGACAGCTTGCTATCCATCCAAAATCCATTCCCTAGTCAACCCTAGTCTGCACCCAATCAATGTTGAATCCACCTGATCGCTGACGCTGGTTCCCTGATCAACATCAATGTCCTCTTTGTCACTGACATCAATTCCATGACTGATGCTGATATCCACCTGCTCGACACCACCAACTTCTTTAGTCTGCACATGACTGACGTCGGTGCCAACCTAGTTGATGTGGTTCCACCTGACCAACGTTGATAACTATGTTTTCCTATGAGGGATGACTTTTTACCCGTGAGCTCACCTTGGATCAAAACCCTATCCAAACTGCCCTGCTTAGAGTTATTCAGTCATGTCCGCTAATCTCTATCTATCATCTCCTCCATGAACACCAAGGCTTTCTAGTTCTTAAGTTTGTCAAAGACATCTGACTTCCTCTTAATAACATGCATCTCCTTCTTACTCATGTGACCAAGCCTATAAAGCCACGTCTTCATAATAGAAGAAGAATTAGTAATACAAGTAGGTAGATAAAGAGTACCTACTTTCTTACCACATGTTAATTCAAGTGCATCCACTATGAGAGTTATTATGCATCTCTCATCACCCAACTTTTTTGAAGAAATTAGCCTCATCTTCAGAACTGGGACCTACATGACATCCTTCAACACCCATGTGTTGGCCGTCTGTAATTTTAGCCACACTTCCCCTTTGCCAATACTTTGACAAGGCTCACCAACCCCTAAATAAATCTTTCCAAAGTCTCCATGGACCTTAACATGGAAAAATACTCTATTTGGGGCTACATGGAAAGAGGCAACAAAATCTATAAACCAAGATTCTACTTTATCCAAGGAACATATAAGAATAACCAGTGCAATAATACTTGCAACACATGCTTCTTTATTTCCTTCATGCTAATCTTCTACCAACTAGCAATCTTTCTTTACCTACTCTTTCTTTCCATAACTCCATAATTGATCATTATTGCTTTTGAATTCCTCCATTCTTAGTGTACTTTCTTCTACCATTGTTATACTCCCACTCAATCAAAAACCCTTGAGAGTGACCTATAATCAAACACAAACCTGCTCTGAACTAGGCTATGTGAACTTGCAACCCTAGCTCTGATACCACTTTGTTAGGAATCTCAAACAATAAATAACTCTGATTCCATTGTTAGGATTAGGAGCACAATTGATTACCTTTATATAAACAACTAAACATGAAATTTAACCAGAATGAATAAGTAACTAGAAATCAAAAATAGCATAGAATATGAGAGACAATACCCAATTGTATTAATACTCTTCCAAAAGGAAATTACAATAAAGAAGTTCCACACTCTTCTTCCCACACCTCTAAGGCTCCCACACCTCTAGGGCATACAATAATCTCCCTCAAGAGTTCTCTCTCTCAACTACGGTCACAACAAACAACTCAAACACAGAGTTGTTCACCTCTAACCAGTCAGTAACAATACTACCAATACCACCAGTTAATAACAATACTAACAGTCCACCAAGTACTCCATGTACTTCAAGTTTGAGTACACCACATACTCCAAGTAGATCTCACCTGATCTTGCTACCTATTGTGTTGCTGATCTCCCTGATCTTGCTGCCACCTGCAGATCAACCTAGTTTTGCACACCTACAAACCTAGATCTTACACACACACACACACACACACACACACACACACACACACACACACACACACACACACACACACACACACACCTATAGATCAACTGACCTTACTTACCATGTAAATCTAACCTAATCTTGCTATACCGTAGATCAACCTAGCCTTTCACACCTGCCGACCTAGATCATACACACATGAAGAACCCTTCTGATTCTCCACACCAACACCCCTGTGGATCTTCTACCAATCTTGCTCTCCCATAGATCTACCTGATCATACACACTTGGCATTGTGGCATTATGAGGAGATAACCTTGCTCTCTTCCCTCTCAAGGAGCTAACCTTGCTCTCTCTATCTAGCACACATTACAATACAGCCCATGAGTCTATTATATAGATCCCATGAAAACAATAATTAGAACCATAGCTCTACGACTAAAATTAGTCTTTACCATGCAAACTAATTGTCTGTCCAAAAATAGACCAGTTCTAGAGATGATTGCAAACACAAGCACACACAAGTTGTTGACATCAGTTCCATGTCTGACCGATGTTGGCTGACCCATAACCGATGTCAGTTACTATGAACACTGAAGATGACTGATGTCAGTTGATCAGACCGATGTCAGTTGATCAGACCGATGTCATTTGCTTGCAACTCAGCAACCTCCTCCTGTTTGCATCCTGGTGAAGCTTTTGGCTCCACAACCTAACATGATGTAGGGCCTCCACACCACATCACCCACAACCAAACCCTCCAATGCATCTCTAAACTAATAATTATCTCTAATAACACCTCCAACTCCTATCAATGTATAATTTTCCCTCAATCTAATAAAACCCACTCTAAAATCCATCTAGGCATATCCTTCTCATGGTAACCTTAATGGTCTCAAAACCCTAATATGCTCATATGCCCAATAATGGAGCATAAATCCCAAATTAATCCCCTACCTCCTATGAGCTTGAAATTCCCAGAGCTTCCAATATATTTGGACTAGTAAAACTAGTGCCCACCTGAACATTATCTTACCAAGAAACATCTCCACTAACACTTCTAGTAATAGATAAGGACACCACCCACTTCTCAAATCTATAAATGCAAATAAGACACTACCATCATCATCATAGTCATCAAATTCCTCTCATATAGAGCCCTCTGGTACAATGGCCCATAACAAAACCACCTACATTCCACCTGGCAAGGGCCTAATCCTCATCATATAAGAGCTCCATCTATTCATCCCTCTCCTCACTCTCAATATGGTAAATTAGCTCCCCTCAAATGGGTAATCATGTGATCCTATGAGAATCCTCTAGCAAGATGGTCATCTCTCATGTCGATAATAATTTATTCATGGTTGGATCCCATCTCTCGATGAGGGCCATGATCATCATTGTATCTCATGATAAACAATGATAGTATCTCATAGCCCCAAGGTTGACTTCCCTCATGTGTGTCTAATCATCCTTAATCATCCCTCCATAGACCTCTAAAAATGTCTTAAAAACCTAATCCCTCATCTATATTTGATCTCATACCTACAAAAAAAATTAAAGTTAGCATACACACTTAGTTTTTTATTGCATTACACATTTCCATTCATTTCAATCATTCTACCTATTGACCCCTAAAATTTGAATAAGTATTATTCCATTTTTGGTGCATGACATAGAGGGACCATTTTCCATTTTAGCATAAGTAATGGTATGACACAAAATAACCATGGCATGGAATGACTATGGTACATAGCTGATAGGTACACAAGGTGATGGGCATGGAAGGACAATGGTGTAGGAGACCCAGCATGAGAGGAACCAGTCAAGTGAGAATATGTCATGAGGGACCTGAGTATAGAGGAATCAAAATAAAATTAGAAGACTAAGGGAGTGTGTGGGAAGTGAAGTATGAGGGATGTGGGATTAGATAGAAAGAATAAATCAAATGAAACACTTTAACCTCATTCATTGGAGGTTTTATACCAGCCCATGAGGAATGAAACACTTGGACAGTAGGATATAGCATAAGACAAGGATATAGGGGCATAGCAACTCAAGTATATAGGAATAATTAATTTTAATAGCCATGGCTCTCATTTTATTGGGAGTTCATATGCCATCTATTTAGTATAGTTATAATTATGACAATTGGTTAGGGAAAAATAAGTATAAAAAACCCTATTGTAATCAGTGGCATGATGGTCCTTTGGAGGATAGAGATAGCATTATTGTCTTGTAATTTAGTAAGCAATTAATAAGAAATCAATGTTTTCCATATTGTGTTACAAGTGAAGAAATATTCTAAGTGTTAGATGATGGATATGGGTTATTTCTAAGTTACAGATATATCTTTATTTTATCACTACTATTAAATAGTAATGGTGATCTTAGTTATAGTGGTAGTTAAATTTAGGACAATAAAGATAATAGTAGTATATTTATGGTGTCAATTAACCTTTTAAAAATCATGTTACAAAATATGAACAAACATATAACATTGTGTTATAAAACCTTCAAGAACCAGTTTTTCACTACACACTTTGGGTGAGCACTCAAGACTACCTCTCACATGATAAGGCTAGTGCACTAACCTATTGGGAGAAGCTTCAGAACTGAAGTAGAACTAACTAAAAGATCCCAACATTTTAGTTATATTTCCAAGACATGAAGCAATTAGAACACAATCATGGGAAAATGTTTGAATGCATCATGCTAGAGAATATTGAAGAATGGGTTACTAGTGTCAAAGATAACTTTGCAGTCTCATATATTGAACCAAGAGTTTTTGCATGATAGTGGGTAGAGAAAAATATCTAAATTTATCTATATGAGACTTTATTTTCTAAGTTCTTAATTCTCTTGCATCATTGGATCTTAGTAGATGCTCAAGGATGATCTATAAATCTCAAGAGAAGGCAACCTTAGACACTTGAATGGTAGAGGATTTTTTCATGACTTGGAGTTCCCTAAACATGAGCAATTAACTTTTGGTATAAATGCATTCATAATAGCTATATTTTATAGTATGCTATGACAATCTATTTATGTCCTAAGGAAGCAAAGTTCTAATTTCTATGAGAGCTAAGGGGACACTATCTCTCATTTTTTGCATTCAAAATTAAGAAGCTATTTATTGACCTTCGATTGGAGACTCTACCCATGGAAGGCCAAAATATCTTGTGCATGAGCCACACATTTAGAAGGAGAGACTAGGGGTTGATTTAAGATTGTGGGTTCAACATGGTGGCAAGCTAGCACATGTTATAGAAATGGAAGTATGATGAATCCCAATAAAGGATTATAGTAATTAGTTGCATGGGAGAGATTGAGAAACATCTAATAATTTTGTGAAGAGTCATAAGGAAGCAGATTTGTGTGAAGAACCCATCACTTTAAAGCCACATTCTTTTCTACTTCTATCTTATGAAGGAAAACCAAGCTAGACTTCAATAATTTAGGAACTAAGCATGAATCAACTTGGCTCCCCCACCATAGTGCATGCTCATGCATTTAAGTTAGAAAGAGTATGAATACACAATTAGAACATAGATAATTCAGAGTAAAAAATTGAATCGGTAAGGGAGGCTTAAACTAGGTTAATTGATAATCATTTAGAGACTATAATATCTTTTCCTCTTTAAGGGAATTCTATGTCACAACTTTGAATTCCTGGTGGATCTATCCCTCAAGGCCAAACCATAGGCCTAAACTTGGGTAACCAAACCTCTACCATGCCTCTTTCCACTAGCACTATTATTGGGGGCATTGGAGGAGGATTAGGAGGAGGCACTACAAGAGGTGGACCCCCTCCTCATAGGATAGGAGCTGGATCTTCCCAGCAACCACCCACTCAACCACACCCTACTATAGGCTACTATGAGATGACATTGCATTTACTTAAATACCAAGGGGTAGAAAATGTAGTTGATCATGTCTAAAAGTGTAAATTGATTAGGAGAGTATGAGGCATCACACATTTTGAACATAAGGCTACTCAGTTTTCCAATATGATTTTAGAGCATGTGCATAAGTGGGTTTATTAATTTTTACCCTCAATAAGTAGTGGTCAACTATGACCAAATCAAAGCATCCTTATAGGAATTTGACATTCCTAAGTTTTAGCAACAAAGTATAGTGGTGCTAAAGGACATAAAGTAAGGACTTATAGAGAGCATGAATGAATATGATGCATGATTCAAAACCTTTATTTCTAAGTTATCATTTGAAATAAATCCTACTCATCATGTAAAAATTTTATGAGAGGATTTGTATTACCTTTCTAATGCCCTCTATCACAAATAACCTTCACTAACATGTGTGAGGCTCTAAAATATACCTTTTATGCTAAAGTGGTTGGAAACATGGATACTGGTATTATTCCCTATATGGAAGCACATATAGAATCCATGGAATCAAAAATTTAAAATTTTATGGCAAATAATATGCATGAGACATGTAATGGTGTTTGGTGTACCAACTATGAAACTAAAGGGAATATAAGGAATAACTACCCATGTAAGAACATCTGCATAGTACTAAAACAAACCTATAAGATCTATCATGAAGAACATGATATCCATTCTTGTTCACTTTTATAATAAGATATGAACACTAAGGTGTCTGAGTATTATAATATTTTTGATGCCTACACTCATGAAACCAATGATCACCAATTGATCAGTGATATTCATGAAGTTTGAGTGTGCATCATGTGCCAAACCTTAGTCACCAATACCCAATACAATGGTGGATACTATGGATGAGGGAGAGGACAAGAATTAAGTTGTGGTCAATTTCTACCAAATAATTACTACATATGTGGGTCACTAGACCACTATCAAAGGGATTGTCTAGAGTACCTGACCTATGCATTTTTCAAAAAGGACCATCGACTAGAATAATGTCCTAAACTATATAAAGCCATCACTAAGGAACATAATAAAAAAGGTTTTGGCATGATTAAAATAGATAAACCATAATGATGTGCATGACCAACCATCCTAATAGTGCAACAAGTAAATATCACCACTCACAGTGGGGGATAGACTCAATCAAAGCCAACCTAGTTAAGAAGGTACATCGAGAAGAACCACAAGCTAAGAAGTACCCTAATGCTCAATAGAAAAAGGATGTATTTTAGGATAAAATGTCACTTATTCAAGATCATCAAGGTGAGATTTAATACCTCAAGGATGAGGATGTGACACAATCCACCATAATGTAAAGGGAAGTCAAACCTCAACTAGTGGTGTGGGATAATTTTCAAAAACTATGCAAATGTATGCTAGAGGAAGACATTGTTCCCCAATTGAGCACTTAGATTAAAATTTAGGCATGATTAATAAATTAATTCCACCCTCACCTAAGTTGATAAAGTAAAGATCACTATTTAAATCATTCCTGATGTCAAAAAATACCTAGTTCCTCTTCCCTAGAAGATGGAGAGATATTGGTTAATGTTGTTATCAATGGATGGGTAATATAGGATATTTTAGTAAATAATAACATGGAATTTAATGTTATAACTAAATATTCTTAGAAAAAATGTCTAATATAGCCCTGCAACCCTCTCCTCATGTCTTGTTTATATAAAATAAGACTCGAGCACATCCTATTAGAGTCCTCAAGAATGTCACCATTGACATACTTGGGGTTCCCTTAAAAGTAGATTTTGAGGTCTTGGAGTTATAAAAAGATGATGAATATCAAGTCCTATTACTAATATCTTGGTGTTATGAGAACCATGCAAATTTTAGATTTTAAAACTGACACATTAGTTTTGATAATATCGATCAACGCATAGTAATACTTTTGGACCAAGCACAAGGACCTCCCTATGTCAAGCCCATGAATGCTAAAAAAGACATCGACCACTTGTATAATATTACTACTTGAAGTGATGAATAACATGACCCAACACTAGATGGTATTCTCTAATGGATGGATAACTAGTTTATCTCAAATAATACAAGCAATGCTTATAATTTTTGGGCCCATAGTGACTACGATCTCATCAAAAGGTTATGCAACATCATAAATAGAGGAGAAATCATCCCATGCCATCTTCCTAAATGTCACAAGTTTGTACACCTCATGGGTTTAGAAATGGGAGGACTATTAGTGGGACCACTAGTAGAAAGACTTAATAAAGCCCCATAATTCTAAGGATAAATGTAGGTACATGATTTTGTCTAGCATCTCAAAGAGTTTTATGCTATTGAGAATAATTAAATGAGGTTATTAGATCACATTTTTTATGGTACCACAACTATATGGTGGTAAACTCATAAAGAGCACCTTTTTTATTAGGATCAAGTGCAAGCTGCTATATACCATAGATTTTACCATGCCAATAAAATCAAAGGCACACTTAGATATAGTGGTATGCAGGCACCTGAACCTCACATTGAGGCTTATGAGATAATATGGTAGACTTAGGACACATTCTTACTAGAGTACCTCTAGGTGCATGCATTCTATGGGACTTTACAAACTTGGGTGTGGGCATGGTTTATTCATGAAGAGAGGCACATGGGTATTAGGTTTTGGTAGTTACATAAGGAGAACATGAAGGCAGTGTTATCTTATTCTTCATCAAGGATGTAATTGTGCCTCACCCTTCAAGCTATGAATGAAGCAATCATTAGATACCCAAGTCCCATCAAAGGCCACCTACAACATATTCATTAGGAACTTGAAGAACCCTTACATTTATTCATTGAGCCTCTCACCCAATTAGTTCCTACACTATCGATAGTTCCTAGTGAATAAAATTGTGAAGATATCTACTTGAAAAAGTAAAAACTCATCTTCTAAGTAGATGAAGGTGAAGGATCTATTTCACTCGACCCCTTAACTAACCACCTATATGTCCCTACAAGTTCTAGTTCATGAACTATATGAGACACAAGTTCTCCAATGGATAACCCTTATCATAGGCCCATTAAAAATATCTAATGTATCATTGGCATGGAGAAATAGCCAAAGATGGATATAATTAGAAATTATTAGAGTGATAAAAATTTCAAAGATTTTTGAATTGTTGAAAGAGTCTCAAGATGTATTTCCAAGGAATTATAACAAAATGAAAAGATTCCACCCTTCTCTAGGAAAGATGAACATAAATCTAATCGATGGAACTCACCCCATGAATAAATAACCATACAAGATGAACCTTGACCTTTGGGTACAAGCAAAAGAGGAGATCAATAGCATACTCCATGCCAAAGTAATTACTTCAATTACTAAATCTAAATGGGTCAGTCCCATAGTAATCAGTATTAAAAAGGATCGGTATTATGTGGATTATCATGTCTTAAATGAATCCTATATGATATATCCTTTCCCAATGCCATTCATAAAGGAAATCCTAGAAGGTGTTGCCGGTTGTGAAGTATAATCCTTTACAAATGGGTTCTCGAGGTATCAACAAGTCCAGATAACTGAGGAAGACCAATCCAAGACTACTTTTGATATTAAATGGGGATATTTTACCTATACCATCATACCTTTCAAGTTGAAAAATTCCCCAATAATGTTTTCATGAATAGTAGTTGAGGATTTCAAAGATTTCATTCATAAATTCCTCCAATTCTACTTGGATGACTAAACAGTATATGGGTTAGTCAAGGACCATTATGTTAATCTGAGAATCATGCTAAGTGTTATCAGGTGCTACAAATTTCATTAAATTTCAAGAAGTGCTTGTTTGTGACACCTTTTGGTGTACTTCTTAGGTATATCATTTTTAAGGAAGGACTCCTAGTAGACCCAGCCAACGTCTCTATGATTCTCTGACTGCTAGCACACAAAACTAAGTGTAAGGTGCACACCTTATTAAGACATATGAGTTATTATATAAAGTTCATCTAAGGATATGTCAATATTTTTTCACCCCTAGAAGAATTGTTAAAGTATAATGAATAGTTCATATGGACTAGTTCTTGCAAAGTAGCTTTTGAAACAGTCAAAGAAAGGTTAGTTACCGCTCCTATCTTGTAACTTCCTAATTAGACTAAGCCTTTTCATGTCCATGTTGATACATATAGGATGATATTTAGTGTGATACTTTCACAACCGAGTGAAGGACACTTGGATCACCCAATTTATGTTGCTAGTAAGAAATTGGCATTGGCTAAAAGGAACTATATCACCATCTATCACGAAGCTTTGTCTATAGTTTATGCTCTACAAAAGTTTAGGTAGAACTTTTTGGACACTCCATTTACATTCTACATAGATCATGAAGCCTTAAAGTATCTTGTCAACAAACTAGCACTACATGGGATAATTTGACATTGGATTGTCCTGTTCTAAGAATTCTAGTTTTCCATAGTAGTAAAGCCTAGGAAGATAAATTGTGGACTTGATCATTTATCCCAAATTGAAAATAGAAAACCCCCACATGACATATAATATGATCTTCCTAATTTACAACTATTTTAATTTACTTAAGTACCTGAAGAGCTAGAGGATATTACAAAATTTCTTAATAATGGCTACGTGCCTGACTCTCTCACTCCATAGGAGAAAAAGTAACTTGTGGTCTGTGTCATACCTCATCAGCTCATAGCAAGAGATCTTTATAAAATAGATCATGATGAGGTGATTCACCACTATGTAATGTAATATGAGGACCCTAAGGTGTTATTATAATTCCATGAAGGTATTATTAGAGGATATTATACTGGAGAGGCTATCGTGCATAAAGTATTACTCATTGGACTCTAGTGGCCAACTCTATTCAAAGATGAAAAGGCTTCTATTAGATAATGTGAGGTCTACCATCACATAGGAAAACCTAATATAATATATTATGTTCCATTGCACCCTATAAATTCTAACAAATTATTTAAAAAATGGGCTATTGACTTTGTGGGGTTTATCACTCTAGTAGGACGACAAACAAGCTCTTGGTACATCATTAAAATAATTGACTACCTCATATGTTAAGTTTAAAAAGCACTAATTAAATACTATATTGTACTAATTGTTTGTGATTCATCTGGGAGAACATTATAACATGATTCAAATGCCCTTTAAACTTCACTAGTGATCATGAAACCCACTTCTTGAATGATATGATTCACATCTTATTGGTCGAGTTCATAATCAAGAACCGTAAGATGACACCATACCACCCATATGATAATGGAATAGTTGAAGCCTTCAATAAGATCCTCATTACTACTTTAACAAAAAAAATCAATTTTTGTTGAATTGATTAGGATGATAGATTATCTGTAGTACCTTAGGCCTACCAAAATACATACAAGCACCTCAATAAAAGAACACCATTCAACCTAGTGTATGGAAAAGAAGCAGTGATGTTAGTGGAGTTCCTAGTTCCATCTCTCTATATATCATGTGTGGGAAACCAGGATGATGAAACCTCTTTGAAATCTTAGTTCAATGATTTGATGAAACTAGATGAGACTCAATTTCTCACCCATTAGAGTCAGGATGTTGAGAAATGCACATAAAAATCATGGCATGAGCACTATCTAAAGAACAAAGTATTTTCTCTAGGCATGAAATTTATGCTATATGATTCCAAGCTCACATGCCACCTTGGGAAAATTTGCATCCATTGGGACGGTCCATTCATGGTTTATGGCATTTGACCTACTGAAGCTTACCAGTTAAAATGAATGGATGGTCAGTTCCTCTTAGGGAATTATAATGGTATTCAACTTTGGCCATATTATGATTCTAGTTAACTACTCTTGTAATCAATAAGGCTTAAAGCCATTAGATTAGGATTTCTTTCTTTCAATAAAAATCATTTCCCTTGAGGCACATGACTCTATAATGTAATTTTGAGTTTTGGTACTTAGATTGTTTTTATGGAGGACCACGTACCCTTTTAGTGTGGGGTAAGACATCATGCACGTGGGCACATAAGACATAAATATGTGAGCATGTAAGTACCAAAGGCATGAAATTCATCTAAGATACATAATTGGTTAAAGGCAAGTGAGTTATTTAATGCACTTTGGAAGCACTTTGAGAGATTCCCACCATTTTGAGTAAACAAATGTTTTCCCAATAAAAAGGTGGGACATAGTTTTCTCCCACTCCCAATAAAATAAAAAAGAAAGGATGGGCCATTAATGTAACAAGGTTAGTTATGATGAGAAGCATGTGAATGAAATGATGGAATAAATTCATTAAGGCACTAAATGCTTAATACAAGATTCAAAGTATCAAGGCCATAAAAGATTTGAATTAATGCTTGAGGTGATAGGGAGAGGGAAGGAATTAATGGAGTTAACCCCCCTGAAGGGCCTATAAATAATCTTTCTAAAGTCATTTTACACTTT
Organism: Torreya grandis; assembly: GCA_037957365.1. NCBI lineage: Eukaryota > Viridiplantae > Streptophyta > Pinopsida > Cupressales > Taxaceae > Torreya > Torreya grandis. The sequence goes on along the minus strand of JARHVA010003949.1, from coordinate 1,489,003 downwards.
ACCTTGATTTAATCTTCGAGTGCTAAGTGCAAATGGTGAACCAGAGAACTAGAGACCAATGAAACAAAATTTCCTACAAACTAGGGTTCTTATAAAGTTGGTGAATTCACAAAGGTTATTTCCTAGATGAGATGAGAGATTGCTAAGTTTGAATTGGTGTATAAGAGTGGGGATATTTAAATTTATAGGTTGTATGTCTACCATTATTGAAGTGTGAAGCTTGAGAGCTAAAGTAAGTTGGGTTGACACCACATATTCCTTCAAAAATGTGGGATGGCCACAAATTAACCTTTGAGCACCATAAAGGGTAATGTATTCAAATAAAAAGGCTAAAAGACTCAAAAATATTCCAACCATACTAGAGGAGGAAGAGGTGAGTGGAGGAAATTGGTTCTCTATTAGGGAGGAGGAACCAAGAAACTTGAATTAAAGTCCTAAAAAAGTATAGGGGGCATAAGGAGTGTTGAGAGAATGTACAGAAGGAGAAGTGAGAGAGTGCATGGTAGAAAAATGAAATATGGTGAATAAAGGGTAGTAGATGTAGACCTCTTCAGTGTATAATTCCCCAACATTGATAAATTGGAAACCTTAATTGAGATTTTGCTCAAGAAAAATAAAAATCATCCCATGTAAAAAGATAAGGCCAAGGAAATAATTAAACAATTCACCATGGCAATAAACATTTGAGAGATTATATGAGGCTATCCCTATTTTGGATAGCATTTTTGTGTGCCTATCATGCCTGAATAAAATAGTAGAGGTCCATCTCCATGATGAGGAGGTCCTTAGGTAGTAAGCAGTTGATGCTACCTTTTAAATAAAATATCATGTCGAATGCATGTAATCATTCAAAGACATTGAAATGATGAAATATGTCATTAATAACCATCATCAACAAATAAATGAGAGTTTTTCCATACTCTAAGGATAGGTTGATAAGGAGGTCTCTGAATTAGAAGACATCCCAAAAGAAGCCAGTGCAGCCTTGGATGAACAAATGAAAAAGATTGAGACTCTAACTCAGCTTAAGGAGCTAAGAGAATCAAAAGAGGCCATTGAGAGAATAAATACCAAAGTCCTCGATGCATTTTTCCATTGGGATAGGCTGAAGAAATAACTTGAGCAGAAGGGATCAAAATTTTTGGAAGACACTAGCATGGCTTAGTTCGGGATGGACTAAGAGCATAGTGTCGGGTGATGTTGACCCCTAAAATTTGAATAAGTATTATTCAATTTTTTATGTATGTATGGAGAAACCATTTTCTATTTTGATGCAAGTACCAACATGGCACAGAATTACCATAGCATAGGAGGACCATGGCATGTAACTAATATGCATGAAAGGTGATGGGCATAGAAAGATAATGGCATAGGAGACCCAACATGCGAGGACCCAATCAAGATAAAATGTGTCATAATGGACCCAAGAATAGAGGACTCAAAATATAATTAAAAGACTAAGGGAGTGCATGAGAAGTGAAGCATGAGGGATGAAAGAGCAAATAGAAATAACAAATCAAATGGGACACTTTGACCCCATTCATCAAAGGTTTTGTACCAGCCTGTAAGGAATGGAAAACTTGGCCACTAAGATATATCATAGAATAAGGATCTAAGGGTGAAAAAACTCAAGTTTATAAGAATAATTAATTGTAAGAGCCATGACTCTCAGTTTGTTTGGAGTCCATGTGTTATTTATTTAGTATAGGTAGAATTATGACACTTGGTCAGGGAAAAACAAGATTAAAATCTCTATTGTAATCAATGGCATGATGGTCCTTTGGAGAATAGAGATGGCATTATTGTCTTGTAATTTAGTAAGCAATTAATAAGCAATCAGTGTTTGCCATATTGTGTTATGAGTGATGAAATATTCTATGTGTTGGATGATGGATATGGGTTATTTCTAATTCATGGATATCTTTTTATTTTATCACTACTATTAAATATTAATAGTGATTCTAGTTATAATTGTATTTAAATATGGGACAATAAGGATAATAATAGTATATTTATGGTATTGAATAACCTTTTAAGAATTATGTTATGAAATATGAAAAAACATATAACATTGTACTATAAAGCCCTCGAGAACCATTCTTTCACTACGTGCTTCGAGTGAGCACGTGAGAATAATTCTCATGTGATAGGGCCAGCATGCTAGCCTATTGGGGAGAACTTCAATACCAAAGTATAACTAACTAAAAGATCCCAACACTAACCAAATCCACCTCTTTATTAACCTAAACTAATCTACATCAACCTATTTCCAAACCAACACACAACCATTACCTCTACAACATTAATTCTAACCCTTGCAAGTGACCCTTACACCCAACCAATTTCACCACCTAAACTAACCTATCAAACAAAACATTTAACTCTTTTATCAAGAAACTTCTACCCTAACCTTCAAACAAAATTCCAACACCTAATCCTAACCCACGACCATTTTAACACATCACTCCTAATTGGAAATCATCCTATTTTTTGCCTACACTTGACATTTTAACCCTTTGAAAACCTTTTAAAACATTTTTCTTAGCTCTTTTTATCAACCCCGCCTTCCCCAGACACTTGACCACTTATGGTCACTATGACGACCGATGGTCAAGTGCCCTTTGTTCTTCAATGGTCAACTATCAATTGTCAAATCTAATCAGTGACAGTCAAGTTAAACCATCAATGGTCACTATGTGTGATCATCAATGACAACCCACCTAACCCTACATTCCTCAAAAACTAACTAAACAACCAAATTTTAATAAAACAACTACCTAATTCTATCTGATAACCTAACCCCAACCAAAATCCTCTTTTAATTTCCAATTTCATTAGCTAATTTTCTAAAACATGATCAAAACCTAAAAATAGGTCAAAACCCCCAAAACCTTATTCAAACTAGCAACAAAATACAAATTCAACTTCAAAAACAACCAAATCAACTAATCTATCAATTCAAAACATCACCTACCTTATTCCTAAACCATTATCAAGGATGAAGACCATGTCCAACTACTCTACCACATCCTCATATGTCTTGCATCTTGGTCTCAGGTAAATCACCTAAAACACATGACTCCACCCAATCAACAACCACCACATCATCAACCACTCAGTCAAACCTCTCACAATAAAAAGTCAAATCACAAAATTTCCAAACCACATGAAAAGATTGAAGTCAACAAGGTCAAAAGTGACAAAGACTTTTGTTTTTCACTTTTTATCTTTGGCCTTTTAGGGTTTCCCCATAACCATCAATGGTCAAGGTGACCATCGATGGTTAACCTTAGAACCCCTAACTACCAATGGTCAGCATATTACATTTAAACTTTTTTAGGCACTTATACCTAAGTGCCAAATTTTTGGAGATAACCTTTCTCCCCCAAACCAATAACCTAAACCTTTGGATATTACCCTTCTCCAACCAACCATTAGACCATGTCTACCTCATCATTGGCTATTTTTTACCAAAATAATTGCATATTCTATGGTGACCTTGCCTAGTCTTTTTTGCCACACTAACCAATCTTTCCATGTTGAAAATTTGAATTTGCACCACCTAATGCACACCCAGACCATTTATGTTTTTCAAGGGATCACTTCCTACCTCAAATACCTATGAAAACATCAACACTGTCTAGGATAATTATAGAGTAACCTAATCAGCTATGACTAATTCTATGGACTAATTACCCTATCACTTGTTCTTTTAAAACTAACCTTATTTTTACCAACATTATAAACCTTGGTTATGTGTCATCTCGTCTATCATACTTAGTCATATTTTGTGCACATTTTTGCATTCCAAATTCCCAACCACCCTTGTCACCAACCTTGTGACTCATCATATATCACTTATCAAACCCTAAATACATTTTAATTTCACCTCATCAACTCCTAATTTAATGGGGAACACCTCCTCCCATACTTGAGGTAAGTAGACCTTCGACAAAGCAATCTATTTTTGTTTTGTATCTTATTAATTCAAATCCACATAACAAAAGAAGCAAAATGTAGAAACTAAAAAATTGTAATAGGTTTCAAAATGCCTTGAGATACCTTAGGAACCATTTAACCCTTATTGACCCACTAACCAACCCATTGGACCTTGAGTCTATTTAGATACTTAGTTATCTATACTCACTAACTTACTAACCTATTTTAACCCAAGCTCTTTTAACCTAACTTGACCCTTTTTCCTTTGGACACTCAACCACTAATGATTAGCTTAACAATCAATAGTTAGGCTGACCATCAACAGTTAAGTCCTCTTCATTCTTATACAAAAACTAGTTGTGAAAGATAACATGGCATAATTTAATATATCCCATATTTCCCATTTCTAATGAACTCCCAAACATCAAAATCAGCAAGCTAACCTACTAGGAAACCTTCTATCCTCCATCTCTCTTTGCCCATAAAAGGATGGGAGTAGGAGATGAAGAGGATCATCAAAAGCATTCTTGCACACAAGTATTCAAAATCTCTAGCCAGTCTTCTTTTAGTAATTTAATAATAGAAATAGATATCTGAAGCTCTATCAAAATTTATCTTAAGGAAAAGTACCATTACTCTGCCAAAATTGCTCCAACCATCAACCATTTGGTAAATAATAGGTATAGTTTATGTCTCAATTCTATTTGGTTTCTAACTTCCAAGATTGAATTAGATCTACTGCACCTATCTTCTAACTTTCCTATCCCTGACCAAACCCTTAACCAAACCCCTATTTAATCAATAACCCATTCTATAACTCTTTTTTGAGTATTTTCAAAATCCATAGGCAATCACCAATAGTTAGCACAACTGTCGATGGTCACCCCCAATTGTTGATAGTTACCTAACCGCTAATGGTCAACTTAACCATTGATGATCATCACAACTATTGATAGTCACTATGGCATTAAATAATAACAAGTTATTTCCAACCCCTTACCCACAATCAAATCTGAATTTTTGTCATTGCCTGTTCATAGACCCCTACCTAATTTTCTAAACCTGACCTGATCTATTTTAGAACTAGTATTGATCTTATTTTGCTATATTTAGTAATTTTCCCTTTTAATCATCTATCTATTCTTGTATTTCATTTTAGTTCCTTTTTTTTAGTGGATGAAAGTATCTTATTTTTATCTCTTTCAACTTAATTTATATTAAAGAATGGATTGGTAGCCTCCTAACAAACTCACACTTCTTAGATATAGCTCACACTAGGCAGTCCACTTAACTATCTTGATAACAATACCTTTTATTAGCGATTTCTTATCTATAGGTTATTCCTTCAAAGATAAAGAGGATCTCTCCATACAATTATAGATTACGTGCACATCAACAACCAGGTATTTATACCACACCCTTATTACTAGTTTCTTATCTTCTTCCAAAATTAAGAAATGAGAAGAAATTAAGAGAACATATGAAGTAGTTATTACCAGGAATATTTTGAGTTCTCATAGGTCCACATAGATTAGTGTGGATCAACTTTAATGGCTCTATAGTGGATAATTCCTTATTTTTGTATCTTCTCTTAGTTTTCTTCTCATGAAGACATGCCTTGCAAAGAGAATGAGGAATCTTAGAAATCTTGGGTATATGCCTTACCAACCCCTTTGAATTGATCTTTACCATATTATCAAAATTCATATGTCCAAGTCTTCTATTCCAAATCCATATTTCTTCCAAATGACTCATGAACCACTTCTGCTTCTTGGATTCATGGAATACATACATATTTTTATATGTTTCATGAACCTTTACAACTAATGTGTTAGATTTTTCCTTTCTTACTTCAAACACATAATCATGAAAAGTTAGAACATTTCATTACTTACACATTTATCTTACACTTAAAATATTATGTTTCAATCCTCCTACATATAAGACATTCTTAGTCTTCATATGACCATTATCCAAACTCAGAGTACCTTTGCCAATAATTTTAGTAGATTTTTTGTCACCAAATCTCACTGCACCTAGGTTGGTCTTATTTAGAGAGATAAACTTTCTCTTGTCTCTTTTCATATGATTTGAGCATCTACTATATATTAACCATCTCTTATTATTATCTTCTTGAGTATGCAAGGCTACTTGAATAAACAATGACTCTTCCTTTTGTGATCTTCTTGGATTTTGCTTCTTTTTTTTTTTAGACTTGGTCTCCTTGAACCATTTGATAGTGTTAATGACTTACATATCCTTTTTCAAAAATAAATTGTTGTATTTCTTGGATATGTGACCCTATTGGTTATAGTTGTAACATATGAGATTCCTTTTGATCTCTGGAGAGAAAGCACAATCATTATATCTATGATCAAATTGATTGTAGGAGAAGTAATACCTCTTAAATACATTGTTCATGTTTGATCTTCTTTTCTCTTGACCATTACCACTTAATGGATTTTCAATCTTGATCCTTTTGGTGGAGCTAAAATCCATTTTGTCTTTGGATAAGAGCACATATGAGTAAGTCATGAATTTATTTTCACATTGTTCCATCTTTTGATCAAGATATTTATTCATCATGAACTATAGATTCTTGACTATTACATCTAGATTTTGTACTTGCATCTTCACACTATTAACTTCTGATAAAGCATAAACTAGATTATCTTGAATATAATCCATAACCTCTTTGTCAACCATTATAGCTTTGAACAATTTCAAGTGGTTAAACTTTTTATGAATGACCTGCTCTAATACCAATTTTTAGAGGTATAATCCACTGAGAGGAGGGGTGAACTAGTGGTGGAAAATAATCCAATTAAATTTACAAACCCTTACAAATACTTAAGGATTAAATATAATCATTCATGAATCATATAGATCATTCATAGTAGTGAAAAATGAACATAATTCAAGATCACATACACAACATAAGATCTACATGGGAAACCCTTTCAGGGAATAAAACCCACTCTCAAGCTTACTAACACATGGATTACTATCCTACAAGATGATCATAAACAAAATACTAATCAAGTCCTTATGATCAAGAACCTTGGTCAAGTCCTTCTAACCTAAGGCCTTTAGTGAAATAATAGTTCCACAAAGAGCACCTACCCCTAAGATGATAAAGCCATTCTGACCACCAGTTCGATCAAGTCCTTCTAACCTAAGGCCTTTAGTGAAACAACAATTCCACAAAGATCACCTACCCCTAAGATGATAAATTCCTTCTGATCACTAGTTCATTCAAGTCTTTCTAACCTACAACCTTGATCAATTCCTAATCAAAGGTCTTTAGTGAAACCCTATTTCAAAAAGAGCAACTACCCCTAAGGAAGATCAAGTACTTTAGACCCTCCTTGAAAATAAAACCAACTTATAACTTATGTCTTCAAAACTTGATGATGGATCTCTATTTCATAACCCCTACATAAAATCTCTCTATCTCAAACAGCCTCTCACATAGGCATGCCATAATCTCTTTCCTTCTTCACTCAAAATATCCTCATATGCACACACAGACCTCTTTGCATATCCTAAAATTATAAGATCAATATTAGAACATTAGTATCATGACCTATAGGTCATACACATAGTTAAAAAACTATTATACTCATTAACTCAACCAACAGGCACACTACCTATCCTTTGTTCCATAACTCTCACATTCACCTTGTATTAGTCTCTCTCGCATACAAGTCTAGAAACCAACATATTTGGTTTCACTATATATAGAGAAATAATGAATTAACAAGATCAAAATATTTCCTTATCATCCAAAAAATATTCCTTCACCCTTAAGTCATCTCACATGGGTCACACTTAAGCACAATCCACTTTTAAATAAGCCTAAGTCACTTTTAGGTCCTATGGAGACCCATTTAGCTCTTTAACACATATTCAACAAAACTAAATCCTAAGAACACTTTACATTAGCATGGACCAATTATAAATGATCTATATTCCCCACTAAGTTCTAACAACCATCACAATACTCTTTATCTTAAGCACATATAGCTCAAACACTTCTCTTTACATAGTCATTTTGAATTAAAACATAGTCAACTTCAAAACCTTTATTTATACTGTATACAATTGGTCAAACATTAAAAATCCATTTAAATCATCCTAATGGAGTATAAAACACTCCCTAATATCTAATTCATCATTAAACATAAAAACAACATCATCATGAGCTCAAATACTCTTTCTAGTTCACTTGCAAAACAAGCACCAACCCATAGTCAATTTTGAAGCTCAATATATTTATCTACACACAATTTATATATATATATATATATCATAAAATTCATATTTCCAAATTCATCTTGGATTATTATACATATTTTATTTTTAATTCAATGAGAAAATTCATCTTTTATCAAAAGATATGGCCCAAAGACCAGACACTAGTTTTCCCCTTGTAAAATTCAAATAATTAAATGTCAATGGTCACAGTTAAACATCAAACACTATAATCACATATTTTGTCCTCTCATCTTTCAATTAATTATGAACCATCAATATTATTATATATTTATCATATAAGAATCAATTATTAAACTTTAAAATTTAATCACTTTGACCTTATATTGTGCAATCTTGTAATGTTGACTCCATGTGCTTCATCGTTCTCTATGGATCAACCAAGTCTTTAACTAACAATGCTCACCATTAAATCAATATGTACAAACACATGAACATATTAGATCCTTATCCTTTACCTTTTTCTTAATAGTTAAACCTTGAACACTTCTTACCATCTCTATCAATATGCACCATTAGATCATAATTTGTATGATCACCCGTGCATCATTGGATCTTCATTTAGTCCTGATCTTTAACTCTATTAATCAATAAAAACTTCAACCTCTTTAAATTATTCCATTCTATAAATATTAATTTTAAAAACTAATTTGAGCCATTATATCTCCACTAGGTCCAAAAATTTAATCATCATGCAAATTGACTATGGGGACTAACTACAATATGCCTGGAAAGCTGACTTTGGACCATAATAACTTCTTTTGCACTTAGACACATGATGTCAAATTTAGACCATATGATCTCCTAACATAGGATAATACATCCATATAGTAAAATACTCATAGAAACTTTGTGTTTGTGAGATATAATGCCATTAAAATTCCTTCTCAAAATCTTCAATCACAAAGCCAACTATTCTTATAATTTGTTTGGGAAACCAACTTTGCTCCTACATAACTTTTGTTGTGCTTCAGTGCATGATCTTAAATTTAGAATAAATAAACTAGGATAAAAAATAAACAAAACATATGATCATGTTTTCCTTAAACATCCACATGTGTGATATATTATACCATCAAAATGCTTACTTAGTTATTTCTTAACTCATGCAAATTTGGCTAAGTATGGGAAAACATTGTCAAAATGCCTAAAAGCCCAACTTTGTACTTTCATATATTTTAACATGATAAATTGCATGACCTAAAATTTGTAACATAATAAATATGAATAAAATTTAATAAACCCATCAAAATATTTTCTCCTAACTCATCCACACATGGTAATGGTGATGTCAACAAACTACCTACTCAAATTTTCTACCACTAGACCCAAACTATCTAGATGAAAATTATAGACAACTAGATGAATTATAATTATGCACACAAGAAATAAAAAATTAAAAAACATCTTAAGGACCTCTTGAACATGTTCAATAATCCATAATCATCCCTAAACATATTTAACCAAGTCAAATATAAGATCAACCAAGCAAAGTACAAGCACACTAGGACAAGCACATTGCACATTTTGTCATTGTTACTTAGGCTATAAAAATACTTCATCCACTCAAGAGGACACCTCCATTACATCACAATGACATAAATAAAAATAATCCAATATAACCTATTCAGAAGGGCCATCCTAATATGGATTCCCATCTAGAACTTAGTCATATGCACCGACTACTTCTCCTTCAGATTGATAGTCTCCCCAAGAATCATGCACTTGCTCAATGTTTTCTCAACCAAGTTATTCTTATTACTTTAAACTAATCAGCTTAATTCATATGTATCATCTAAAATATTTAGGGATAAATACCTTTGGAATCCATACCTTGAGATGAATGATATGATAGTTTTATGCTCTAAGTGGTGCAAGAATACACCTCCAGTCACTTTACCAATGAAGAACAAGTATTGTAGAAGGTATATGCATGGCATAACCTAAGGATTTATTGTTTTGAAATTCATTCCTTGTCATTTGAAAGGGAGGAGGTTTATAACAAATTATCTTTGAGCTGGTGTCAATTTTCCTTGTGAGTGTGTGCATCCACCTAGTGAATCACTTCCCACAATGTTGAGTAATTAAGGTAGTCATTGTTGAACACTAATGGATCGAAGATGATGTCCGTATACTATATTGAATCCTTAATAGAGAATATAAATGGGGTTAAGACTCCTAAAAATTTATTGGATGAGGATGCCATAGCTAATTGACTGGGTTGACAAAGTTTTGGTTCCTTAATTTAGCATCTCGGATATTCTAGATGCATTATAAGATGGAAATACAGGTAGTTAGGGCTTGTTGTTAAGGAAACAAGTGAGATAAAATTTGGTTTATTATCAATGAAAATGTCATTTATTTATAATTCATTGGTATAATTTTGGCATTCAATTCCAGTTCGTGCACCATTAATGTCCAACATCTATAAACTTGCTTTGTTTGTTCATTTCAAACTTTGCCACTTCATTTGGAGGGTGTGTCATGTAGGCCCTATTTATGTTTAGAGATAATGCCACATTATTGTCCTTTTTCAAGTGTCATTTTTTCACTATTTTTGCTTTAGTCTACCTATGCGATGGAAGCTCTCAATAGTCAAGGGTTAGATGTTGTATTAAAATAGTGTTTTAAAAGTGAAGGAATATCCCCGAAAAAAGTCCCAAACACTTTTTCCTAACACTTTTACCAAAAACTAAAATTAATCAAAAATAAAAGTTTCAAACAATTTTACCAAAGACTAATTTCTCCAAATAATTTTGTTGAAGATCAAAGTACTGAACATTTTCTCCAAATACTTTTGCCAAAAGAAGCCCCTCAATAATTTATTCCAAGACCAAATTCATACCAAATATTTTGTTGAAGAGTTTCACCGAACTAAAATGAGCCAAAAATAAAAGTTCCAAACAATTTCACCAAAGACCAAATCCAAACACCAAAATCTTGAAATATCAATTCTAAATAATTTCTCTGAAGAGAAAGTGCCGAAATGCAACACTTCTAAAAACTTGGCTCTCAAAGAGAAAATGGTGAACACTTTAATGTTTGGTAAATAAATTTATGAGGGCCCAAGCTAAAAATATAAGCTTTGTACAAGACCTGAGAATAAAAACTATGAATAATTTCATGCAAAGTTTCATATAGGTGTGAAGTGCTAAAGACTGTCGAAGATAGGCTTTTGAACAAAAGTTTTGAAGACTAAATTCCATAAAACTTGGGACTTTGAAGATTATGCATATACCAAAAACATTTGCATACACATAACTTCCAAAGGATATTAATAGATAGGTTTGAATAAATAGGACATGTTCACATATATTTACCAAATAGCAAAGTTAGGTGCAACACATAAAGCTTTCTTGGAAGAATATTTTTAAGATAGGCCTAGACCTTTTTAGAAATATAGTGGGTCCCTATTCTATAAAAAAATGGGGAATATGTTGGGTAAAACAAATGATGACTTACAGGAGACATACTCTCAATTATTTGAGAATCCAGAACCTTTAGTTAAAAACTCTAGATAAAAATTAAACAATTTCACAAAAGAATAATTGAATCACACACATAAACGAGACTCCTAACAACCACATACAACATACTTGCCTTGCTCATACCTGGGATTTGTGTGTGAGTAAGTGATTTACTTTTACCTTTGTTGTGAGTATTTTAGTAGAGACTTAGGATAACTAAAGGTTTATCTCTAGTTTTTTTTAGAAAACATATTTAAAAATTGAGGAAGTTCTAGCAGTTATATGTTTTCAAACAGGCATCCATAGCCGAGACAGATGTACCTTTTGTTCCTTCTCTTTCTTCCTCATGTATTCTTACATGATGCATGATACATTGATCTTATTTCATCATTTGAGTTGTTGATCAACTTTAGATTTTATTTAGGTTTAATGGATCACCTTTTTTAGGATGCATTGATACTTATTTTGAATTTTTTGTAGAATATTGTTAAAAGAGGAAGAGCAAAAACCACAATGATCTGGTATATATGAAAGCATAATTTTTTACTAGATTATCCCTAGTAGCTACATCCATATCAATGGTTATTTCCTTAAAATTTTATTAACATGCATACCTAAAATTTGAAAATCTGAAATACAATGATGTAAAAATGTAAGTAATAGATCTGTATGGCCTCACTTGGTGTCTTTACTATGAATTGACATTTTAGCTTCTAAACATGTTATATGAAGTCTAATGGGTTGGATAATTTATTGAGTATACTAGGGGAATTCAATCATATTAACATGGAACAAATAAAAACATCTAATCTAGAATGTGGGGAACTAAATTGAGAAAGATGAAATGTTGAAAATAGGAAACGTTAACCTAGGAAGTAGGTAATTTAACTATGAAATCAATAAATATATTCTATGAAAGTAATAAATTTATTCTACTCCTAATTTTACCACAACACCTATTATTACTCAGGGACATATCCAAATGGTACAGCCATGTAGTGCTTTAAAAATTATCCATTGATTAGATATGTTAACTCATTGCCTTGGAGGTACCTTAAATGGAAAGCATTATTGCCTAGGTTTTTTGAAATATGTTAAGGTCAAATACACAGTGGGGTAAACTTTTCATGCTATCCTTTATTTTCTTGGGATTTATTCCATAGAATCACCACGTCAGATATTCTAAATGCTTCTAATTTTTCTCTTCTATTAAAGCACCTTTTCACTATGGCTTGATGTTTACTAAAATTTTGTAAGGCTTTAGTCCTTGAGTCTTCCATCCGTATTATGTATAATAATTAAGAATATACATTTTCACTTGGATCCATATATACCTACATAAATTGATATGTTGGATGTTTTAGGAATGATTAGGAAAACCAATTATCATCCATACACTAACAAGTAAGGTGAAGCCTTGAGGGCTTTCTTATATTTTGTTTGATCATCCTTTAGTGCACACTTCAGTAGATTATACCAAACTTTAGGTTTATTTTTTGTTTACTTTTTAATTTCATCAATAAAATTTTTGTTCATTTATTCAACCAATCCATTTCCTTGTGGGTATGGTTGAATGATGACCTAATAGTGATTTGATTATCATGATACCATTCAGTGAATTCAATTGATTGTGATGCTAGCCCACTATTACAAACAAGAGAAATGGGGGTACCAAATCTAGTTGTGATATTTTCTTCCAAGAATATGATTACATCTTGTGCCCTTGAATGCTTTGTAGCTCTTACTTTGATCCATAATGTGCAATAGTCTATGATAGTGAGTAAAAACTAATGGCCAATTGAATAATTAGGGTTAATGAACCCAATGAATTCTAAGCCCCATTGAGTGAATAGTCTTTCTTCATTAATAGGTTATACCAACATTATTTTGTGTACCTCCATTTTTACCAGGACTTGGAAATCATGGCATGTTCTTACATGAACATGTGCATCATTGAATATTTTTGGCTAGTAATGAACCATTTTAGAGGATTTTATGGGATGTGGTGTTTCTAGAGGGATGACCATTGCCTATTTTTTGGTGTAAATTTTCCATAATTTCTCAAGTTTTTTCTTGTGATATGAATCTTAGGTAGATGCCTTCATAATTACTTATATATATAATCCATTTTTTTATCATATAATGAGTAGATTTAAGCCTTTGATCTCTCTTTTATTATCTCTTGAGTTCTAGGGAACAACTACCTATGAGTAAGTATTTAATAATGTTAGTATACTAATCTCCTTTAGATACTTGGGTTTCACAAACCTCTTCAATGATGATACATGATTCTGACTCAATCATGAGATGATTGATGCCTTGACCTCTAACAATCTTGGTAGGCTTGATTTCAATGTCAAAATCCTAAAAAAATTCATCCATTTTCCTTTGTGTTCTCCCAATTCAGTTTTCCCCAAAGTGAGCTTGATAGTAGGATCCAACACAATGGTGATGGTCTTATTCCTAAGTGTGTAGTGTCACAATTTATCTACCATTTTACCAAGGGCAAAATTTTGATTAACTATCCTGGAATACCTAGGTTCTAATTCTTTTAAGTTTTTGGTCATGAGTTTAATAGGGTGTTCACTTTCACCTTTCTTTTGGGTGAGCAAAATGACAATGGTGTGTTCTAAAGTAAATGAATACAAGAAGAAATATTTAGTGAAGTCTAGATTTATCAATATAGGGGCCTCAGATAATGCATCTTTAATTTCTTGAAAAGACTTCTTGACCTCTATTATCCATTCCAATTTAGTATCTTGCTTGAACATTTCATTTAGAGGTCTAATAATTTCCACAAAGCCTGAGATAAAATTTCTCACAAAATATATCTTCCCAAATAAAGATTTGAGATCCTTCTTACTATTTGGGAATGCAATTTTTGATATCCCCTAGATTCTATTTGAGTCAATTGTAATTCCATATTTCGTGATGATGTGACCCAAGATCTTTCCTTCAATGATGTTAATTATGTTCTTCTTGGGGTTTAGTGAGATGTTAAACCTTGTGTATCTTTAAAATATTGACTTATATGACCTATGCGATTAGTTATGGTCTTTAAAAAATAGTGAGGTCATCCATATAGATGATTATACATTCACCTATCATCCCTTAAAATCATGATCCATGGCTCATTGAAAGGTAAATATTGTATTAATTAGGCCAAATGGAATTATCTTATATGAACAAGTACCTCACTTTATGGTGAATGTAGTCTTCATCCTATTTTCGGACCTAACTAACTCTTGGTTATATCTTGAAAGTCCATCCAAGAAGGACATCATTCCTAAACCAATTACAATCTAAATGACCTCATCCAAGGAATAAAAAGGATAATTATCTTCCTCAAAATCTTTATTCAATTTTTTAAAATCATCATAATTTTTAATTTCCCCATTCTTCTTCCTAACTAGAACTAAGTTAGCTACCCAAGTAGAATGTGTGATAGGGAAAACTATTTTTTCACTTGGAAACTTTTGCACTTATTTCTAAATAAGAGGTTTGAGGATAGGATTTACTAGACTTTCTCTTTGCCTAAATGATTCATGGTCTAAATTTAGTAGGATTATATGGGTGATGAACCGTAGGTTGAAAACCTTCAATTATTCATAGTCCATATAATCACATCTTTGTATTGGATGAGTAGATTCTTTACCCTCTATCTTTATTATGGAGTGTGGTTGAGACCAATTTTAACATATCATGGATCATACTCATCTCCTAAATTCTCCCTTTTGAATTTAGATTCTTTTACTTTTGGTTTCCTTTACTATTGTTCTTGAGGATCTAGATCAAATGTCCTTTCTAAGGAAACCATTCCTAAAGGAAGGCAATTTTCTTTTAATTGAATGACTCCTTCTTCCCCTAGTTCCTCTTGGCATAGGCAACTAATCTCCTTGTCATTAATGATTTGAGACTCAAATTATCCTATGTTAGTCAAGAACTAGATGATCTATTGGTCAACATCAAAGAATTGTAAATTTTCCACATTGTCAAGAATAGATGGACAAGGTACTATCTCAATGGAGAAACTTTGTACCTTGGATCATTATAGAGGTGCCAAGTTGGTAGCTAAAGTAGCTAGTGAATTAATAGATTTATTATATTCTCTAGGAATAACCATTATATTTAAGGCATTAAAGGACTCAATTAGAAACTAGGCTCTATTTTTGTACCTCTTCAGGTATGATAGCTTACACTAACATTTTTTATTGACCTAATTGATTACCAATTCTAAATCTCCATAAATCAACAACTATTTGTCATTATATTTTAGAGTAAAATGCAATCCTAAAATTAGTGCTTCATATTCCACTGTATTTTTGGTTAAGGTGACAGTAATTTGTATGCTACTAGGTATTTATTGCCTTGTGAATCCACCAATTCAACTCCAATGCTTGACCCTTACTTTGATCTTTTACCATCAAAGTGGAGAGTCTATAACTAGGAAGGTCCTTGGACTTTTGATTCATGCACCTCATTATTTATAGTGAAGGTATAAATCCTAAGGTTAGGAGATTTATAGCTTACTTATTCATTATTTATTCAATAATATGGTGTTTCATTCTTGTCTCTTGATTGATTTGAATCTAGTTTGAAATACCTTCCATGGTAGCCAAATATGAGAGAAGTTTATTGTTACATACCCATTCAACATCTTAAACTAGTCTCTATTGAGGAAGAGTCCATATCCTTTTGAGATATCCACTACAAGTATGCTAATTATCATTTGTTCTCATGGCTTAGATACTACTTGGATGCATACATCGTTCATTTCTCCTACTAAAGGAACCATTGTCTTATCTTTTTATGAAACCATCCTCTTTGATAGGCTTGGATGAAACCCAAGCTTTTGGAAAATGGAAGTTTGCATTACCATAGCCAAAGCTCCAAAATCAACTAAATAATTATGGATGTTCTTTATAAATACTTTAATAGTCAATAATAAAGGAGGAACTTCTAGTTTACTCTTGAATATGACATTAGTATGAGTAACCTTTGTCTTTTTTGTAGTTGACTTCCCTATAATGGGTCTCTATATGAACTCCTTTTATTCAATGATCTAAGCCAATTCATGAAGAGTGATGTTGGATCTAATCTTCTTCATGTCTTCAACTATGTTATACCCTCTTTTGCTTTGTTCCACCTTATTTTGGGGTTGTTCATTCCATTTTAGGGGAGGTGGATTATTGTTGACCCTTAGATTCAGTGGAATAGTAGTATTATTTGGAGGAGTAGATATTATGAAGAGTTGTCTATTCCTCATATTGTAATTGTTCTTTTGATACTACTATAAGGTATGTATTTCATCAGAGTTATCCTCTGGTTCATTATCATAGTTTCCTGGAAAAGAAGACTCATGAATTTTAAATACTATGGTAGTATTTATGGAACCATATTTTGGGAAAACCTCTAGTGGGTTGTTCATCAAATCTTGCCTTACCATCTCCCTTAGGTAGATCTAAAATGTTGCATAGAATTCCACACATTCAAGTTCACCATGATATGATGTATTATAGACTTTACACCAATTAGGAAGAGTTATTTCCACTATGTTGATTTATGAAAACTTATTGGGTTATTATTATGTATTATTTGTAGACTGATTGAAAGGTTTGTTATATCTTTAAAACCTAGAGTTTTGGTTTTTATCCTATCCAGTAGCATTACCCATCTTCCTCTACATGTTCAAGAATTCATGGATCAACTTTTGGACCATTATTTGTATAGAATCCAGTTCTTCTTTGGTATAATTATCACCTTATACAACTATAGTATTATTTGAAACCAAATGTATGCTTTATTGATGACTATTCATATGTACCTGAATGTTCATACAATAATAGTTATAATTAGGTGTTTGTTGCATTAGAGGAGGTAGTGTATGTAATTGATTCTAGTTAAATCCAAGAAATTTTTTATTAACATGAGGCACTAGATTCAAAGATGGAAAACAAAAATTGATATTAGGGGTGCCTAATAATTGATGATTTAATTGTCTATGAATATTGATAGCTTCTTCATATGCTAAATCCAAGGTGGTGGTAGTAGAAAATCTTTAAAGGAACACTTTAGCTATTGGATCCAAGTCATTTTTATACATATCCAATGCTAATGTTCCTTCTGGTTTATATGTTAGACTCAACCAAGTGTACATCCTTTAAAACCTTACATTGAAAACTTGAATTAGATCATTAGGCTCCCTCTTCATATTAGTGAAATGTTGATACACCAAGCCAGGATTGGTAACTTGTCCAAATTAGGAAAGAAAAATGCTCTAAAATACATTCCAAGAAGTAATTGAGTTCTCTTAAAGGTTGAGGTACCAATCATAGGCAACATCTTACAAGGTAAATGAGAAAATCATGCATAAAACATCTTCATCAGTAACATTCATTACTCTCAAAGTAGCCTTGAAAGACTTAATATGTTCCTCTATAGTTATTCTTCCTGAGGGGGAGAACGAAGGTAGAACTTCTCTAGATTCCTTGGTAAATTATGCACATCTCCTGGGATGGTGAGGGTAGATATAATTAATAAAGGTTTTTTGGCCATAAGATGATTAATGCAATGGATATTTATTATTAGATAAGTTGTCTTAGACTAAGGTATATTAGGGATTAGTACAGATCTATATCTTTCCAACAAAGTGAAAACCAAAAGATTGGTTTGGGCCCTAGACAAGATAACTCTCTTAAGTGTCTCTAGTGCAACTCAAACATATGGGATAAGCTCTAACTAGGGGAGGCACACAAGTGGCCCTCCTTCTAGTGCCAACTTTCTTATTGATGTGGGTTTTGTGCACATCCTTGAATTTAATGAGGTAACCTCTAACATTTTAAGATATCAATGAAGGTAAATTCCACTCTAGAGCATAAATTATAGGTATGGGTTAAACAACCTTATGGAAGAATAATAGATTGAGCAAGTTGTTTACTAGGTGTGATTGTAGTGAAATAAATCCTAGTAAATAAATCAAAACCTAATTGAGTCAGATGGATGGATGGAATCTATTCTAGAGTGGGTAGGTCTCAGTCAAAGAAACTTCAAAAGTTAAGAAGGTTAGAGAAGAAAATAAGGTTTTATGGTCTCAAAGGATCACTTCTTGGGTTGGTTCCTTTGTGGATAAGTGTTTTCAAAACTAATACTTGATGTTTGTATTTGTTGCACACTTACAAAAAAACATAGTTAGATAATCTAGGAAAAATAATATAGAAAACTTAATTGTCTAAACTAAAGGCTGATCCTTTTAGAGTAGTTATTGTAAACCATTATTTAGGAGATTATAGATCAGATCAAAAAGGCATCTAGAGTTGTTATGGTACACACCTATAAGACTATACCAAAGGAAAAACACTCCTACACACTTTAGAATATTAAGATAGTCAACCAATTTGCTTGAAATAAATGATATTTGATAACTATTCAATAGATTTTACACATCTAGAATAAACATACATCAATGATAAAAAATAATTATCCATAGATTTTGCACACTTCAAATTACTAAATTAAAATAACCCAAAGAAAACAAAATCCTTAATTACATAGAGATGGAAGGAAAATATAGCCACACAGTTGTATGATAATAAAAATGATTTCTTTTTGTATTGATAAAAATTCCAACCCTTTGGAATGCGCGATTACATGAATATATATACTTGGGGAGGGGTATCGTCACCCTCAAAGTTAATGAAAATTCATATTTACATCAAGTAATTAAAACTTTAGTTCTAATTTTAGTGTCAAAATTGCATGTAACCATAATTATAATTAATTACCACTACATCCAAAATTAGGTTAGCATCTATAATGCAATGTAGTGTGTGCATGCTTACAAACAATTTAGGAAAACTTTTGCATTTATATACCAAGTGTAAGTAAACTATAATTACAAATATTAGTATTATATGCATTACTACATATAAAATTAGCCTTTAACTAAGGCTTTTTGGGTGATTGCATGACACTACTTGTTATTATGGTAGGCACTAAAGTGGTAGCTTGAGCTAAATTGGAAGTTAAAGCATTTGGGTTTTTCTTGGCCTCTAATTCTTAAAAATACTTATGGCTGACATCATGTTGGTATCTAATAATATCCATGTTCAATAGTGGGGGTTTGTGTAACCTATTTGCTTGTTCCATCAGTTGTGTATGTTCAATTTTAGTATTCCTAAAGTTGATCTTAAATATTTCCACTTCAATGACTTTCTTCCTTGTAAAATTTAACTTAGCTTAAATCTCCTCCAGTGTCAATCCCTACAGGTTCTATTTAAATTTAGTTGAGGCTTGTTGAACAAGCTAGTCAAAATTATCTTTACTTATCAGCTTGCTCATGTAGTCCCTTGTTTGTGAGAGAGCTTTAATTACTATAGAATATGAAAAATGAGGCTCTAATACTCTACATACTTGGGCATTATTACCTCAAGTGATGTAACCCTCTCTCTTTTCTCTTGCATCCTAATGACCACCAAATTGAGTTCATTTGAAGCCTTTAATGGTGTCATCAAATTGAGGTGTCCATACATCTTATTTTTTATATAAATAATTAGGAGATTCAACTTATTCTCATATTGCTTTAAAGAATTAAATAATTTGGTAGTTTTAATTAATTAAGGAGTTAACTTATCCCTCAACCTCTAAAATATTAAATAGTATTGATGTTATAGTCTACACATTTGTTTCAATCTATATGGGAACATGAAATATTTGGTGTTGTTCCCTAACTTGTTCTAACTCCTACTCAAAATCCTTTCTACCCAGTTTTGTTCCCTTTTGAAGTTTAACAAGAGCATAATTATGTATCTCAAAATAGGATTTGAAATCCTTAATGTAGGGGGACTACCCTAATTTCTTGTTCTTTCTATTAGACAAGGTGAATACTTCTTATCTTTCATCCAAAATTACCCCTTCTCCATCCTTATATTCCATTTTCCTTTTATTCACCCTTAAGACACTCCCCATAGATTTGTTAAATATGGAGCTCATTATAGGTAACTCTATGATTGTAATATTCGATCGTTAAGAAATATATTATTTAAAATAAGTTACCCATTATGGGATGATAGTTGGGTAGTGTATTTTGGTTGAGTGCCTTGAGCTATAGTCTCAACTAATAGATCTCTTGAAGACTACTCCAAGGTTTCTTTAAGTAATTGGTTAGGAAGGGAAGGCCACATTATCTTAGACTAGTCTACACCATCATATTGAGGTTGTGGGTATATTGTATACAATTTTTTATTCATTCCATCTTTCTTTTATGTTACTATAGTGGTGTCTTAAAAAAATTAGAGGGATGCACTAGTAAACCTAACCAAGTAGATGATACATGTAGTTTCAAGCTTACCACTAATCCCATAGCTTTATTAGATGCCTTATTTTTGGTCTTTGGAGGTGTCAAGGTAGTGGTAAAAGTAATCCTAGTGGGAATAAGAAGAATGGACATAGAAAACACAATTTAAGGAGTAGGAAATATTGGGGAAGTGGAGACAACAAGGGTAGAGGAAACATCTTCTACCTTTAAAACAACCAAAGATGGTTGGACACTAGGATTAGAGGAAACAATATGTACTTGAGGTAACAAAAGTGGAGGGAAAACACTAGGATCAAGAGAAATGGACTCAAATAAACCAATAGACAAAGGGAACATAAAAAATGCAATAGGAGTGGTAGAAACTAAGGAACTACACCCTCACCTAATTGTTCTTCATGTAGTGGTTTTTTTCCTTTGGTGTCTTAGAGGCTTAAAATTTTATCTCTTTATATCTCCTCTTCCTCATTTATAGATTCACCTCTAGCTACCTCTCTTGATGGTCCTTCTATTGATATTACTTTAATAGTTATACTTTATGGAGGGAGGTGAGCACTTAGCTTCCTTTTATAACAAATAATGACTTTATTAGCTATGGAGGATGTCTCTTGTATGGGTGTGGTTGAGGTAACCATAATAGTACTCTCTTAGGTTGATAGCAATAGTTTGGGCATGTCCTTCTGAGATTGAAGACTCAAGGAAAATTAGATTACCATGAGCTCCCCCAAGTAAAGTGGCATCCACCCCAGGCTCTTTCTTTATATATTTAAATGACATGAGAAATGTTTTTGAAGGTTGGCCTTTCTATACTAATGGTTAAGAAGGAATGTTGACCCAAAATTGGAGGCATCCCATCATTTTATGGGTGGGATTCTAATGTGTGCATCTATAATCAAAATGCTCCCCTCGAATCATTTTTAGTATCTTCTCAGCCAATCCAATTATTTGTGCCCTCACTTTGACTTGGGCATCATCCTTGATATTGAGAAATAATAAATCATGGCCACATAGATCATGTTGGTATGTAATAAAAAGGCCTTTAATATGATTTTACACTCTACCATGAGGATTTGACTCCCTATGTGACAGTGTGGATAGTGAGTAGTATTCCTTGTATCTTCCATCCTCATAGAAGTGTTTATGATTTACATAACACATTCTCCCAATCATAAGGTGAGAGTTATGGAAGTCACTCTTCTTCTTTTTAATATTATCTTCATTTATACCCCACCATAGTTGGTAGGCTATCTCCTAGTCTACTAGTTTATCTAGTGCAAATTTGGGGAGATGTAGGGGTGTTGCCTTATGGATCATGACCACAATCATAGTGTAGGTAGGATATAACTAGTAATCTCCCTTGGCCAACAAGGTGTCTATAGTTTTATTAGATACCTTGGGTAATGGGGTTCATGAATGGCCATCAACACCTGGGGGTATATATCCTCTACAATATGAGTTATGTTCCTAGTATTAGTGTATATGTGCATAAAGGAATATGAATCACATATACAATTTTTAATGAAATCTAGAGTTGGGCTCCAGATTAGCCCATTGTGTATATAAATTTTTCCAAACACAACATCTATAAGGTAGGAAATCATATATAAATGGCCACCTTCATGCCTCTTATCCTTTTGCAGTACTTGTTCTCATAGCTTTACATTAATTACCTCATCTAAAACAAATTTTAACTATGAGGTCATTAGTAATTCCAAAAATGGAACCCATTCAAGGTGAAGTAATTATATGTTGTGATAGCCATATAACCTATTCAATATGTCAATCCTAATATGTATCCCCATTCAAACCTTAGTCATAGGCACTGACTACTTCTCCTTCAGATTGATAGTCTCCCTGAGACTCATCCACTTACTCATTTTTTTCTCAATTGAGTTCTCCTTCTTCCACAACACTACTCGATGAAAATAATATTTATCATATATGATAAGGAGGGATAAATAACTTTGGAATGTATCCCATAAAATGCATGTTATGATGGTTTTATGCTTGAATTGGAGCATAACACAATAAGTAATAACATCAATCATAAAAATACACTATGACTAAACACTCTTTCGTAAGAACTAAGGGGAGCATAACACAATAAGAAATATCACAAAATAGAGATAAAGATAATACAAATTACTTACCTCCTTTTAAAATTTGATACTTACTTGTTGGCATAAGTATGTTTATGCTTGACCTATTATGATTAGCATATATATATATATATATATATATATATATATATATATACATATATATATATATACATATATATATATATATATTCACTAATGGCTTGGTGTGAAGCTTGGCATAAATTGGGCATTATAACACTACTCTCAAAGGCTTCAAGAAGGTATTATAGTAGAATAACCTTACACACAAAAGCTTATTGGCATATGGTGTGAGCACTTGTATTTATACCTATAAGAAATAACTATAACCCTAAGGTGGTTAGGTTAAATTCTAACTTGGGTTGTGTATAAAATAACTTCTATTAAGTTAATCTAACCCTGGGTTGGGTTAAAGCACTCATGAAATCTTAAAACCTTAGTTTTAGATATTTATGAGGCATGACAACTCAGTTTAGATATTTGTGAAGTGTGACTCATTTTTAAATATTTAGGAGATAATAAATCATTTTATTAACTCATTTGACCTTTTGACTTCATATTTCACTGAAAATTCTTTTTTTGGTAAATAAAATTCACTAATCTGATTTGGAATTTTTGTTTAAGCAAGTGAATTAAGATTTGAAATTTAATTAATTTTTCATAGTGTTTTTTGGATTTTGGTAATTATTTTAAATGTTATGAATTAATAGTTTGGCAAGCCAAAAGTGCCAAATTACTAGGTTATAATTTGACTAGGGTTAGAACTGAACTAGGTTAGTGATGCATACATGGTAATACATCAAATAAGCTAGCCTCATTATGTTTCTAGGAAATTAAATCTCTTATATAGAAAAATGTGGGAAATTTAGGTGGTTTTTAGACTTAAATGTGTCATTTACTTATAAATTGAACTAAATGTTGGTTTAGGCATGAAAGTGGCCAAAACTAAGTGTCTATAGTTTTTCCCTATTTGAGAAAGCATTATGGGACATATGCATATTAACATATTTTCAAATAATGTAAAACTTGTTAATCTAAATGGTTCATACCCTAAAGGGTGACCAATAAGCCCTTAATTCCCCCTCAAGGGAGTGGGTAGCCTAATATAATCATTGAATGTTCCCTCAAAATGAACAAAATGATATGATCTAGATGGAAACGGGGGTGGGATTACTAAATTACCCAAAGGTGGTTATAGAAAATAATGGCAGTAAAGTCACTGATTTGCCCAAAGATGGTTATAATTAGTAATTATTTTTTATGACATTGATTTGCCCAAAGGTGGTTATAAGTAGTGGCACAGATAGATGTCTTGATAGGAAAATGGAATGGGTACTGATTTACCTAAAGGTAGTTATAATTAGTAATGAAAAATGAGAAACACTAATTTCCCAAAGGTGGCTATCATTAGGAATTAAAAATAATAAAAACACTAATTTATCCAAAGGCAGTTATAATCAAGAATGAAAAATAGGAAACACTGATTTGCCCAAAGGCAGTTATAATTAAGAACATAAGCATTTTCCTCGAGAGGGCTAGTGGAGTGATTAAAATAATGATTTCCCATAAGTGATTATAACCATTAAATTGGTCAAAAATAGAATGATTTGCCTAAAAGTGGTTATAACCATACTCATGTTCACATTGAGTGATTTAAAACATGAATGTCTCAAAAACATAAGATATATAGTTGATTGATCATAAAAAAATCATTTATCGTAATCGAGTAAATTGATAAGGGTAGCTTAAGTGAAAATTTTATAAAACAAGTTTACAACGATCTGGCAAAGGATATTAATGCATTTTTAGCCTAAATACAATTTTTAAGATGCACATTCAAAAAAACATGGGATATAGGTTGAAAAATCATTTTGTTAAATGAGCCTCAAGGGAGGCCCAAAAAGATGGTCTAGTTTATGAGATGTTCTATTAGTTATCATCCAATTATGTTTTATGACTCATATGTATGCTTAATCAAATATGCTTGTATGTATCAACATATAATAAATAAGTTGTTGATCTTATTTATTACTCATGGGTTCAGGCATGTGTTAGGGTACTTGGTTTAGTTTGGATATATCAGATAGATGATACCATTGCATTTATAGAATAGACTATGTGAGCATAGTTTTATTTTAGCTTGTGATAATCTACATGATAGTTATGAGTAACTAAAATAGAAATATATATACTAAGCATGAAAAACTTAATTGAAATTCTAATATAAACAACCTAGGAATAAAATATGAATAATCAAATCCAAAGTGGAAATATAACAAATAAATTAAGTATAGGACTAAATAAAAAAATTCACAAAGTACATGATATGGATAATCAAGAATTAAGTGTAAACAAAATGTAAAAATATTATAACAATAGAGAAACAAAAGGCAAAATAAATAACAAAACAAATAAATAAAATAAATAATAAGATAAAAATAAACAAAACAAATAAACATATAAAAATAAACAAAATATAAATAAATAAAACACCAATAAAAATAAACAACAAAACACCAATAAACCAAAATAAACAAAACATGCAAACAAAAAAAGTGAAAAAAAACACTCAAAACAACTAAACAATCCAAAACAAAGAAAAATTTAGTAAACAAATTTATCTAAACACACAAAAACAAACAAAGTAAGCTACACAAATAATGGTTAATCATAATGTTCATACAAAAAGAAAATAAATTGTTTGTGTGTGTGTAAAATAGGTGTTACTCTTGGTGAAAGCATGACCCCTAAGCTAGGTAGTAATGACATAGGTAAAATAATATAAGGAAAAAAAAAGACTAATGGTTTCCCTTAGGCTATAGGGAAGTAATGACACAAAAAATATATATATATTTCCCTTAGGATATAGGAGATAATGAAATAAAACAAACAAAATAGAAGGAATATAATAAAAAGAAAGGGTATTCGAGCTGACTCCATATGCACTAGGCAAGTGGATGTTGCCTACATAGTTTCATGGAAATAATATTCAATGTGAACTTCAAGCCAAATGTAGTTCTCCCAAGATATGAGATAGAATAAAATGGAGGATAAGAAAACATGATTAATGTGTAGAGGAAAATATGAATGGTCTCTCAAAATGGCAAGTATGTGAGATAAAAGGGGATGACTTTTCACAGTCATGAAAATGTCAATGTAAACAAATCATGCAAACATGAGGGTATGGTTTAAAGATTTAAACCACACTAAAATTCAAGAGAAAAGTATCCACAAATGAACTAAATTGGTAATTCATAGTGTTTACTACATCTAAGACTTAAAATTATAATGAAATCACAAAATGGGAAAAGCGTAGAGATAGAAAGTACTCACAAAATGGTGAGAGCATACAAATTAAGGATAATAATAATGGGGAAACTAAATTATAAGTGGTTAATCATGAAATAGTTAGGGGTCTTAGGATCCTTAAGGCAAAGGAGTGATCAAAAAATAAAGGAAGATATGGCTAAGCTAATCGAAGATACCCCATGTATCTAGGTGTTACCCACATAGTCCATGCATACCTCAGGCTGATGTAGTTCACCCACAAATGGGAGGAAAAATACCAAGCTTTTCTATAAATAAACTAAATAAATAAGATGTCCCATCCCAAAAAAAATTATGGTTTTATATCTCATGGAAATTCTAAGCCAATTTTCATGATTTTGTGTTTTTTAGGATTTTCTTGATCTTTTATTAATGTTTAAGGGTTTTTAAAATGTTCAAATATTTTTATAATGTTATAGTCATCTCAAATTGATTGATAATTATGAGACACATAGTGTTCCAACTCATAAAATTGTAAGTGTGGCTTAGGTTGCTTTCAAAATAACAAGAGCATTCAAACTAAAATTACTCACAAAATAGCAAGAGATTGGCAGAGGGGTGACTTAGTTAACCTCAATGTGAATTGAGATATGCCTACATATTCTTGTTAAGACCACAAGTCACTATATTTATATCTACAAAAAATACATCCAATTAAGTACCAGTAAGTTTAGGTAAAATGCAAATGGTAGGGCAAAATGATAACAGTAATGGCAAGGTGATGTGAAGAATGCATGGTGAAGGTATTGTCCCTATTTTACCATAGTAAGTTATAATTAGGAAGTAATAGTAAAGGGTTAGTGTTACTAATTTTTCCATATGTGGTTATAATTAGTATCATAAGGTGGGAGCATAACAACAAATGAAGGATGCAATTGCCAGAAACACTATCATACTACTTTCATATACTACCATTCAAACATGTAATTCTAAAACAAATCATGGAATTAAATCTATCCTCAACCACTAAATGTTCTTGAAGTAAAAATGAATCAAAATAAATGTCAAACATGATAGGTGGGGTTAGGTAAAAATAACTAATTGGCAAAGGGTTAAGGGTATGGTATAATGGAAAGATGTATAGTACAAAGAATAGGTATAATGTGGCATAACATAGATAATCCTTGTAGACAATAATCTGAATCCCTCAAGCATAAAAATATTTTAAATGCATTATGGTCATTGGTTTTTCAATTTCATCTCCTTATGGTGTAGTGAGTTTGTATGCTCTAGAACTATAGTTGTCAACAACTACATAGGACCCTAACCAATTTGGTTGGAAGTTTCCCTTTTTCTTAGTTTCAACATTTACATTTTTATGATTCTCTTTTAATACTAGGTTACCAAGCTCGAATTCAAGATGTTTAATTCACCTATTGTATTTTATTTTTAATCAATTATAATAAGCCTAAAGATTATTCAGGTCATCCAAATGTTGACCATCAAGTAGGTCTAGCTATTGCAAGCAAACTACTCTGTAGTCTTCATCATCGATGATATGCAATGAAATTCAAAGAGAAGGAAACTCAACCTTAATAGGAAGAATGACTTTAGTTCCATAAATAATTGTATAGGGTGTGTATCCTATTAGATTATAGAATGTGGTATGGTATGCTTAGAGGGTGTTAAATAGTTGCAAGTGCCAATTATGGCAAGCATCATTAACAATATTCCTCTAAATATATATAAACACTAGAAAACTACACACTTAAAATTTTTAATGACTAAATGCCTCAGGACACCATAAAGACCCCCTAAAACTTCTTAATCCTTAACCAAACTAAATCACTATTATCCTATTCACATAATACTATTCAAAAATACTATTTGAAAGTATTATTCACCATCACTATTCATTGTGGGACCTACTATCACTATTTATGATGACATGGCAAGTGGAATGGCATGTGACATGACAAGTGACATGGTAAGTGACATAAAAGGTGATTTTGGAGGTTATATGATAAGTGGCATGGCTTAGAAGTGAGGTAGCTTGATGTGGGACATCATACCCCACCTGGGACCCTTTCCCAAGGTGTTTAATGACCTCATTTAAGCATCACAAGGGTCCCCCTTGAAATATAGAAAATTTTTCCTTGAGGGGAAATCATTAAACATGTATTTTTCCTTCACACATGAAAGTGGCCTTCAAAATGAGATACCTACCTCTTTAGTGGTTTGAAAAAAATAAAGGGCACCCATTTTTGACTTTTTAAACCAAATGGGAGACCCATGATCAAGGTGGGAATCCCACCACCCTTATATTTTAACTCATTCATGAACCACATGGAAAATGGTGACACATTTTGTGAGGCATATTTTTAAGTGTTTAGATGAAGACAAGAAAGGATGGTGAAAAGTCTTTGGCCTCATTTAAACCCATGTGCATTATTCTCATTCAAAATTGGATTCATGTTCAAGGTGAGATACACACTAACCTAAATGAGAGACCCATTATCAAGGTGGGAATCCCACCAACCCCATATTTTGATTCATTCATGCACCACATGGAAAATGGTGCCATACTACTACTATTCCCTCTTTTGGCATGGTTTTTGACAATAAATGCTATAAATACCTCCCTCTCCTTCACCCAAGGTTAAGTTGGAAGTTATTCTATAGTTATTAACATCTTATTTTAGGTTTTTGAAGGAGGTCATCATTTTAGAGGTCATCCACATCTTGGATTAAAATAATTCAAAGCAATGAAGCTCTATCAAAATTGCCTCAAGACATCTTTAACAACATCATCAACAACATCAGCAAAAACAACAACATTCTTCTTCAAGCTTAGAAGGTAACATTTGATTTTGTTTCTTCAATTTTATCTTATCATCCCCTTGGATTTTTAATCTCTTCATCCCCACTTATCCATTTTATCCATTTATCATTTCATTATCTCAATCCATTTGTTCCCTTGCCATCTTTTATCCATCCACATCTTTGCCACTTTTACCCTCTGTATCCTCTTCCATTTTTGTCATCTTAACTACTTACCTTCTTACCTCATCAACCATTAACCCATTTATCAAATTTGAATATTTAAATTTTTATTACCTTAACCATTTATCAACCAACCAAACCACATTTCTTTAATCCTTTGTTAAATTTCCAAACCAAAACCATAGCCTTGTCTTGACTAATTTTCAGCATTAGTTACTCTATTTAGTCATTGTTTCCTTTCCTATGATCCTTCTTAAGCTGAATTATAGAAATATACCTAAATTTTAATTCTCTTTTCTCACCTTAAATCTGAGTTTGATTCCCAAAATCATCTTAACATTATATCTTCTTAAGATAAAAATCTACTTTAGATTTATTTAAATTTTGTCTTAATTTAGTTATTTTTTGTTATTTAATTATTTTTAATTTCAATTATTTTATATTTTAAATTCAAGTATATTTATTTTTTATTCACAAACTTAAGTGTTAAAATTAGGTGAATTGACAGCCTCTTAGAAAGCTTTCGCTTCTAGGATCTAGCTCACGCTAGGCAATCCACCCAACTAATTATCTAATCAAAAAGTTTTATGGTAGTGATTTCTTATTATAGGTTTTTATTCCTTGGTCAAAGAATATTTATCACAAATTCTAGATTCAACACATGTGCATTCAATAGGTATTCTTCTACACACCCTTCTTAACTAGTTTCTTCTTTTCACACTTAAGAAAAAGCGAGAATTAGATAGAAACATTTTGGCATGCCCAGTGGGACCCTTGAGTTTTATGGGTTATTATATGTCTTAATATATTTATAATTTTATTATTGAAATTCATTTAGTTTAATTCTTATGAAATTAAGCTTCTTTATTTACCAAAAAAAAAAAGAAAAAAAAGTTTTAGTTGCATTTTTTAAAAAATAAATTTTATTGCATATATAAAAAGAAAGAAAATAGCATTCATCCTAGGATTAGGATTGAATTTTCATGTTGAATTTAGGTGCATTTTATTTTTTCTTGTCTTCATTCAAATAAATTAAAAAACTTTTTTTTGGTTAAAATTGAGTGCATCCATTGACTGCTTTCTTGATTTTAACTCACCTAGTTTAATTAAAAGCATTATGAATTAATTGTAGTTCACAAATGTTACACAAACCAAACCAATTTCACAAAAAAACATAAAAATATAATTGAGACAAGGCTCGAATAGGATTTAATCACCTAACAGATCACCTTACCCTTTCCCAATTATCTTCCATAGATTTAATCACCGAAGGGATATCCAACTCAGTTCTTTGGCTGAGTATAAACTCTAAAAATCGGTACATATTGGCTAAGCACCCACACTAGATCTAGGATTGTGGTGTGAGGGTAACAATACCTAAGTAATAGGCTACATACTTGGACTAATACATACTTCTATTGAGTGCCTAAACATAACCCAAAACCAAACAAATACTACCTTGTTTAGGACCTATTCAAGCCAATTCCCTCTTCACACTTTTCTAAGGCATAAGCCAAAAGAGAGATTAAAAATAACCTTACAATTTAATGCACTCTTAGTGAATACATTTTTATCCTTGATTATTTTTATTTCTCTTTATTTGAGGTGTGAGAATGTATCCCACTTTTCTTATCTTCTCATATGGTTCTCACTCGCTCATAGCAAAAAGATCTTGAGGAACAAAACCCACCACCAAATCAACCATCACCAACTTCAACCTCTTCATCTATGGAACACATTTTTGAACCTATAGACTCCCTTTACTCTCTGATAAGTCTTACTTGGGTAGTCCCAAGAGATTCAAATTTTATCACTTTCCTAAACAATAATCATGCAACCTTACAACACTACCTAAGAATCACATTTTACCAAATCCTGATTTCAACCCCACCCATAGATCTACCTTATGGCATGCCTCTCCACCTTATGGATAATACCTCCACTACCATGAGAACTATTCAACATTTAGTTTCCCAAACATTATCATCAACCAACAACTCCCTTAAAACTAACCCACTAACCCAAACTACCACTACCCGTATACATCTTACTAATCACTCCCTCACAATAACAGTGCCTACCTATATCTCTACCCATCTTCCTCTAGTTACCTCCAATCCATCAAACACTACTCCACTTCCAAAGCCTTGTAGTGTCCATACCCTCCATCTTACCACAAATCAGCATAAGAGTCACTACCCTTCTATCAGCCACTAACCCAACCACCACTCTGACCTAACACGTAACCTTTAGCTGTCTTCATAATCCATAAGGACATATGTCCATTATCCAACCACCCACCTCTATGCAACCATTAACATCCACATACCAATATGTATATTCCACCCAACCTCCAAAGACCACATACTAATACATAGAGTCATCTCAACCATCTACTAGTTATTCATACATTGCCTAACCTCAACAAAACATACCATATAACTATGCATCCCAACAACCTCAAAGTAGACTTCATAAAGTTGATCATGGACAAGATTACTACCCTTGAATCATCCATCTCCAAAGCCCATAATATCTTATCCTATGATTAAATTTGCAATAAGCTTATTCATCCTTCAGTCCCATTTAGACATTATCCAACCCAGTGGGAACTTTCAAAATTTACCAAGTTTAATAGTAAAGAAGACCCTCCACAACATTCAAGAGAATTTAAGCATTCATGCTACTTAATTTCCTATTATGACTCTCTTCTCCTTTATACCTTTCCTATGTCATTATGTAGACTAGCATTGGATTGGTATAGTGTCATACCCAAACATTCTATCCTCTCTTTCACCTAATTATCCCCAAACTTCTTGGATCACTTTTTGATCAATATATCCAAAAAAAATTCTATTACCAACCTCTAATCCATTTATAAATTCAAAGATGAATCTATTACCAATTTTATGTCTCATTTAAGGAGACTAATCAACCAACTTTTATTTTCATTGCCTTAACTTTAGCTTATAGAGCTCTTCACTCGAGTATGTGCAAAACATATTTCATCTACATTTCATGTCCAAAGATTTCAGACCTTTGATGAAGCTTTTACCATGGCTTAAAAACTAGAGAATAGAGCCATTGATGAAGGAAGGTTAAATTTGAAGAGCAAGAACTCAACTTACAAACCCATGAGCCCTTTTCTTCCAAACCAAACAACCAAACAAATCCCAACACTAAAAACAAAGAAACTGCTAATGCCATTATCCTCAAATCTGTGCCACCACCATCTATCAACCAACATAACTCAAGGAACTAAACCTCTAACTCCTCTAATTATTCAAACCAAAACTAAAGGAACCAAACTTGGAATAATCATAAGCAATTAACTCCACTTTGAGAGCCCTATCCTTCTATTTTGGAGTTGTTACTAAAAGCCAATATCATCCAACCTCTACCAATTAAACCACCCTAATAGTTTGATTCTTTTCACCCCATACTAGGTTCGTATAAAGAGGATGACTATTTCACCTTTCACTAAGTCATAATACATGACATCAATAGGTGTAACACCTTCAAATACTTTATCCAATCCCTCATTAATAAGGGGGAGCTTATGTTGGGAAATCATAATGCACCACTGAACCAAGCCCTTGACATATTTTGCAAATCTTTTCCTAATCATACTCCTACTCCTTAACATGACAACAAACTAGACCCATCTCATGAATTCCATACTATTAATGTTGTTACTGAT
This sequence comes from Torreya grandis, assembly GCA_037957365.1. Lineage (NCBI taxonomy): Eukaryota > Viridiplantae > Streptophyta > Pinopsida > Cupressales > Taxaceae > Torreya > Torreya grandis. Next base: position 1,455,922 of record JARHVA010003949.1, on the reverse strand, counting down.
GAACCCATTGTTGAAGAAAACATTACCCTTAACCACCTCTTTCCCCATTCCCTTAATGGAAGAAAAAAACTACCTTCTATTCCTTCAAACACCCAAATGAAGGAAGCCACCATACCCACACCTCCATTAGAGGATACCACACCTACCTCCCCTATCACATAACCATCCACCCCCTCTTTATAATCTATCTCACAAAAGTAGATGACTTCATCTACCCAACATCTGATTCTAAAACATTTTGTTAGAGGTCAAGACAAAGGTAAGGGAACCAAACTAAAACTTCTAACCCATTTTTTGGTACACCAACCTAGCCCTAATAAAATAACTAAAACCTCCACCCAACTTACCAAAATCTCCTCTAAATTAATCTACACTCAAGCACCTAAACCCACCAAGACAACTAAAGTGACCAAATCCCCTCCAAAACCAATTAAAACAACAAAAGAAGTAAAAATACCAAAAGGCCCAAAACCCCAAATTTTACCTCCTTCAACCTTTCCCTCTATTTAGGGTCCTTATCACTCTACTTTGAACACAAATTCCATCATTTTTACCAAAACCCCACCACCTTTATTGGTCACACCTTCATACTTTCTTTCTAAGACACCTTTCTTCAATACATCGATAATTTCTAAGTTACCTACCTTGCCTTCCTCTACCTCTAGCTCATCAACCATGTTGCCTAAACCAAAACCCTCAACCAAGCATACCACTTTACCCAAGACACCTACCACTAAGTCTACATCCACACAACCTTTTACTTCAACACCCAAAACAAAAACCTCTAAACCTTTACCATATTTAACCAAATCTTACTTAACCATTCTCTAATAATTATTACAAACTTATTCCTCAAGCTTACCACCCATAAAACCCTTTGAGCCTTCATGTACCAAACCCTCTTGGTTTAATGATACCTTGATATGTGAATAACATAGGGAACCAAGACATAACACAAAAAACTATAAAGCTCTCCAAGTACTTATTCATAACCAATATGAAGATGATGATGTATTATTAGACAAACCTCCTTCATCCCCATTGACAATCCAAACACCAACTAAACCCATCCAATATTCAATCTCACCTAAAATTAAAGAGGAGGAATCAAAGCAACCACTAAATCTAGAAAACCCCCTTATACACACTATTCACATGGTTACCTGATCTCAAGCCTAATAAAAGGATAAAGGGAAGGCTAAGGCATCCATTCCTTACACTTACCCCTCCTCAAAATCCCAATAAAATAATATCCAACCATCTCTATCTTTAAACAAACCCAAGGTGTCTATCTTAGGTGCCTCCCCATCTAACCCTCCATACCCTAACCCATATGCAATATCCATCCAAAAAGCTATCCTCAAGTAGCTTCACCAAACTCCAAAAAAAATGAGCTTATATGAGTTAGTATCTACCTCTCCCCATCACCACTAATCACTCATAGAAGTCTTTCAATCCATCTAGGTCCAACCAAATGACCCTTAACCTCTAGCCACCTTTGTCGATGCCCTTCAAATGTCTAACCTTATCACCTTCAAAGATTTAGAAATAATTTCTATTCATTTAGAGGATCCCAATACCCCCTCTTCATTATGGCATACATTAATAAAACCTACATCAAAAGGGTGATGATTGATAGAGGAGCTAGTATCAATATTATCTCCTCCCATGCCTATGACTAGCTACACTTACCCATGAACATCATGTCTGAAATCATAGTGGTGCTTCATTTTTTCAATGATACCATGGCTACTAGCTTGGCCATAATTATCCTCTATATCTATGTAGGACTCCATACTATTCCCAAACTTTTTTATTTTAGAAAGATAATTATAATACAATGTTTTACTTGGGCACCCTTGGATTCATGCCATGAGTTATGTCCCTTCTACCTTACATTGATGTGTCAAATTTGAGCATGAAGGACAAGTTCTGACTATCCAAGCTAACCCTTGTCTTTCACATCTTGCAATATGACATATCAACCTAATGACATCCTTTTTCCTCCTTCATCCACTTCATAACCATATGCTAACAACACAACCCCAATAACCAAAACCCGTGACACTTCCACACCAAATGTTGATGAATCTTCTACTAGCTCATCTATCCCTTCTTGCCAGATTCCTTTAAATAACCCCATGACAACCACATTCAAACATCTTTCCCTTGAAGAATATAGACTCTTAACCCTAGATGCCTTCTCTACTCCCCAAGAATATTGGAATCTCATAAATGACCCTTCCTACAACCCTAACATTAGAACCATCATCCCCTTTAGTCTCCCTAACCATCAAACAAATTTCATTTATGAGGGACTTGATTGGCCACTTATAGCCCCTACCACTACTTCATCCATCCAACCATTTACCTCTAACTTTTCATATCTTAACAAACCAAATTTCGCTAAGTTATATCTTCATAGATGTTCTTAGAAAGGATTTGGCCTTGGTCGCTATGAACAAGGGCCTCATGAATTACCCCATATCAAAAATTTGAAAACTCATAAGACATTTGGCCTTGGGTATGAACCACATGAAGAACCCACTGATTCATACAAACCCATTGCCATCATGGAGGAAGATAGCCCATCCTCACTAACTCAACCACTTTCCCTACCTGAAGATCGTGAAATCATCCCTAACTTTTCTTTCTAGTGAATCCCATTAGTTTTAGCCCTCTCATATACTAAAAGGATGGCCGAACCAAATCCATTTCACTCATACACCCTGAAATGGTAGAGAATGATTCTCTTCCCATCAACACCATCCAACATCAATATGATGATTCCATTCTTACCTACCTTGATACAGAGGATTCTTCTATCTACAAATCCATTCCTCTTGAGGCCTTGACCATGTTGAATGAATCCACCATGGATATTAACTTGGGCACTCTTGATAACCCCCACATTATCAAATTGGGCCAATCATTGAATTTTGAGGAACTTCAAGATGTGATTGTAGCATAAAATTTTCTTGGTCTTATAGAGATATGCCTAAGATTAACCCCACCATTTCTACCCATAACATAGTCACTCATAATGATGCCAATCCTATTAAACAAAAACTTTGATGCATGCATCTTTGTATATCCCTTCTCATCAAAGAAGAGATTCAATATCTCTTATCTATAAACTTCATTCAACCCATTGACTACCCCTAATGGGTCTCAAATATCATACATATCACCAAAGTCACTAGGGGTTTACACATTTGTGTGGACTTTTAGGACCTTAACCTCATTTTCCCTAAGGATGACTTTTCTCTACCTAGAATTGATCAAATTATTGATCTTATAGCCAGTCATAAGATGTTATCTCTCATGGATGGGTTTTCAAGTTATAATTAGATCTTGATTGCTCTTGAAAATCAGCATAAAACTACATTTACCACCCCTTAGGGCACTTTTTTCTATAGATTCATGATTTCAAATTAAAGAACACTAGGGCAACCTACCAATGTGCCATGACTTATATCTTCCATTATATCATCCATAAGATTTTAGAAGACTATGTGGATGACCTCGAGAAATCCAAACTCTGAAAAGATCACTTGACTATTCTAACAATCATTTTTTAATGCCTCATCCATTATCATGTTCACCTCAATCCTAAGAAATAAATTTTTGTGGTCCTTTCAAGAAAGAGTCTTGGCTTTATCATCTCTCTTCATGGAATCAAATTATACCCTACTAAAATCAAAGCAATTTTAGACATGCCTCCTCCAACCAAATTTAAGCATCTCTATAGCCTACAGGGAAAACTTTAACCCATTTATCATCTCATTTCTCAACTTTTAGATTGGTGCCAACCTTTCTATCACCTTTTAAAGAAGGAAGTCTTTCAAATGGAATAGTGATTGTCAAAAGGCCTTTGATTCACTCAAATAGTACATTTTATCACCACCTATCCTTACCCCTCCTAAGGATAACCACTCCTTTTACTTATATATTTGTACCACTGACCATTCCTTAGGGGCAATGTTGGCTCATCGAGATGAGCAACACAAAGATCAAGTCGTATACTACATTATCTGCATGCTTGTAGAATATGAGACTTGATATACACATACTAAGAAACTCTAGTTAGCATTAATCTTCATGGTCACCAAACTCTACCACTACCTTCTTAATGATAAAACCTATGTCATCACTAATATTGACCCACTCAAGTACATGCACTCTAAACCATCCTAAAATCAATGTATGGCTAAGTGGATCATGCTCCTACCTAAATTTGACCTTTAATTCCTCCAATAGAATTTAATTAAAGGGTAGGTCATTGCTAACCAATTGACCAAAGATCCTTTACCAAACAACCAACCACCTACTCTTGCCTTTTTTAATGAATCTATCATGACTTTTTTTAACAAGATGGCATAGCCTACCAAATGACCATGTTTTTCAATGGCTTAAAGTGACAACAAGGAGGGGGTGTTGGATTTATTCTCATTCCCCTGAATGGTGAACCCCTTCCTCTCCCCTTGAAACTTAAATTTGAATGCACCAATAATATGGCTGAGTATGAAGCCCTAGTGATAGGTCTCCAAACTACTCTAGCCTTAAGAATTAAGACAATCCATGTCTTGATTCCCAGTTCCTGGTCAACCAGGTCATTGAATCCTATCAATGTAAAAATGATGTCCTGTAAAAATATAAAATTTTAGTTGATAAACTTTTAGCATCATTCAAACATTATCTAGTCTAATATGTTCTTTAATCTACCAATAAATTCATAGATATGATGGCTTGCCTTGCTTCCCAGATCCCTTCTTAGTCTTCCAATTCTAAAATCCTTATCACCATTCATCATCTTACCACTCCCTCCTATAACTAATCTTATCTCTCCACTATTTTTAGTGTGGAGGAATCCCCACCTGAAATTTGGTATGACCAAACTCTTAACTACCTCAACTAAGGCATCGTTCCTCCCAACCTCTCTATGAATGTTCAAAGTACCTCTCATTACAACATACTATGGGGAATCCATTACAAACATGGTTTTGATAGTCTCCTTCTTCATTGCCTACACATCCATGAAGCTTCCCATTTCATAAAAGAAACACATGATGGGATCTATGGGGGACACTTTAGTAGCCTAGTGATCACTAAACGTATCCTTTGCCTTGACTACTATTGGCCCAACCTCAACCAAGGCTATTGTGATTATGTAAAAAAGTGTGTTAAATGTCAATAAAACATTAATTTACATCATGAGATAGCTAATATCCTCCAAATATCTAAGGACTTTTAGCCTTTCTCTCAATGGGGACTTGATCTCATTCGGTAAATTAACCCCCATTCTTCATAGTGGAATATCTATATCATCATAGCCATTGAGAATTTGACAAAATGGGTGGAATCCATTCCTCTTATCTTGACCAAAGAAGAAAATATTTTCAACTTTATAAACCACCATATAATCTACAGATTCAATGTTCCTCATAAGATCATCACCGATAATGGTAAATCCTTCAAAAATAAGCAAGTTCAAGGCTTATTTGATGTATTTGGAATCAATTTAAGATTTTTTTTCCTTATCATCCACAAGTAAATGGATAAGAAAAATCTTCCAACAAAACCCTCAACAAAATACAAACTAAAGTTGTCAGTACTTCAGGGTGAAATTGGCACTTGCACATCCCATTCACTTTTTGGGCCTATCGCACTAGTATTTGAACCTATATGGGCGTTACCCCTTTCTTTGTAGTCTTTAGAGTAGAGGTAGTCTTGCCTCTTAAATTCCAAATCCCCTCTCTTCACATATATTTTTAAGAGTTTATTTTTTAGGAAGATTTTCGTCAGCATCGTTTAGCTCCACTTGAGCTACTTGATGAACGTCATTTATCATACCTCACCCACCTTCATATCTATCATGAGCATATCAAATGCACTTATAAAAAGTACCTCAAACAATGAGAAGTTAATATCATAGACCTCATCCTAAAAGAAAACCAACATGTGACCAATATGGAGAAGAGTAAATGAGGCAAGTTTGCTTTCAATTATCTTAGACCCTATATCATTATCCATAAGTATGGATCAAGAGCTTATCATTTATCCTCTCTCGAAGGCAAACTAAAACCTACGCCCCTCAATTCTTTGCATCTTCATCCATTTTTTTGTTAAAGAAGGATCAAGATCACTCATTTAGTCTAACTTAAGTTCATCCCTTGATTATGAGATTTTAACCCTCACCCATATTTCTCCTCCCCTTTTGAGGAAAATTGATTACAACATAGAACCATGTGATGAACAATCATAGTCATAGCCTAATCATAAATGTGGGTACCATGGCTCTACCCATAGCATGGTTTTCATGGATACTTTTCATCTCTAACAAGATGGAATCCCATGGTCATTGTCTCTCAAAAACCACACATTTTCATATCAGTAACCTTCTTGTGTTGAAAGTTTTCCCTCATAAAGGTAAACCTATGAACCTAATTAGACTTGTCTATGTCTAAAAACACTACATCTAGAAATAATTTGGATACCAAAATAATACTTAGGTCAATATCTTAAGCATTGTATATTGTTCCCTCGAAGGACAGCTACCTAAAAACAAAATAAAAATTATCAAATATAAGGTAGATTGCTCCTTTGAAGGATAGCTATCAAGAACATAAAACAAATCCAATAAGCTTAGACCACTCCCTTAAAAGATGGCTAAGTTAGCTTTGTCAAAAGTAGAGTAATTTTTTGGAAGCTTCCCTCATCGATCAGCTTCTCATATACAATAATAAATCAAAAGACCCCCTATCACAATAAAATCTAAAGCCGTAATCAGTTCTCAAGCAACATAATAAGTTGAAAGCCACAATTGGCTTTCACATGTAGACTTCTCGCATTAATCAATCTACATATAGCATATGACATGGAATTGTATATTGCCATTCTTAGGCCACCTATAGAAGGGGTCAACTAATTCACATGAGGTTATCATACATATCACCCATTACCCTTTATACTACCTATCACCCATCTTCCCTTTAGACTATCTATAAATTAGGGGATTTAGAGATTACTTGACACCCTGTAATCAAGAAACTTTTTTTATCAACTCAAAACCAATCATGTGCAATGTTTGAAGGGCTTATATTCATTAAGTCAATCCCGTTTTGGGTCTATTTTTAGTCCTTATCAAAAATAAAGCATCTTGCCCTATTCTTATCGTAATGTGCTTGGTTGATGTTTTCATCATGACTTTTACCATCCAGTGTTATAACAACAATAATCACTATTTTTACATTAAGAGAGATTACAACAACCATAACCATACCAATCATAATAATAACCATAACATTCATAAATATCCATAAAACCTTAAGCATGATAACATTCAACCAATGACATCTAACACATTGTGTACATGTTTATAGCAAACTATGCAATATTTTATTTAGGGTGAGAGGAGTCACACAACACTTAAAATTTTATCAAACTATCCACACTTAACCTAAGGCCTCTACATACATTATTTTCCTACCTAAGCACTAGGTTGATTATCTAGTGACTCAAGATTTGTGTACAACCATACTTCTACTTGATTGCTCCCTGAACTAACATCCATAACATTCCCTATCTCATCAGTTGTTAAAGGGTGTAATATTTTATCCTCTTCCTCTTCATCCCCATAAAATGAAAATCATATTTCAATCTGGGTCTTTCACCCTACTTACATGTCGTATCCATTTCATCCCTCTGCTCTAGTTATTCTACTTGCATGGGTACCACCAGTTGTTGCCTCAACACATATGCCCTTGGATAGTGAGGGATTCCCCCATAAATAGGTTAAAAGTCATGTTATTTATCCCCACATCTTATTTAGTGAAATTATTATGTTCTTCATTGATCCAAAGATAAAATTTTAGGCTCAAGCTCGGGCCATGGTTACCTTTCCTTTTGTTGTTCATCTAACATTACTTCCATTATCACCATTACATGTTGCAATATCTAGTGGATCCACTCATTCACCATATTGATTATTTTGGGTATAGGGGTTTCTAATTATCTCCACCATTATTTTCCATCTTCAACCTTGTGTAGTTCTTTTCACTCTCTATAACCTGCAAAACCAAATGACTCAATGATAGACATTCATCTTTATCATGATTCTTTAAATAGAATACTTGCCCATTCTTTCTCGTTGACATGATTCTTCATTCCACCAATGTGGAAGGTCATATGATGTAATTTATTCCTTTTAATAGTCTTTCCACTTGAAATGGTCATGCCTACTTGCCTTTTTATGTAGACACATACCCCTCGATCCACCTAGCCATTTTGATAAAGTTATCATGCATTGTCATGATTTCCCTTTGTCACCCTTGTCATCCAATCTACATCTGATGTCTTTGATTTTTTTGCATATTACAATCCTTTTGAGCCTAATCATTATCACCTTTACCTTAGTTGATGTAAATTATCTTCTATCCATTTACCACGACAATGGTCACACCTCCAAAACTACCATTATTTCTGATAATGATAGCTTCTAAATCCTTGCCATTATAGAAACTCTTCCATCAAAGGTAGGCCACCATTAATTCATAATAATATATTCACCTTCCTATTCCCTCTACCCTCCTATTACTACCAACCCATTACCACAAGCTTAGAATGTCAGACCCCAACCATTGGCAGTGCTTGCTCGAACATGGCAATCCTTTTTTTATGTCAGCTAAAAGTTCATCCATAGTAGGGTAATGATCACTTTCTCTAGCTATATAACCAATCTCTTGGTCCATGTAACTTCTTTTTGGTTAGGCCCAACCTAGTGGAACCAATAAGTCATTAGTTTTGAGGTACTAAGATAGAGGATGTAAACATGGATGCCTTTTGTCTAGCTTACCCATGCAGCTCTTAGGTCATGCATGATCCATCATTTATCACTCACCTCACTACCAATTTTTTACCTTTTAGAATCTACTTAACCTTCAAATAAATTATTTTTAGGTAGTCACTCCACTACTACCCTTAAAACTTAGCTCGTAGTGGTGATGAACCTTGGCCAAAGTGACTATACAGATCTTGATAGAAGCCCATTTCCTAAAACTCAACTCATAGCAGTAGATGTTATCTCCAAGATTCTACCATCAAATATTTTTAGAAGGTTCAACCTCCTCACAAATGCCCCTCTTCTTGGGATTAGCTCTATTGAAGGTCATTTTTTTGCTTAGCATTGTATTCCCTTCTTATTTATCTTGCCTTACCTATTCATGTCTCTCATCCTACTAAATGTAGGATCATTATGGTAACTATTGACCAATATACACCATGCAATTTCACCTTCACCTTCACCAAAACCCAAAACCCAAAACCTCTATTTTACAAAACCTTCTATATCAGTCCAAACCAACCCATGTAATCCATCAAATTAGGGTAGTTAATTTGAGCACCATTTTCCATCCCTAATTGAACTACATTAGCCTGATGTCCATCGACTATGTAGGTGTTGCTTGAATTCTAAGGGAAGTTTGACCATTAACAAATAATTAATCTCCGATTTTTCTTCTCATTAATTTCCATTGCTAATAATACCCTCCTACTTCAGGCATCTTATATCAAGAAAGCTTTGGATTTTTTCTAGCATCCTTGTACTTTAACATTATCGAATACTTCCTCTTTATTTTTCCCCAATTTTTAGGAGAACTACATTAGCCTAAGGTCTTTTTGGACTATGTATGTAGCACTTAGTTACTAAGGTCAACTCATCCAAATCCTTTACTTTATTTTCCCTTCTCACCTAGTATCTTTTCCTCCACCCCTCTAATAATCTCCTCAAAACCTCCCTCCCTTCAGCTTGTCAATCTCTTTTAACAACTTTTCCAAATCATAAATCTCTTTTAATATAAGGATTGACAACCTTCCTCATTGGCCCCTCTTATCTCCCATAAATCCACCACCTACTCTACTTCATTGACCCCCTGACACCTTTCCTTGTGCATGCTTCATGGTTCGCTTGCCCACCCACTTTTTGCATTTTTTGCCTCTCTAATTTTTACCAACCTTTCCCCTATATCCTTTGTCTTCTTTTGCCATCCTCATCATTTCTCCTTATCCATGGTAATTTTTCACACCCTCTTTATCACTCTCATTTCCTCACCAATTCAGCATCATATTGTGCATCTTTCAACCTTTTTGTTTCTTCTATTTCTATACTTTTTCTTTGTGTACTACCATTATTTGTCATTTCACCCCTCTTCCCACTGCACCCATTTTACATCCTTCTTGTTTTATTTTTCTAATCCTTTTTATCTTCTTTTTTTCCTCTAAAACTAGTTTCTATCTAGGTACTTATCCTTTGAAAAGCCTTCCATAATTGCCTCTTTTCTTCTTCTCATTTCTTGCCTTTTGCATTTTCCCTTCCCCTTTTCCTCTTTCCATCTCAATAATTACTTGTATTTTTCACCTATGTGAGTGTTCGTGTTTTATATCCCTACATCATTCTTCTTCTTATCATCCCTTATCTTCATCCCTTACTTTCATCTCATTTCATTTCATTGTGTTCCCCTATTTCTTCACCACCTCATCACCTCTTCAACTTGTCAATCTCTTCAAATCACCCATTTATCTTGTCAATATCTTCTAACAAGTTAATTTATGCCTAACTTATCTCTTCACCTTCATATCCACCCATCCTTTGCTTCCCCTCATTGTTCTTCACCCCTTTCCCATTTTCCATCCCATTCTCATCTTTAAAACCACCATCTACTTTGCTTCTTTATTCCTCTCCTTGTCTATCATCATCCATGCTTACTTAGTCAAGATACCACCTTCTTCTTCACTCTCATGTCATCCTTTTTGTGTCGTTTCACTCCTTTTTCCTCATGTTTCCTTTTTTTCCATTTATTACCTTATTTTTCATTTTCATCACCAAACTATTTTCTCCTTAGTTTTTTTTTTAGAATTATTTTCAAACCTTTCATGGCCACCCATATTTATCATCCTCCCCTTGCCCTTCATGATCATTACACTTCCCACCCCATCTTTTTCAATTCTCCAATCTATCATTCTTTAGTGCATCCCTCACTTCCCCGTCTTCTAACTTTTATTTTTCTTCTCTTTTTTCCATTTCATTTCATTTTTTCAATCTCCCTTGATGACATTCCTTGTTCTTCCTAACCTTTTTTCTTCTTATATGTCCATGCCTGACTCCTTCCATCCTTCTCCATCTTCATCTTTATCTGTGACCTCATTGTTTTCTCTACCTATCTCTTCAGCCATCTCCTAGTCTACCTTCTTCTCATCCCTTATTAGATCTCCCTTATTTTCTCCCATTCAACCTCCAAATCCCTAGAGAGTGATCACTAGCTGTACCTATTTTACATATATATCATTTTATACTTCCTCATGTCCTCCATGTCCTTGATTTAATGCATGAACTATATTCAAGTTCATTACTTTAGGTGCGTCCCTTTCTTCCTTTAATGTCTTTACATGTTGATCTTGGTTCCTCTTTTTTGTCCCTCTCCAACTACTCCCTTCACCCTACCTATCACCTTTTTCCCTTTTAAATCCTCTACACATTTTACTCTTAAATGATCACAATGTATATCATAGTATAGCCTCAGAGGTATTCCATTCAACTTTGGTTTATTGCAAGATATATACTAGTCTTATAGCTCTATAACACAATTGGTCAAGCCCACAGGCTCATATGACCAAAAAGCAAGCTTGAGCACCACTACGCCATCGAGATGAATATTCTTTCCCCACCCTCTTTGGTCTTTCCTATTTCAAACCCATTTACTCTAACCTTCAAAGATGTTAGAATAAAAACTAAAACCACCTTCAACTAGAAGATTTTGGGTACCCACATGTGGATGCTAGTTATACCCTCTCATGTGACCTACCTCCCAACCAATAATTTCTCTTGATTCTCCCTACCTAGCTTACATCCTCCTATGCACTATAATAGCCCTACTCTTTAATCATATTCCACTTAGTAACCTTTTATATAAGTCACCTCTTCCACCAAACTATTCTCTCCTTGACCCTATTTTTCCCACCTTCTTATTTAACTCCCTAATCTGTCTGTCTTCATACATTCTTCTTCTAAATTTCCTCTTGGTTTTCCATTTATACCATTTATTTTCATTCCTATTTCAACTTGCTGCCTCATTTAAATAACATTATTATTATTCACCTCACTCCATATTATAAAACCCCTTAAAGTCTTTCTTTGAATTCCCTCAAAACTCATAGCTTACTTATTTTGGGGCTCCACTGCCTCCAAGGTCAAAGGGTTTGAATCTTTGCCTATTCTCATTTACCCACTCTGCTACTTTTCTTCCCCAAATCATTGAATAAAACCCTTCTATAACCTATTAATGTCATTATTGTTTAATGGATGGTGATGAAAGAACCTATCAGGTCACTATGGCATTTTGAGTAGTGCCAGATTTTCTAAAGCCTGGTAAAGTATATTTTCCCCTTTTTATTAACAAATGGTGGCAAAATTTTCATGCTTAAACCTACTTATTTATAGTTGTATATTCCTTTTACATAGTTGAAGCAATCATCTAATTACATCCTAGGTAATCTCATCCACCATTTCTACCAAACCAATTAGACAACTATTTGATAGACATATTTTCCACCCTTTAGCACCTCCCTTTCTCCAACATCTTTAAACTAGACCTAACTGGTATGATACATAAAATTGGGGTAACCAAGTTAACCAACATTCCCCACCTCAAAAGAAATATATTAGGCCTGAAGTTTATTTTGTACATTATGTCCATGGAACTATTTAGGCGTGTCCACTTGCTTAGTGCATATGGAGTCTGCTCAACCACCCCATTCCAACCAACCAGCCCACTTACCCATATCCACCTTGACATTGGCCATTTTTGACCTAACCTTTTCACTTGTTTTGTGATGACCTTGCCTTGGTCCTTTTGATTACATAAATTATGCCTATCATGTTGTAATTTTTATGCCCCACCTCATGTGAAACCAAACCATTTATATTGTTCTATAAGAGCACATCCTACCTTAGATACCTATGAACACCACTGACCTTGTCTAGATGACCGGATAGACTTAATCTGATCAACTATGACTAATGTTGTAGACTAGTTACCTTATTATATGTCCATTTAGAACCTAACCTTCTTTTTATAAACATTAGTAGATTTAGTCTTTGTGAAATCTTTATTATCACACTTAGTCACATTTTGTGAACCCATTGGCATTTCACATGCCTAGCTACCTTGTGGCACCACCTAGTGCCTCCCCACCAACTACTTATCAAACCTACACCTGATTCAACCTTTCCTAATTGACTCTTAATTTGAGGGGGAACACCTCTTACCATACTCAAATCACTTTGACCTTTGACCAAGTGATTTGTTTTCATTTTATAGCTTGTTAATCCAAAGCCACATAATAAAAAAGGGTAAAATGTAGACACTAAAAAACTGCACACTTACATTTTTTGATGACTAAATACCTCAAGACCCACTAAATACCCCCTAATCCTTCTTAACCCTTAACCAACCCCTCTTAACCTAACTAAATCACTATTTTCCTATTCACATAATACTATTTAAAATTATTATTCAAAATTACTATTCACTATGGGACCCACTATCACTATTCATGATGACATGGTAAGTGACACGGCATGTGACATGGTAAGTGACATGGAAGGTGATTTGGGAGGTGATATGGTAAGTGATATGGCTTATAATAAAGGTGGCTTGATGTGGGACATCATACCCCACCTGGGACCCTTTCTCAATGTCCTTAATGACTTCATTTAAGCATCACAAGGGTCTCCCCTTGAAATATGGTGAATTTACCCTTAATGGGCCATTGTTAAACATGTATTTTTCATTTAGACATGAACATGGCCTTAAAAATGAGATACATACCTCATTAGTTCTTTGGAAAAGACAAAGGGCACCCATTTTTGACTTTTTAACCTAAATGGGGGACCCATGATCAAGGTGGGAATCCCACCACCCTCATATTTTGACTCATTAATGCACCATATATAAAATGGAACCACATTTTATGGGGCATCTCTTTAAGTGCTTGGATGAAGACAAGAGAAGGTGGTGAAAGCTCTTTGGCCTCATTTATACCCATGTGCATGATTCCCATTCAAAATTGGATTCATGTGTAAGGTGAGAAACACACCAACCCAAATGGGAGACCCATGATCAAGGTGGGAATCCCAATAACCTCATCTTTTGACTTATTCATGCACCACATGAAAAATGGATCCATACTTCTACTATTCCCTCTTTTGGCATGGTTCTTGACAATAAATTTTATAAATTCCCCCCTCCTTCACCCAAGGTTAATTTGGAAGTTAGTCTTTGGTTACTAACATCTTGTTAAATCAATGAAGCTCTGCTGAAATTACCTCAAGATATCTTCAATAACATCATCAACAACAACACCATTCTTCTTCAATCTTGGAAGGTAATATTTGATTTTGTTTCTTTAATTTTATCTTATCAACCCCTTGGCTTTTTAATCTCTTCATCCCCACTTATCCATTTTTTCCCTTTGTCATTTCATTATCTCAATCCATTTTATCCCTTGACATCAATTATCCATTCACACCTTTGCCACTTTTACCCCCTTATCCTCTTCCCCTTTTTCCATCTTAACTACTTACCATCTTACCTCATCAACCATTCACCCATTTATCTCATTTGAATATTTACCTTTTTATTACCTTAACCATTTATCAACCAACCAAACCATCTATCTTTAATCCCTTGTTAAATTTCCAAACCAAAACCATAGCCTTGACTTGAATAATTTTTAGCATTAGTTACTCTATTTAGTCATTGTTTTAAAAGCACTTAACTTTCTTGTATTAATTTAGTTATTTGATGTTATTTACTTATTTTTAATTTCAGTTATTTTTTGTTTTAAATGCAAGTGTCTTTCCTTTTTAATCACAAACTTAAGTGTTAAAATTAGGTGGATTGACAGCCTCCTAGAAAGCTTTCACTTCTAGGATCTAGCTCACACTAGACAATCCACCCAACTATTTGTCTAACCTACAAGTTTTGTGGTAGTGATTTCTTATTGTAGTTCATTCTTCTTTAGCCAAATAGGAGTTCTCACAAAGTCTAGATTTGGCACATGTGCATTGAATATGTATTCTTCTACACACCCTTCTTAACTAGTTTCTTCTTTTCACATTTACAAAAAGTGAAAATTAGACAGAAATAATATTAACAATGGTTTTATTAGAAGCCTTAGCTTGGCCATTTCCTTACAGATAGTAATCCATAGATAAATGTTGTTTCATGTTGTATTCAGAACAAAGTGCTATCACATTTTTATTCTTAAATGATTTTCCATTATCAGATATAATGTCAAAAGGTATGCCATAGTGGAAAATGAGATGGTTGAATATGAACTTGGGGATCTACTTATTAGTGATATAAATGAGGGTAATGGATTCCATCCACTTAGTGAAGTATTTAGTAGCAATCAAGATGTGTTTATGGTCATACGAAGATGTGAGATTAATCTTCCTAACAAGGTTGAGTCCCCATGTTGAGGAGAGCCATAGCGTTGTCAATAGTTTAAGCATCTTGGTTGGAGAATGAATCAGATTGACATGATTTTGACACTTGACACACCTCTTCACATATGCATTTGTATCTACTACCATCATTGGCTAGTAATAATTGGTATGCATTAAAGTTTTGGCTATGATTTTCCCACTTGTGTGGTCTCCACACACTCTTTTGTAGACTTCCCTCAATTCTAGTCTGGATTCTACCAAAGGTAAAAAATAAATCATAGTTCCATCATAGCTTCTAAGATACAAGGTTGGTCCAAGTAAGGTATAGTGAGATATTTTATGGGTGAAGATGTTTTTTTAAATGATAAATTAGGAGGCATGGTTTGGTCTTAAAGATAGGCATATACATCTAATTACCAGGGAGATGTGGGACCAATAATATCACAAACCATCTTGACAGTTTCTTATTCATGTGTTGATACTAAGAGATGTTCAACAAAAAATTGATAATCCCTATTTTTGTCAATGATCTAGATCATGGAACCAATAGTGGCCATATCATCAACTATTTTTTTATTGGCCTATGATATTCTCTCAAATTAGATGTTGGCAATTTGTTACTTGAGATTATCAGCCATCTCTTTATAGGGTACCAACTTTTCATCCTTAGTCTAGTATTGGGTTGTGACTTGATTAATGATTAACTAAGAATCACCATATACTATTAAATGTTAAATATTCCATTGTATTGCTTGATGAAGCCCTAAAATAAGCATTTCATACTCAGCCATGTTATTGCTATAGATAAATCTAATATAAAAGGACTTTAGAATGAGATCCCCTTATGGTATAATAATAATACTCTGATCCTTGACCCATGAAATTTGAATGATACATCAAAGTATAGCTTACACTATTTGGCCTCAAGATGTTAATTTGCTTCTATAATTTTCATAATGGCCTCATCTGAAAATCCAAATATAAGAGGTTGAGTATCTTGAAGAGGAGATTTAGAAAGCTAATCTATAAGTACTTTCCCCTTAATGGCCTTCTAGTTGGCATATTCAATTTCAAACTTGCTCAATACATGATCTATTTTGCCATATGACCTTGTAGAGATGATTTGAAAAGTAGATACTTGAGTGGATCTACTTTGGTAATAATAATGGTATTTTTGTTTAACATATAATGAATTAACTTTTGGGCTTCAAACACCATTGTTAAACAAGCCTTTTCAATCAACATATAATTATGTTCATACGTGACTAATGTTTAGCTTAGATAATACATGGCATGATCCTTCTTGTATTCATCATGTTATGTCAAAAGTGACCCTAGGGCATTCTTGGTTGCTTACAAAGAAGTAATGGATTATTTGGCATTGGTGGAAATGAAACAGGTGGGTTGGAAATCTATTCTTTAATTTGATTAAATGATTTTGACACTCTTCATTTGATGAGAATAGAACACCTTTCTTTAGTAAATGCATAAATGGATGTAATTTATTAGCTAATTATGAGATGAAGTGTCTAATATATTGAATCTTGCCTTGCAAACTATGGAGTTGATTTAAGGTAGATGGTGTTAGCATCTATGTAATTACATGGACTTTATTTGGGTCAACTTTAATGCCCTTGTGAGAGATAATGAAACCTAACATTTTGCTAAAAGTGATGCCATATACATATTTCTTCAGATTAATCCTAACATTGTACTGATAAAGTCATTTGAAGATTCTTTGTAGCATGGTTGGGTGATTGGTATGGGTCTTTGATTTACCTAATATATCATTGATATAGTCCTCAACAATGTCATACGTCATGTCATGAAAAATCATTGTTCCTAATTCCAAATAGCATCACTTGTTAACAAAATGTTCCCCACATAGTGGTGAACATTGTCTTATGCTAGTATTCTAGTGAGACCCTGATCTGATTATATCCTTTAAAGCCATCCATTAGAGAGATAATTTCATATCCATTCATTGAGTTAACTATAACGTTAATATTAGGCAAAGGTAACACATATTTTGGTCAATTTTTTTAATGTTTCTAAAATTAGTACAGATCTTAATGCCCTATGGTTTCTTTTTCACATGTTCAATGTTTGAAATCCACTTTGAATAGTTGATTGACCTCATGCATTTCATGTCTAATATTTTTTCCAATTCTTTCTTTACTAACACATCAATATGAGGATGCATATTATGTAACTTCTATTTAATAGGCTTGGCATCAGGATGCACAACATGATGGTGTACAACCAAGGTGAGGTCCAGACCTAGCATGTCCAAATAGGCCCATGCAAATATGTCAATAAATTCCCACAAAAGGGTTATAAAAACTTCACATTCTTCCTTAGTGAGGGATGCACCTAGTTTAATCCACTTTGGGTCTTTAGGAGTCCTATTATTTACCTCTGAAGTGTCTTCCACCATAAGTGTAGAACCACTATCTATATTAGTTGGTAAGGAGTTAAAATGATTGGCAATGGTAAGGTCATCTAGATGGAATATCTCATCTCATTATCCTAAATAAGATGAATCAAAATATATTAGTGTTAGAATTAACCATGATACAAATACCCCAAGGTATTCTTGAATAATCTATGCAAAATCTTGTTTCTCCTCAGTACTGATATCTAATCAATAAATATACTATGGGCTATAAGTCTCATGTGTTTTATAGGAATATGGGTAACCATCCCCATCTAATGGTTCTAGAAATTGGTGTTAATAATTTGCCCTCCTAGGCTAACTTTCAACCCCTACAATCTAAAAAATTCTTATATAACTATTTAATCTTGCATGGTCTTCATAAACCTTGTCATGATCCTCTTATGGTTTCTTAAGCCTTCTGTCATTGTTCAAACTCTCATTAAATGTACCACATTGCCTAAGAGATCATCATAGGATAACCCATTTTTGGGTTTTTGGATGATGTTCTAGTTTTAATGGTGGTCCTTAAGTAAGTTAAGGGGTGTCAAATTTATTTTGAGGCCTATAGATGGTTCAAACCCTTGTTTGACAAAGTTAAGGTTTTTTAGCAAAAACTAAGGTAATTTGGAGAACTAAGGTTTTTAGCCCTCATAGTGAGTATGCTTGTTTAAGAGACTTATTATGACAAGAGCTTTATCATAATAATATATGGGTTTCTAAGCCTATTTTGAGTCATAAAATTAGGTCTAATAATTTATCTAAGGTTGTATTCCATGGTATACTTATTCAAACATGTTTCAAGCCTTAATTAACCCTCCAAGTCATCAAATGGTCCTTTAAAATTTCATAAGAGTCAAATTCACATTATAAAACTTTGAAAAAGTGGTGTTTAGTTATCACATTATATTAGAAATGGTTTTAAAAGGGTCTCATTTCCATCGTATTGTCATGGCAAGGTGTTTTTATGCATAAAATGGTCATTTTAGAAGTCAAACACACTTTCCATCCATCAAAAGGGCCCCAAACATGTGAAAATGCAACCTTTAAAATTCCCCATTCATACCTTATGTTTTTAAATGCACATTTAACCTCTATTTTCCCTCTTCTAATCATACAATGGCTTTTAAGGATCTAAATCATGAAAAAATGCAAAAAGAAAGGGTTTTGCAAGTATTTCAAGCTTGTACGGACCTATATGGACATGTCAAGGTCAGAGAAAGTTATGAATGTTAAGACATAAAATGGAATAATCCATGAGCTATCAAGTTAAATAGGTCAAAAAACATCTCCTTCTCCATCAAGCTCTTTAGCAGCCTTAAAAAGCTAGTCAAGTTTGTGAATGATACAGATAGGAAAGAGAATATGAGGCTCTAAGATTTTGTGTAGAGGAGGGAACTTTATTTATGTTCCATTTTTTAGCCTTATTTATTATATTTCCTTCCCATTATTTATGAACAATCACTAACAAGGTAAATGACTCATAGTGTCTCATCCATTTAGGTAGGGTTCCAGTTTAATTCATTTTAGCCTTCTCTAATCATGATGAAAGAAGATTGGAAAGTTGGGTGGAATTTTAGAGGTTTTCACAACCCTTCTACACCATCCTCAATATTCACTTCACATGTGTGATCCCTATATAATAAGGAAACCTCCATGATGTCACATTTATAGGTTGTAAGTAGTGTTTCTTCTTATTACATAGTCTTCAAGGCATAAAAATGGAAGTGAATGATGGTTTTAAGTTGTATTATGGTTTTTTGGATTCCATCCAATCCTTATCTACCCTAAACACATAGTTGATCCATTAAATAATTAGATAAATCCTTCAAGTACTATTCCTATGGTGACTTCCATGTGCATTATGTAACCTCATTTACAAGTGAGAGTAGGGTAGCCATAAAGAGTCATTAGGTTGTTTCAAAGATGCACATGAGTTCCATATTTTAAACATGCTCTATATTACTACCCGCATGCTCCTCATTACCACTTACCCTAAACAAAATATAAAACCTATCTAACTAAGGTGATACACTAAAATGTGACCTCCACTTGTGTAGTATGCACTAAGAAGGCCGAATAAGAGCATATACCTGATTGCACTTATCAAAAGAAAGTTTTCAAACATCAATTTTTCACATAGAGTTTCAGCTTGATGGATTATCTAAGGTAGTTAATCAATAGGTCTACAAAAGACACTAAGGAAAGATCACTCTTTCCATACATACAAGATGATTAAATAACACTATGTAACTTGTAAGCATAAGATAACACTTTAAAATAAATAAGGAGGAAAGGACAAAATGAATGTAAGTTTATACTATCACTGTCATTCATTAACAAACCATGAAAATACACTAAACACAAGATTTGAGGAGGCATGAATTTAGTCTTATTAATTCAAAAATAGGTAGGTACAAGTGTTTTTTGATCATGGCCTTACCACAAATCAGGTTAAGGATTATTCAAATGCCAAAAATTATCTTACATATAGAGAGAATGAGAGAGAGGAGAGAGAAAAAGTCAAGGCATCCCCAAAAAATAGGAAATGAAACCTTCACTTAATCCTTCTCAAACATAACATAACATTCCTTATCAATATCTCATATGCCATTGGAAAATTTCATATAGGTTAAGGTGAGACACTTTTGGGAAGTTTGAAAGAGTTTTGATCATTTATATCTAGTCTTTGACCCATACAACGTCTTAGATTTTTGCTTGCATACTCCTATATCCTTGGTCAAGAAGTCATTTCCTTGAAAATAGGCCTTAAATTCTTAGTCAATCATCATTAATATATATTTTTAAACATCCTCCCATGATTTATGAGGTTCCTATATCATTCTTAGGTTGTTATAAGATATTTAAATGCAAGTTTGACCCCTTCAACACACTAGGCGTTGGAAAGAGAGAAGGTGTAATTAGGAGTTCTCAAGACCTTTTCAAAATTTGAATCCTTCTTCCAAAAACTTCATGAATTTTTATTGTCTTAAAATTGTCATGGAAGCTAAGGAGTAACCTTCAAAATATTGTTGAATTTCTCTTATGCATCAATTTAGGTGTTTTGACTACTTAGCTCTTTCACATGAGCAAAAGTCATAGGAGAGAGAAAGAAGAGTTTTGATTTTAAAAAGACAAATTACATACATGTAAGGCTTATAAACATGAAATAAGTCCAATTAAAAATCATTTTTAACCATAAATTATCCCAAAGGATTCATTTTTTCTCATTTTGCTTGCTAAAGCACCCACTCCTTGTAGCCTTAAAACCCTATAAAGCTCCTTGTCTAGAATATTATACAAATAAAAATAGAAAACTGGGATAATTTTTTAGTACCCTCTATCCCCTTAAAGATCCACATAAAATTTAATGATCATAATCCAAGTGGAAGTACTCATTTTCCTTTATTTTTCTCCAATTAGGCCTAATTAGACCTCTTAGGCCAAAAATGATAAAATTGGCCCAAAATACCACCCACACATGTGGAACTAGACAAAAGTGTTTAATTAAATTTACTTGGCATAATTCCATCCTTCATGCCAAATTTTGGGGCTTGAGACCCTATGGAAGTATGCAAACCATGAAACCACCTTGCTACCTAGTCTCATATTGAGCCTGTTTAGGACTGCCTTGGAAAATGGGCCTACTTTGATCACCTTCAAAATACCCCATGGATTTTTTTATACTTTAATGGATATTAAAACTCTCAAATTACTTCATCTAATTATTGGTAAGTTCTCCCCTTCTAATAGCATTTGAAAAACACCAAAAACATTCAAAAATAAGGCATTTGTGGAAATACATATAAGTGATGTCAACATAAAATTACATATTTAGAACCTACGTGGAGTCCTCAAAAAACATACAATATGTTTTGATGTAAAATTGTGTCATTAAATATGCATTTAAGGTCTTTTTGTCATGACTGGTCACTGTCAAGGTTTAAGACCTATTTGGGATCTTAACGATTGTTCATAAAGAAAAAATCATTAATTGAACTCCTTCCACTTGTAAAACCTTATTAAATAACTATTAATCTATCCCAAATGTCTTATACTCCCATTAAAAGTTTGATATATGGTATGAACATCCGAATTTGTTCCTCAGCTAGCTTACTTAGCATTCTTAAGCTTTAAGAGAGGTCTACTTTGAGTTTTGGGTATCAAAATTCAATTCCATTACTAGGAAGATTTCATACACCTTTAAAAAACCTATATATTATTAAAAATTCCTTGGTAGTTACTATTATCCCTCTTAATGCACCTATTATATTGGTTGGGGGTCTTGGGGTTTAGCCTTGTCTCCTTCTTGCTAACCCTCAAGGGCATTTGGATGAATCTTGAGATTTACTACCACTTGGAGGTATGTGGAAACATTTTTCATGTTTATATGTTACCTAGATATCTCCCCATGAGTTATATTAACTTTTTTCATGATTTGAGTCCAAAAAGCTCTCTTAGTCCCATGACTTCCCCTTCCAAAGGAGTGGGCCAAGTCTGAGACAAAACAGTGAGTACTTCCACTATTTGTGTGACCTTAAGGATACCATGTATATCTTGTTCTATTCATGAAATAAAATTTGTAAAAATTCTCAAGGTGTGTTTATTCCCATATAGGCTTCAAAACATCAAACTCCCCCAAGACTATATTGTGGGCTTATGTGCACCCTAGTATTAGGTCTAGACAGAATTTTGTTCTTTTTCTCATATTACCATTAGGCCTGAGTACTTAGATTAAAGTGTTGGAAACACTATGAGAACATTCATTGACCAACTTTCATCTTTTTAGACCCCTCTATAGTTTTCACTTTCCTCTATCAAGCAAACCCTCATAAGGAGTGGTTATATTTATAATCTACCTCTTGACTATATATGGATATTAGAACATAAGTTTGCTCAATTTCCTCATGATTTATTTGTTCTAAACATGACTTCATGAACTCTTTGTAAAATTGATGTGGACCTCAGATCCTTTTCACCATTTTGCTTTTCCATTTAGGCTTAAGACTAGTCTATCTCAACTTGAAGCATGTAGGTAGTTGTATAGGATCATTTAAATATGTTCTTGGTTTATGACCTCTCCTTCAATGGTCTTAACCTCCCCAAGAGTCCATAATAATATATGGAGTCTTAATTGGGATCAAGGGATTTTCAAAAATATTTGGCTCCTCTCATTATATTCACCTTTAGACCAACTATCTGTTTAGCCACCTATAGGTGCCTTTCTTAGGGTCATTGACTCTACACAGAGTGTTTTAAACCTCACTCCCATTAACATTGATCTTCTACTCAAAGGATTTGAAATTAGTTTAGTATTTCAAGATTGGACTCAGAACACCCTTTAAACATATTTTTCTTCTTTCCTAGGCTTGATGTCAGTCCATCCCACTAGCAACCTATAGGTACCTATAGGATTATGATTATGTATAGGAGTTTCAAGTTCTCTCCTTCATACACATGCCACTAATCTCCTTAAAACTCTTAAACTTAGTTAATATTTTAATTTTGGTCTCAAAACACCCTCAATATCTCTAACTTTACCTCTCTTTTAGGTTTCAAGTGGAATGGTTTGTACTAAAAGCCTATATGTAACCATTTAGTACATATGACTGTACATGGGGTTTAAAACTTACCTTATCATCACTAATATTATCTAAAGGACCATGGAATTGGTTGGAGTTAAATTTTAGTTTCAATCATCTCTTAACACCTCAAGTCCTTTCTCTTGACTAACTATATGACATGACTTTAGGTAAGCTTTTCTAGTGTTTCCCTTATATGTAGGTGGAGAATAGGTACTTGAGTATGTTCTCTGTGCTTAAAACCTCACCATGCACTCATTCTATAAAACTATACTTAAACTTAGTTTAGGTCTCAAGTTATGTTCAAGCACCCAAAATAGATCTTCTCACACCTCTATCAACTCTTTATCTTGAATAATTAACTAATATTTAAGTAGGCTTGTTGGTGGAGATTAGGGTATGATGACTGCATCTAGGATTAAAAACTCAACTTCCTTTTATTTCCATGATGTTTTGAAGGTTCCAAACCTAGAGAGTATTCAATATCAATATATAACAAGGTATATCATCTCTTATTTATATTTTCAAGCCAATTCTTACTTGCCCTCATCCATATAGACCTATAGGTGGTCTCTTCTGGTTTGACTGTCAACTCAATTTCCTTGAGTTATTTCCCTTCTTTTACTCTTTAATACATTTATATGCTTTAATATTATCTATGAATAGTCTCATCTTGTATCTCAATAAACGCTCCATATTTGAGACTCCCTTATGTTGGTTTGATGTTGATTAAGGTCCAAAATGAGGATCTATAGGCCTAGGGGCCTATAGGTCTCATTTGACTATATAAGCTATATAGGGTTATCTTTTGAACTCTTGGGTCTTTAAACCTTTTCCAACCACTTCACACTCCTATTTTCATTACTTAGTGGTATACAAAGCTTAACAAAAGTATCAATCCACCTTATATCAACTTCAATTAGTCTATATGAACCTATATGTAGTCAACACATACATGTATGTTTTGTGTGTTCAAAATACATAATCTAATCAGTTTAAGAAATTTTGGTGATGGTAATGTGTATTTCAATACCATGTGAATATATGAAGATATTTTTCAAACCTTATCCATGGATCTGAGCATCTTATAAACACTCTTACAATTTGCACAAGCCTGCATATGAAAGAGATACCTATGATATTCATTGGAAGGTGTGCATTTGGAATCATATCTTCACTTTTCTTCTCTTAAAAGAGAAAAATATCATCTCAAAACCTCACACCATGATGTATCACTTTAATTTGATCCCATATTGACTTTTAAACCTTTAGTGGATTGTTCAAACACAAACTTTGTCTCTCAAGAGCAAGCACTTAAAGAAGATAGACAAAAGACACATTTAAGACAATAAAAATGAATTCCATGAAACTGAGTGAGATTCCATGAGTGAAAAATTATTATAAATCTTTGATAATGACCACCATGAAAAGGAAATAATAACTTGCATTAGAATCCACTAGAATAGCTTGTACACCAAGACATTTTTCTTCCAAGTGAAGGTAGTTTAAGGAGATGATTTGGATGATGAATTAATCATTAAAATGAGATCCATGACCTATAAAAACCATAATAAAAACCTTTCATATCCATTGATTATTTAAGTGGAGAAACACGTGCAAGAACAGACTCCTCTCGAATGAATATAACATAGTGACTTATTGTCACTCTTAGTGATTGTTAATAGAAAATAAGCCATCAATACGTAAAATAATGCCATTGATTTCAAGATTAATATGACATCTAATAATATCCAAACTTTCAACTCCTAACTCTCTCTCTCTCCTAGTTTTACTAAGAAAAAATCAAGGGCCCTTCTAGAGCTATCGAGGAGGTCGATATGAGATATAAATCAATTTTATTCATTTTAAGATCTTAAACCTCTTACAAATCATTTGTTTAACCTTTTCATAGACAAATAAGGTCTTCAATATTCTTGAATATCAATTTTACCTCGAATAAATGTATGGATGGCCTCAAAACATGCCTTTTTAGCACTAAAACTACCAAAATCACTTGAGAAGTCTAATAAAACTACTTCAAAATGGATCCATTAAAATTTTAATTCATTAAAAAGTAAACCATGTCTGTATTATGACATTAGACTATCATTCACATTCAAAACCTGCTCCAAAATCCATAAAATGACCCAAAATGCTGTAAATTGGGTTATCAAGTTAGTCAAACCTATGACCAACTAGTTAAATAAATTATACAGCATGATATAAATTTGATAATATCCATTAGGCCTATTATTATGTTCTAAACTCATTTCACCTCTTGACAACCTAAAATTGGTCACAAAGGTGGCT
Organism: Torreya grandis; assembly: GCA_037957365.1. Taxonomy (NCBI): domain Eukaryota; kingdom Viridiplantae; phylum Streptophyta; class Pinopsida; order Cupressales; family Taxaceae; genus Torreya; species Torreya grandis. The sequence goes on along the minus strand of JARHVA010003949.1, from coordinate 1,430,091 downwards.
AGACAAACAAATAACCATGGTGACCAAAACCTTAATTTCATAAAATCTACCTTAAACTCTACTAATCAAGGATTTAGATGACTATTCCAAGTAAATTACAAGACCAACACACCAGTTAATAGTTCAAACAACATGACAAGTAAGTTTTGAATGATAGGGGTGATAGTTTGACCCGTGAGGTCAAACTTATCAATGATGAAATGAGAGAAAGGTAAAGAAGTCCCCTCACTTGTTTTGAAGATTCCTCAATCTTAATTGGATACTTTGGCTCTTTGAAATAAATTAAATAACCTTGACAAGATATTAGGTGTAATAGGCCTAGATAGCCAGTCACATGCCAGTTATGAGGAAGCAAGGTGGCTAAGTGGAAGGTGCCCTTGACAAAAGTTCTAGAGAGTCTATATATAATATGGAGGTCATATGCCTCATGATATACTATTAAAAACAATATCAAGGTGTTACCAAGGGAAGAATTTCATACTCACTATCTCAATTAGACTTCATTTGAAGACCTACAAAAGGAGAGCTAAAGTGTGTTAAACCCTATACAGAAGTGAAGTGTTAGAGTGAAAACAAGGGCCTAGGACTTGTTTCTATTAAAAATATAAATCTATGATGATATTATGTCCTTTTTTATAAACAAAAAGAGGATTAATAGCCTAAGTAGGCCTATTGGGCTTAAAACTAACTTCCTAGACCTACTCATATAAATTAAAGACATTTTCATGTTTGATGGTTGTCTAAGGTATAAAATCATTAGATAAGGAATTAATATAGATATACAAGGGTTTAAATGATTATAAAAGCCTCAAGTTGAGATAATAAATCACTAAACCAAGTAAATAGGGTTGTGTAGACCTAATTACTCATAAACCCTAAGTAGGAGTGAGAGGTATGCAGAGAGTTGAATTGAATGGAGGATCAATCCCAAAGGTGTTATCAGGTCCTAAGAGCATGTTACATGAGTTTAAAACTCCAACATCATTGTATATGGAGAGAAGATACTAATTATTTCTCTAACACCAACTGGTCCAAGCATTGGCATGAACAATGATGAGCATGGTAGACCTGCATGAGTGAAGGATAGAGATAGTGGTCTAGGAAGATGAAGGCAAGTGTAAAGGTATGAATTAGGTAGAGAAGGGTATTATGTTGATATTTAAGCCACATATACATCTATAGGTGACTCAATGTCTTGTAACTCAATCCAAGCCTATAAGGCCTAAAACCACCCAAACCCCAACCTGCTCCCTGTGGCATATCCAACACCCCCATAGCAAATTTAAGGTCTTCAAAAGACACATGGGGATGATAAAGGCCCTAAATAAGATGTTTTGGATAGAAAAAAGAAAGGAAGTTTTAGATTAATTCCTATCATTCCTCTCAATTTCTACTACCTTAGACTACCATGTCAAGTTGTTAACTCCAATGTTCACATCTCACATAGCATGATAACTCAACCCAATGCTCTTAGGGGGAGTTTAGTACCCATATAAACTCACTATCCATGGGAAAAAAATCATGATTTAGGATCCCAAATATATTAACAATCCCTAATATTGTGAACCCACCCAAAATTCCTACCAAGAACTTGAAGGTTGCCAAATTTCACTCACTACTCACCGCATAATCTACATGGGACTAGGAGTAGTTTAAGAGTTTTGAAGGGGTCTATGGGCTAAAAATCCATGGAAAAAAGTCTTGGGGTTGAGGATTTTACTCTATGAATGATTTTTAAGATGGTAGGTCACTAAAACCCTACATAAACCCTAATAAATACCCAATGGAGGAAAATTTGAGATAAATGCATTCAAATGCCTTGAATTGGTCTTGGAGATTCCTAGAACTCATTTTACACTCTAATGAGGTCCCATCCATGGCATTGGTCTGTATGGAAGGTAAAAATATTTTTTAAAGGTTTAATATCATTGGAAAAGGTAGTATGAGGGGTATTCCACCCTCTTAATCCAAAACCTACTCATAATTCTTCCTAGAGATACCCCTATAGGTCTGCAATAAAAGGCCAGTCTAAAAAAGCTAGTAAAAGGTGACCTAGTCACCTAGATGGGCAAAGTTGTAGGTGTATACTACTTGGAAGGTGTATATAATTATGTGATATGTTTATTTAGATATAATACACACTCATTTTCCCACTCCCAAGGTTTTATGTAGGTCTCAAGGCCATCTAAGTGATTAACATCAAATCACTAAGCCTAATTACCTATTAGGCCATATGGTCAATAAGGAAGGATGACTATTGGTATAGAGGGATATCAAGGGAGTAAAAATAGTATCATGAAAAACCATGTAACTACCTCTTGAATTAAATTAGACTCACTTCTCATGGCCATTATGAAATATTGGGGCAATTGCCTAGTCAACATACAAAGGGGAAGGTGGGTTGCTTAGTGATCCATGGAGGACAATTAGACCATGATTTCACCTTTTTAAATAATAATAGAGGGAGTGATTTAAAAAAAAAATCATGGTCATTATTTTAATGGGGTCAACCAAGTTTTAATCAACTTCCATCACTCCATCTTTATGCCATACTCATTGAAGGACATCCACTAGTAAAAGTAATGCATGGAAAGATAAGGGGACTATTATTGATGTTGTAACTATTTGTTGAATGAATGAGGTTCATCATGACCTCTTATCCACTCTTCCATGCCAATTTATATTCTCTCACCTTCTCCATTTTTTATAAATTAAGGCTAGAATTTTATTGTAATTATCCCTTTATTAGGTATGAAAATATTCTACCCAAGTTTGTACCTTGTAAACCTCTTGAACTGATATATGGGTTGTTTTAGATTATCTATGTTAGTATTTAGTGTTTTTATGCTTGTTTAATTTCCATAATTGGTAGGTTTTTCTCCCTTTATAGGTCCTTACCTCACCTAGTTGCTAGTACATGGTTATATGTAGGTCACATAGTGTGTGAAGGTATTAGTGGTTGAGCTTAGAGTGGAAGTTTGATTGGTAAGTGTTTTGAATCAGACCTTACCTTCATTACCATCATGTTATGATCATTTAATATATCCTCTACGTGAAACATTGATTCTTATAAGCCTTGGAGATAATGGTTCATTTTATGTATTATCCATTAGTGTTGTTTAAGGTTAAATAAAGGGGATAAATCATATTGGTGCATCGCCTCCAATAGCATAGGTTTCCTTTCATGTTTCCATTCTATCCCTTTTCATCACCAAGTTAGTAGTATTAGTGAATTGATCTTAATTCATGCACTATGGGATATATCCCCATAAACTAAATGTTTAGTCCATCCACAGGTCACCCATAGCCTTGGTCTAATCTCATGTTACCCCAAACTTGGAGAGGTCTGACCAATCTTCCCTTAAGGGTGTAGTTTGGTGAGTTAAAAATTTTATCACACCCATTAGTACTATATTAAATAAGTTTAAAACACTTAATTATATAATTTCATGATCTTGAGCAGCTTCAAACACTCTATTAGCATATTTATAGTCAAAATTCATGCCAAAAAAGCTCATAAGGTCTTCATCCAAGGGTAAGGGCAGTTTGTTATTGATAGTTCACATTGTTTTTAATTTTATTTAGAATTTATAATGGTTATATATGGAGATAATTTCTATGTTAGACCACCTTATCATCTCTACAATAAACCCTATCAGTCATATCATGATCCATACCAGCCATATGTTCCTTATCACCAATAATATGTTAACCCTTACCAATCTTATGTTGAACCTCCTTAACTTGATTATTAGCTCTATATTCCACTCCCCACCCCAATTCCACCCCCTTAGAAACCCACCCATCCTCATAATCAAATTTCATAGGTTATGATGTTCCTAGTCAGCATAGACATGTCCTAAATCAGTCCATGTCTAGCCTTAAGCAAACCCACTTGGGTTATGAGAAATATATGGTTGGGATTGATACATAAAAGGGATATGGTCAAAAGGTTCATGATCATCTCATTATTAATGTGAGGAACTCATTGTAGTAAATAAAGAGAAAATGGGCATTTATAATGAGGGAGAATCAATCAAGGCCATCTAGTGATATGTTAGATATAGGTGGTCTGATTTCAAGCATAGAAGAGAAGCTAGTGGTTTATGAGGGGAAGTATATCTAGAGTCATTAGCCTCATGTTCCCTCCATTCCATATTAGTCCTCTTTTGATCATCCCATCCCTACTCAAAATACTGAGTCATATGAGTTTCAAAACCTTCTAAGTTCCCCATAAGCTCCTCAAGCCTTCCCTTATTTGAAGTCTATACAAGAAACTACATAAAAGAAAGAAGTATGTGTTGAGAGGATTAAATATAAAACTTGGTAGGGCCATTCTCTTCCTAATCATCTTGAGGAAATTGGTGATTATATCAAACTTTATTTTGAAGCCCACATAGCTAGAGAAGTTGAACTTGCAAATGAACACTTATCTCATTCAATGGTGTCAGAAAGAGTAATACAATATTAGGATAAGGTGCCTTCATTCATTCTCAAACTTACAACACATGCAATATAAGAAGCTCCTAGATCTATGGATCCAACTTAGAGACAAGTAGTGGAGTAAAGGGGAAAGAGAGGTGAGTCAAGCCTACACCAAGATGTTAAATTTAAAGAGAAATATAAAACCATTCAATCCCCATCCCCCCCTCCTTAAGATTTCAAAACATTCCCATCATGGAGGTCCATTCAAGAGAATATGAAAAAGTAGAATGAGATGTTGTTTGTCAAAAGTGAGTAGCTTAATGAGAAGAATGAAGCATCCATAACACTACTAAATATGACCTCTCTTCTAGAATTCTTTCAAAGATATTCCATTATAGTTCTTGAAAAGGAGCCTATCCTTAAGAAGGCAAGTGAAGAAGGTCAAGCTATGATGTCAATTCATGAGGGTTAATTAAGTGAACTTGAGGAAGATATTGGCATTAGGACACCTCTTGGTGAGGATAAACACAAATCAATCTTCAACAATGCAAGAGATGGTGAACTTTAATAAGATCAAAGTAAGCAAGATAAGCCCTAAGAAGAATTCATATCTATTAACCAAGAAAAAGGTGATTTTTAGGATATCATTGATGACATGGAACCTTCTCTCTTTCATGATAGTCATAAAGAGTATGGAAATGGGTAATCTTTCCAATTCGCAATAGTTTCAAAATAAGGAGACAACCCTCAAGAGGTTTTAGTGGGTTAAGAAGGATGCAAACTAGCCTATCAAAATCTTCATTAAGGTATCCTTAATGTTATTCAAGATGATCAAGTTGTTGTGATGGATGAGAGAACTTTAAATGATCCATCAGGGGTGGTATAAATTTTATTATATCTCCATGAACATGGTCATGGAGGTATAACTTAAAAATATTTATCAAGTTGTGTTATGCTTGGTCCTACATCAGTCTCTATCAAGATTTAATAAATCCCAAACAACTTAGAGCTATATGAGGACCATCAAAGTACTTGTTTGAAATTATAAGGTCAAGTTACTTCCTTCTTGAATCATTCCATGATCTAGTTAGGTTGAAGAAGATAGTTTTACCAAAAAAGAGGAAGGCAGCTCTCTAAAGATGTCATTCCAAGAGGCTATCTCATTTAAAGGTGACTTGTTTGAGGTCTTCAAACAAGGTATCAACCCCTCATTCCATTTGCATTTGCTTCTTCACTCTTTGGGAATGAAACTAAATTTCAATGGTCACAAGATTTCATGAATCAAGACTCATCTCTTTTGGAAGTCAACCCTATAAGTATGTCACAAAATCTACTTCAAACTTTCAACTTGATAAGGAACAACCTATGGGTGAGGTAAAAATGAGACTGTTCATGCAAAGTGGGAAAATTTAGAATGAATATGATTGGTATTTGGATTTACATAGATAATTTATGCATGTTATAATGGAGAAGAAGTTCCAATTATCATTTTAAGAGGCTATGATCATGCCAAAATCTCCAAATGTAAGTGGAGGTTCTCATCCCATGAATAGTACCTGATTGGGCTTTAATCAACACATGATAATATGACCTCATCGTGCTATGGTGATTAAATAAACTTCTTAATTGATCATATAGGAAAAATAAATTGTGTTCAAGTTAGTTATTTCTATTAGGTTCTTATCTTGGTTTTAATAAGTGATGTTATTATAATTCTAGTGTGTAGCTATCTTAGTTTCTTTGTGTCCTATCTTGTTGCTTTCTTAGAAGTTTAAGTATTACTTTCTTATTGTGTGCCTTGGTTGTGTTTCCTTTATTTCTTATTGTGTCTTGTGATTTGTTATAGTCCTTAAGGTCTACAATTTATTATTCATAAAGTGTCATCTCAGCCAAAGATTTCTCTCATCTAAACCATGGTTGTCATGCCTGAGATAGATAGTTCTCTTGACTAGCAAGTTGGTCAAACCTTATGAGTCACCAAATATGTTGACAATTTGGCCTACTAGGCCAAATTTTAACCCCTATTATCCAAAACATTCTTATATAACCCTTCAAACCTGCATGGTCTTCATAAACATTGTCATGATCCTCTTATGGTCTTTTATTCTTTCTATCATTGTTCAAACTCTCATTACATATACCACACTACTTAAGAGATCATCATAAGATCACCTATTTTGGTGTCTTTAGATGATGTGCTAGTTTTCATGGTGTTCCTTATGTAATTAGAGGTGTGTCAAATGTATTTTGAGTCATATAGATGGTTTAAAACCTTTTTTGACAAAGTTAAGGTTCTTTAATAGAAACTAAGGTGATTTAGAGAGTTTAAGGTTTCTATCCCTCATAGTGATTATGGTTGTCTAAGCCACTTCTTATGATAATATCTTTTTATTCATGATATAGGAGTTTTCAATCCTCTTTTGATTCAGGTCTAATAATGTATCTAAGGTTGTATTCCATTGTATGATTTCTCAAACCTATTTTAAGCCTTAATTAACCCTCCAAGTCTTCAAATGGTCCTTCAGACCTTCATATGAGTCAACTCCACATTATAAAACTTTAGAAAATTGATGTTTAGGTGTCACATTTTATTATGAAGGGTATTAAAAGGGTATCATTTCCATGTTATTGTCATGATAAGGTGTTTTTATGCACAAAGGGTCATTTTAGAAGTTAAACACACTTTCCATCCATCAAAAGGGCCACACACATGTGAAAATGCAACCTTTCAACTTCCCTAGTTGTATCTTATGTTTTTAAATGCATATTTGTCCTCTATTTTCCATATTTTCATCCTCTAATGGATTTTAAGGATCTAAATCATGAAAAAATATAGAAAAGAAATAGTTTTGTAGGTATTTTAGGATTATATGGACATGTCAAGGTTAAAAGAAGTTAGGAATCTATAGAGAGGACTTAGTTTAGACATCATATGGAAGAATCCATGAGATATCAATTCAAATAGGTCAAAAATCATTTTTATTTATCCATTGAGCTCTTTGGTAGCCTTATAATCGAGTCAGGATTGTGAATGGTATAGATAGGAGAGAGAATATGAGCGTCTAAGATTTTGCACAAAGGAGGAGACATTACTTAGATTCCATTTTTTGGCCTTAGTTCTCATATTTCCTTCCCCTCCTTTATGAAAAATCACTAAGATGGTGAAGGACTCACAGTATCTCATCCATTGAGGTAGGGTTTTGGTTTACTTCATTTTCTTCTTCTCTAAGCACGATGAAAGATGAATAGAAGGTTGGGTGGATGTTAATATTTTTATATTATTACACCTAATACCCTAAGTGATACACCATTTTTTTATATAAAATCCCCTATAATGACCAAAAAAACCCATCTTCCCTTTTTCACTACAAAATCTAGAGTTTTGGATGCAGTTTGTAAGTCTACAAATTACTTCATGGGTTTTGGATCCCACAAAGCAACCACCTTCAAAATTAGTAGAATCTATAACTTGGTATGACTATTTCAAGTTTAAAGATTTGTAAAGTGTATGATAGGCTCTAGATCATATGAAGCATCCAAACTGGTGGAATCTAGAACTTGAAGTGCACTTTGCAAGTTTGAGAACTTATAAAATGCATGGTGGGCTCTAGATCCCATGAAGAAAAGTACCTCCACTTCCTCCAATAAATTAAACCATAGAATGTATAACCCTAAACTGGATCTAGAGTATTTATGACTCTAGATTACCATAAGATATAGCCTTCCTATTATCATTTCAAAGCCCTATATTAGTGCTCACATTGGCCCAGCATTATGATCTCGATTGAAGAGAAGTATACAATGATAGGGGAAAATATTATAAAGCTAGACCCTAATTTCATCAACTTAGTGTTTTAAATCCTATAGTTTGAGATTTATCTAGATATAACTCCATAGACATCCACATAATTCTTTGAGAATAAAAGGGATGGGTGTCAAAAGATGATCAACAAATAGTGTCTCAAGTTCCCCAAGGATTCTTCCACTAGGCTACCAAAGACCATGTATAGGCCTAATTTCATTGATGAAGTAGGGGATATTATTATATTATTATAGAATATCACTAGTAACCCTAATGCCAAGTGTTTTCAATAATGGATGTACTAATATATCTAGGTCATCTAAAAAAATAAATGATACATTCATTGGGCTTAATTAATAAGTGATTCCTTCCACAATAAATTGATGGAGGTTTAAACAATTGGCAAGTTCTACATGACCTCCTACATTATCTGTATTTTGGCCAAAGGGAGATTATTCTTGGGCCTTAATACAATTCTTGAGGAAATAAGCAAAGTTTATAACTACTATCTTGACCTCACATTAGAGGCTAGTAGGTATTATTTTAGAAGAGTAAATGATGATTTCATCTATTTCATCATTACCATGTTTGATAAATAACTTGGGAGGATAAGGTTATCACTAATAGTAGTAGAAGAGATCAGAAAATGAGGCTCCTATTTCATTTAGTTCCCTATCTTTTCTTACATCAAGGCAGTAGTTTTAAGTGGTTGTCCCTATACACTTCCAAGGTATATTAGTGATAAATGTTCTCTAATGGAGCTATTTAGGCATCTCATAGAGACACAATCTCTTTTCTAATAGGCATAATGTAGGGATACCTTTCCCAATTTCCATTGGTCGATATGCAAGTCAATCCCTCCTTAAGTCCAAGTATGATGAAGCTTAAATGTGTCAAATGACACTTAATACTTTGGAGTCAAAGCCATTTTTTTATGTATATGGAAAGATCACCAGCACATCAGCACTTACAACATATGCTCATGTGCCATATTATGAATATTATGTAGATGAGGAAAGAGTTAGGATGAGGGATTATTCTAGGATGTCCCTACATCAAATCAAAGATTATGATCTAGCACTAGTTCTAGATGACCTAATAGATGATGAATTTATATTGGACCCAATATATTATACACAGGTCATCTCACAACCATTTCCACTAGTAAGATGGTTTGTTCCAAAATCCTTTCCTCTATTTGATAGAATGACTCATATGATCAATCAAATAATTAATTGGTAAAGGAGTAAGGGAGTCTAGGTCATAATGGAAATAATAGGGGTCTAAGAAAATATTTTAAATCTTAAGGCTGAGGGGTTCACTCCATAATAAGAGGGTTTAGGAGAATTATCAAAGGATCTAATGAAGAATAAGAAGAAGACTAAGGCAAATAAAGAAGAGTCAAGCAGAATGGGGGAAGTTTTAGAACAACCAATTGACCTTCCATCTGAAGACACAGTAGTAAAATAAGCTTCCACAACTTCAATTCCTATGTCTTTCATAATGACAATCCCCACATCTATAGTTTACCCTCCTTCCACCTATATTATTCTAGAATTTTTAATTTTAACACTTCCACCTCTTGCTTCTATTTCTCCAATATCTAAGGTTTTAGTAGCTCTAGTTTTCACTATGCCTCTTATATCCACTTCCCATACATCTATAGTTTCCACTTCACTTTTCATTCTAACCACATTACCTACTATAATAAGCCAAGTTTAATCAACATAATTGAGTCAAGTGGACACTTAGGGGCCTCCATCAGTGGAATCTCAAGTTTTTACTCCACTTTCCCTTTCTCTAATTTCACCTTCCCCTTTCATTCCACTTCCTCTTTCCATTCCATTCATAATTCCTTACATTTCATCCCCATTAATTTATAACATCACCCAACAATACAAAGCTATGGGCTCGATCATCTTGACTTTAGTCCCACAGGCCACCCCAACTCATAAAGTAAGTATTGTTTTACTTTCATCTCCACTCACTTTCCTTACATAACCAACCCTGAATGGACCCACACATCTAATTGATTCATTCAATGATTTGGCTTACACCCTTCCACCCATTCCCAAATTCACAATCCTTATGTCTATTACATCATCCACACCTCTAATAGATATAGTTATTCCACCTACCTCCACCTCTTCCACTTTCACTATTTCCACATTACCTTTGATTGAGATTAGAGAGACCCAAGCCCTTAATGTGAATGTAGGTTTGTAGCTTACTAATGGGAATAAAATGTCACAAGCACCTCTTAAAAAATCAATATCATCTTCCTCTTAGGATTCTATAATGGTCATAATATTTATTAGTATAGTAACATCAGTTACTGACTCTTTGGTGATAGTTTCTAATCAACCAGAGGTTACCCCTAGTTATCTAAAGAATTAGTGGGAAAGAAGAAAAATAGATGATTGACCCTCTCACACTTTACTTTGGTTTATCAAAGGTCCAAAAGAAGTCCAAACCTACTCCCAGGACCCTTTCCAGAATATTTAATAATGATAAAGGGGAGAGGTATGTTTAAATTGTAGTTCCCCCATTAGACAAATCAAAGGGAAACCTTGTGGTAGGGGATTATCAAATTTCCAAGATCTACCTTGAAAGGCTAATAAGAGAGGGACTAAAATATGATGTGTAATCTGGCATCAATTTCCTCTTTGAAAGGATTAATCATAATAAGTATACCAATAATGAATTAAAGAAGAAATTAGATCAGCTTATAATAGCATTGAACTAGTTTATAAAGCCCAGTGAACCATCAAAACAACCATAGTTAGTACAACCAATCAATCAGAGTCCAGTTCAAGCTATAATTGATTTAGTTCTAGAGATTGCTCACATGGGAAGGGATACAAAAGAGTTGTTTGAATAACTCATTTATAAGGGGAATAAAATCATTACAACAATAATGGATCAATGTGAAATGATTAGAGAGAGAAACAATATTTTGAAAGAGCAAGGTAATAAATATGAAGGATAAATTCAAACCTTGAATCTATACTATCCAAAATTGATAGATGTAGGTTCAATTGATGCAAATATCCTCATTGCTGAGAACATACTGAAGGATGATACTGAGCATGAGGAATTACATAGAGTAGCTCAATTTCAAATAAGGATACTAACAAAGTTACTCATCAGGCCAAGGTTATTCATGATAAATCTAACATGTTATATGACATCGAATAAATGATGAATATGGTGTCATGTCAACCAATAGATGACTCAGATGACCTCTTATAGGTTGAACGTTTAGAATAAGTTTAAGGAGGTTGTTGAAAAAGAATATACAAAAGATACAGTCTTCACCCTGAGTTCTAGCCACATGTTTATTAAGTATGAAGATGTGATGGATAGGATAAGAATAGAGATTCAAGGAATAAAGACTTTCATAAGAGAATTGTTTGATATTCAAGAAGATTGTGCAGCTTCTCACATTTACTCCTATAGACTAGATGAAGAGTGAAAACAATAAATTTTCAAAGCCTTTGATGCATATGTTGAAAACTTCTAAGCCAAGAAAGATAAGAAAGCTAAAGAAATTATGAATGTTGATTGACTTTTCTATTAAAATATTTTCATATGTTGTGTTTCATATTTTCAAAACATTGTAATTTATAATTGTGAAGGAACATCTATTTTTTATAACTCTTTTTGATAAAGAAAAACTTGTATTTTTTGACAATGTGAAAGTTGTAAAAAGCAATTGCAAATTACACTTTCTATTTTGACAAGTTACAATTACTAAAAGTGTAAAAGCATGAATTTTAAATTATAAGTTCCATTTTGACAAAAGTGATTGACTTAAAAGGTTTTAAAAGTCTCACTTGTGTTTTGCAAGTTAGGTTTTTGTAAGCTTAACTTCAGCTATCTTTTGAAAGTCAAGCTCTATCTTGAGCACCACCTATTTTGCATGAGAATTTATTTCTAGTTGTATGAACATGAAGAAGCATTGCATGGATATCTCACATTTTTATCCATGCCATTGATCATGCCCAGCTCTTGTATGCCACTTTCCAAACCATTCTACAAGTCCAAGATACCATAAATAGGATGACTCACCTCTTGTTGCATGAATTTTACATATATACATGATTCCTCTTATTTGGCATTCAAGTTTTAACAACTCTATCTCATCTATGAGATATTTTGTATAAAGATGCACAGACCCCATGGTCTAATCTATCTTTTTATTATTAGAGTATATAATTTCTATATTTTGAATGTATTTTCTACAAGTTTTAACCTTTGGAATGGAAATAAATTAAAGATTTGCCTTTCTTGTCTGAGAAATTTATGTGTATACCATTTATTTGAGTATTTTTGGAAGTTTTGTTTCTTATTTTAGTCACAAGAAATTCATTTGTGGTACTTTTACCCTTCTAAAAATATTGTTTGATTAAAATAAAGAACTCTTTTCCCTTATGTGAAAATAACTAAAGGTTGCCTCTGGTTTCCCCTTTTGTATGAGTTTGTAATGAACTAATTTCAATATAATTTAATGTTTCATTATGTTTATCAAGCACACGTTAAGACCAAATATTTTATTGTAATCACCATTTCAATTTCGTAAATTTTCATTCTTTACCTTTTCCCAAGTCAATATTTATTTTAGGAAAAAGAACACTAAAAAGAGTAAAATTTATATAAAATTGGTATCTTATTAGTTGCATCAAATTTAGTGAAAGGAAGTTGCCCTTCTTTAGAGGTTAACCTCAGTTTTCCAAAGTCCCATAGCTTAGAGGTTTTCCCATTATATCATTAGGCATTCCATAATGAGTTATTCCACATCAAAGAATGAGTGCAAAACCTATGTGATAATAGTTTTTGGCATGCCTGGTGGTATACAAAAAATATAAATAAATCGATGCTATTATCAGTAAACATTGCATCAACTTTAAATGCATTCTAAAGGTACCTGGTGACTCCACTAGTTTATGGTTTCAGGATTTCAAGGATTACACATGCCAAGCTGATAAATGAGATCAACTACAAAAGACAAGAAATTTCATTTTTTAGAATTCACATTTTCACTTCAAAAGAGATCAAAATTAGTTTTACCTCATTAAAAATTATATCCAACAAGTTTATTTACATCCCTTTCAAGTAATCCTACTCCCATCAATTTTATTCCTCCTACAATGGCCAAAAATTTTGTAGCCTTAATGGGGCCAACCCTCTCTAGTTGGCCCAATATGATGATATACCAACCTCAGCCTTAAGAATCCTACCATATTTCACTGGAGAAACTTCCACTACTCTTATGGAACACATACAAGATATTGCCAATCTATGCACTATCTATAATGTGGTATAAGAGAATGTTTTAATTAGGCTTTTAGTCTCCTCCTTCAAGGGTAAAGATTTGCAATGGTATAGATATATTGCTCCTAAATCTATCCAATTTTAGGATGATTTAAGCACCACACTATGTGCACAATTTGAAGTTAAGAGTGATCACCTTTCCTTGGTTAAATAGTTGACCACCATTCAATGGGCTCCTCATGAGCTAATGACTAGTTTTAATTTTTGTTTCTATGAGACATGGAGTAGGATTCCAACACTTTTTAAGCCAACTATGAATAATGTTTTCCTATATTACTTGAGAGCCATAAATACTGATATAATTATTATGATTCAGTCTAGCATGGCACCACACTCCCCAAAACTTATGAAATTGTAATAAAGGCATAAAATTGTTTAATCTAAGCTAGAAAACTTGCTCCAAGACCACCAATGCCTCTATTTCCATAAATATCTCCTACACTACCTATACTTTCCCTAATTCCCACTGTGATCAAGGCACCATCTTTGAACTCTGCTCCTAAGGATGAACTACATGAGGTCAAATAACTACCTAAGAGTTTTAGAAATGAGTTAGTAGACATGAAGAGGTAGCAATCTCATAATTATAAGCCTTATCAATAGGCTAACCCAGCATATCAACCCAATAAGCAGCCATATCAGGGAAATAGGTAGCAATACCTAGGTAATCAACAATTGCAAGGTCAAAATGCATAACCAAAGTCCCCAAATGTCTGTTCCTTACCTACACTGAGTACTTACAAAGCCATTATACCTTATTAAAATAACTTGGTTCAAGACTATGAGTGGTGTTATCCTTTTTCATAACCACACAATTAGAATAATTGCCCCAATGGAATCATTAGTCAACCTTTGATGGTGTAAGGCATGATAAGTACATGGGAACAAGAAGAAGAATCCACTTCTCAACAAGTAGATACACAAGAACCTACTCAAAGAGAAGCTACTCTTGTAAGCTGGCAAGAAGAAGACTTTTATGGAGCAAATCAAGAGGAAGAATTTTTCAATGGTGGAGGTCTAATGGTAGTGAATACACAATCAAAGAAAATAGAAATTGAGAGTGATCATCCCCTAGGATAGAACAAGCTTTGACCTTCAAAGTTATACCAAACCTATAAAGAACAACATAGTACAAAGGCCACCCCTTGTACCCACTAGTCAGCCCAAAGTGCAAGTACCTACTCTAAATCTTAGGAAAGAGGACATAGATCTAGAAAAGATGCATCCAAAGTTTGGTAGTATCCCTTTCATCATTTTTCATAAAATGAAAAAGACTAATCTAAATGTCACTATGTGGGATGTCCTATCTATACTAGCACAAAGAGATATACCATAAGAGGCCTTGAAGAATTTTCAAATAATAGATAAGGCTCTAGCTAAGGGGCCTAATACTACAACTAATTTATGTCAACTACAAACTAAAGCTAATATGGGAAAAAGTGATAAGCATCCACCTTTCTATCTCTCACTAATAGTTGAGAAGCATCTAGTTCATAATTACATGGTATATTTAGAGGCTAGTAGTTCCGTTATGCTCAAAAATATATTTGATGCTCTTGGCATAAAATATACACCTGTGAATAAGGGAGTGGTTCAGTTAGATGAAACTAATTTTCAAACATTAGGAATAATAAAATATATAAATCTCACTATCCATGCATGTCCTAGTTTGTCAATTTCCCAAGATATCTCAATTATCGACCTTCCCCCTTATTTTTCCATTTGCCTTTCATGAGATTTTACCATGAAAATGGGAGGATATTTGTCTATAAATTGATCTCACTTGTATTTTAGAATAAGGTATGGGACAATAATAACAATAAGAGCTGAGCTAATAGCTAAGGATCAAATTGAACCATACATTCCCCCCCCCCCATGAACATAAATTGCATATTACAAAATCAAGAGGAAGAAATTGATCATAAGGATGCAACCACTACATAAAATATTATAGATAATCTCTTAGATGAAAGAGGATTATCCTTCGAGTTTTATATTTATGACCATGTAGAAAAAACTAGGCTAGGTATATATTGCATACATAAGAATGATTCAATCATTTCTAATATCCTAAAACTAGTCAAAGATCTTCAAGGTATATGAAAATTATTATTCGATGGTTTGAGAAGTAAAAATGGAGTAGATGCAGGTGTTGTCTTGATCTTTCCCCAAAATGAGAGTTATTTTTATTCTTTTAGACTTCAATTTAGCTACACTAATAATGAAGCTAAATATGAAGCCCTGACTTGAGGAATGTAATTGGCCAAAAAAAGAGGGATAGAATCCCTATAGATATTTGGTGACAGTGAATTTATTGTTCACCCAGTAAGATATATAAGTGTGACTAAGAATATCTTATTGAGATCTTATAAGAATAGGTTATCTGACCTATTCAAATATTTCATTGCACTAAATATTCATGCAGTACCAAGATCATGGAATAAAGGTGTTGATTGAATGGATTTAGAGGGGTCCCAATATAACTTACCTAAGGAGATAAGCAAATAAAATATCCAGCATGTAAAATTGGTGGTAAGACCATCTATTCTTGATAATGTCACTAATTGACAAGTCTTTGATAATGATTAACAAATTGTAAACTTTTGAGAGAATAAGCTAAATTCTCAGATAGGAACCAGCCTAAGCTCTAAATCAATATGGGGATCAAATCATCAAGATAAATATGAAAAAGATACCTATGGGTCTCATTACATTGGAGAACTTCTTAAATTTAGACAACCAGTTAAAAGGCAAAAAAAAGAAGATTTTGGTCAATGAAGAAGATTATGAGCTGATGGTCATTTTGTAAGGTAAAACTCTAAACTAGGAAAGGTATGCAATGACTCTAAAAATAAAAAATTTATTGAATTGTGCCAATAATTTGATGATAAATTTGCTTGGAGTTATCATGATCTAAGAGGGTTTGACCTTAGTGTAGCCCAGCATATAATAGAGTTGGATCTAAACACTAAGCTTGTCAGATAGAAGTAGAGGCCCATTAATCTAAAGATAGAATCCTTGATGAAAAATGAGCTCTCTAAATTAATAAAAGTTGATATAATTTTTTCCATCAAGCACTCATCATGGGTTTCTAATATGATCCCTGTCAAAAATTAAAATAGTGAAATTAGCCTATGTGGATTTTAGAGAATTGAACAAGGCATCTCTAAAGGACCATTACCCTCTCTCACCAATGGAGCAAATTTTATAGACTGTAGCAAGGTCTAAAAGGTTTTCCCTTCTAGATGGTTATTTTGGCTATAAAGAAATCCTAATATAAGAGTTAGACAATTACAAAACTACCTTCACCATAAAATGGGGCATATACACATACAAAAAGATGTCATCTAGTCTAATGAATGTTAGTGTGACATTTCAAAGAGCTATGGATATGGCCTTTAGAGGTATGATTAATAAAATGATCCTAGTATATCTGGATGATGTCACAGTCTACTCAAAGCATACTGAGGCACATTTGGACCACCTTATAAAATTTTTTGAAAGGTGTAGAGAAATCAAGGTTTCCCTCAATCTAAAGAAGTGCATTTTTGTGGTCCATGAAGGGAAATTATTTGGGCATATAGTGTCAAAAGAAGGTCTTGTAATAGACCCAAAAAGAGTTAGTTTCATATATGCATTGGCACTACCAATCCATAAGAAAGGACTTCAAATTTTCCTTGGGAAGATTAATTTTGTGAGAAGATTTGTCTCACATTTTACCTCTCTGCTAAATCCCCTCATTGTAATGCTCAAGAAGGGTGTCATTTTCAGCTAGACACAAGATGGAAGAGATAGATTTTAAGCCATAAAATAATCTATTTCTTAGGATCCTACCTTGGTCAACCCAAAATATGAGAAACACTTTATTCTCTATGCATTCAGAGGGGAAGCAAGCATCTCAACCATTCTAACTCAGCACAATCAGGAACAATTAAAATAGTTGATATCTTTCTCCATCCAATCTTTGAAAAGATATGAGGAAAATTATAGTTTTGTGGAGATACATGTATATTCCATAATTAATGATCTAAATAAATTTAGGCATGTTCTCTCCAATAATAAGAGTCATTTGATGGTAATTTACCCAGGTGTGAAAGAGATTCTACTCAGCTAGGAGATAAATGAAAAGCAAGCAAGATGGATCACCAATGTTATGGAGTATGAATTTGACATCAAAGTCACCAAGTTGGTAAGAGGAAAAGGTTTATGTGAATAGATAGCCTTTGATATTAGAACTACTAAATCAGCACCTGAAGTACTATATGCTCAAAATGCACCTCTGTTAGTTAATCCACCTATTTTCAATAACTAGATCCAAGAGATGACCAACTTACTACAAATTGGTGAGTACTCATATGATCTTCAATAGTCTAAGAAAATTTATTATAGACTCCATTCCATTCCTTATGTCCTTGTTGATACAATATTGTTTAGAAAGGATATAAATGGATTTATGTTAAGATGAATTGAGCATGATCAAGTTCCTAAGGTACTCAAAGAATTCCATGATGGCCCATCAGAAGGACATCTCTTTGTAAGGAATACAACCATCAAGATAATGAGAGGAGCCTATTATTGTCTTGAATTATTCAAGGATGCTCACCAATGGGTAAGGAACTATGAAAATTTTGCTTACTTCATCAGTAATCAAAAGTTAGCATCCTTTCTTCTTAGGCCCATTCAAGTAGAACAACCATTTTCCCAATGGGGATTAAACTTTATAAGCATAATCAATCCACCATTGAGTGTAAGGCATAAATGGGTCCTCATAGCAACATATTATTTCATGTAATGGAATGAATAAATTACACTAAAATATTATACAAAAGCATCTATTCTAGATTTCATGGCTAACATAGTGTCAAGATTTAGTATGCCCCACACTATTATATATGATAATGCTTAAGATTTCATGGGCACATAGGTGAGTGAATGGGTCATCAAGCATAATGTATATTTGATCACTTCTAATTATTATCATTAGGATAATGGCTTGGTTGAGTCAACCAATGAGAACCTTATCAAGAGAACAATTGAAGACAACCAAAGATCTTGGCACATAAAGTTGTAATCAACTCTTTGGGTTGATAACATCAACCCTATAAGATCCATAGGAAATTAACCTTCCATGATAGTATATGGAAGAGATTCTTTAGTTCTAATATTAACTGAGCTATCATCTCTAGAGCTCCATAACTAATTAGACTTGATTGATAAAGATGCAATGATGGTAAGATTGTTCGAGCTTATGGAACTCAAATAAATTAGGAACCAAGAAACAAAGGTTTTAAAAGCTAATCAATCCCAAACCAAGAATCCTTTTGACAAAAATACATTTTAAAATAACTTTAATGAATGAGATATGGTTCTCAAATGGGATTTAGATAGGGCTAAACTAGGCAAGCATACCTAATTTGAAGCAATATGGAAATGTCCATAAATTATTACCCAATGCAAAGGAGCTAATGCATTCTAAATCTATAAGATTGATGGAGAAGAACTACCTATCATAGTCAATGGCATATATCTCAAATATTTTTTTAGGTAGGAACTCATTTTGAAAGTTTTAGATTTTGTATATAGCAGGGTTAGTTTTGTCTTTTAGTAAGTGCTTATGCATAGGTCAACTCATTAGGAGTTTTTAATTTCCTGAGGATGTGTTGTTTTTCCTTGTTTTCTTTTTCTTTTTTTCCTATTTTATCATGTCTAGGAAAATCCTAGTTATCCTTACCTACGTTAAATTTATCAATCAATGATTGACTCCATATCCAATGTCTAGAAGGATACTAGATTAAAATTGATTAGTAGGCAATCACCCCATAGAGGTTACCAAAAATGTTGATATTTTTGTCTCAAAAATATCATTACATCTAATATCCTAAGGGAAACCCCCTTTATTTTTTTATAAAATCCCCTAGAACCACCCAAAAAAATCCCATCTTCCCTTTTACACTATGGAATCTGGATCTTTGGACATAATTTGCAAGTTTGAAAATTGCTCTACAGTTTTTGGATCCTGCAAAGCAACTACCTTCCAAACCAATGGAATATATAACTTTGTATGCATATTGAAAATTTAAAAACTTGCAAAATGTATGGTGGGCTTTGGATCCTACAAAGCATCTAAATTGGTGGAATTCATAACTAAAAATGTACTTTGTAAGTTTTCAAACTTGTAAAATGCATGGTGGGCTTTGGATCTCATGATGTAAAGTACCCTCCCTTCTACCTAGAATTTAAACCATGAAATATGGAACCCCATGAGCAATTTGAAATTTTTCAAACTTGAAATTTGCTCAATGGGTTTGCCTTCCACTAAACCGATCCATTTACCCTCGATAGACATGGGACCTACTTTAAGAAGATCCTAGCTCTACCACCAATCACCATTACTACATTTATTATAGGGTTTTCACTATTTAAACCAAGTTTATTAGGTGTTTTTTTAATCATTGCTAATCAATTTCGTTAGCTCTGAAGACCTTGTCATGCAAAAAAACCTTGAGCCACATGAAAACAAGTACCTATGAGTTCAATCCATGACCGCATCTCAATCACCATGCCATTTTCATTTATGTATAGTATTCCACTTGTGATTTTTCACAATTTCTCCTGTAAATTGATAAATTCTTCAAGTTTTATATTCCTATGAAGAGACTTTTGATATCTTAAAATTTACCATTGCTATTTTGGTATCATATTTTAGAATTATCTAAGAATTAGGTGTTGGTAAATTATTTGTTGTATGATTATGTATTCAAAAGGATACATCTAGAGTCTAGGGTTTCATATTCAAAAGTTTCATTGTGAATATTTTCCCCCAAAGTGATCATCCTAAGCACAAGTTTTACTATTGTCCTAAGCATATTCAGCTCCCATAAGACTCCAAATATTTATGGAAAGAGTAACTTATCCAAACACCTCTCATCCCCATGGGAGTTCATATTGCTTCAAACATGTTTCACTTCCATCAGAGATCCATCCTGCCCAGAGCACGTCCTAGTTTTGATGGAACTTGTACTGCTCAGAACACCCTCCATCTTCACTAGAGATTTAAACTGCTTGAAACACTTGTAGACTCTGCCAGCTTTTATAGTTGGTTTATTACAATAAATAGCTCCAATTTTCATGTCTCCAAAGGAAATAAAGTTCAAATCCAAAGGCCCAGGAATGACTCATAGTTTAGATTCTAACATAGCAGAGGTTATAGATACAGATTTAGGTATAGGACCAGAGTTTAAGAATGAATATATCTAGAGTATTTATGACTATGAATTAACATAAGATGAAACATTCCCTTTTTTGGTTCAAATACCTAAGTTAGATCTCACATTGGCCCAATATTATGATCCTGATAGAACAAAATTCTATAATGACAAAGGGAAAAGATTTTGAATCTAGACCCTAATTTCATCAACTTAGTGTTTACAATCCCAAATTTTGAGATTTATCTAGATATAAATCAATAGACATCCACATAATTATTTGAAGATAAAAGAGATGGGTGTCATAATATGATCACAAAATAGTGGCCCAAGTTCCCAAATGATTCTTCCACTAGGCTACCAAAGACCATGTATAGACCTGATTTTATTGATGAAGTATGGGATATTGTTATATTGTTGCATAGGATCACTATCAGCCCTAATGCCAATTGTTTTCAAGAATGGATGTACCAATATATCTAGGTCATCTAGAAAAATAAACAATACATTCATTAGGCCTATTTAATAAATGATTCCCTCCATAAGTAATTGATGGAGGTTCAAACAATTGGAAAGCTCTACATGACTTCTTACATTATCTATATTTTTGCCAAAGGGAGATTATTCATAGGTCTTAATACAATTCTTAAGGAAATAATTCGAGTGTATAACTACTATCTTGACCTCACATTAGAGGCTAGTAGATATAATTTTAGAAGAATAAATGATTATTTCATCTATTGCATCATTACCATGTTCAATAAAGAACTTGGGAGGACAAGGTTCTCAATAGCAATAGTGGAAGAGATCAACAAATGGGGATCCTATTCATTTAGTTCCCTACCTTTTCCTACATTAGGTCAATAGGTTTTAGTGGTTATCCCTATACACTTCCTATATATGTTAGTGATAAATTGGAACTAATGGAGCTAGTCATATAGCTCCTAGAGACATATAATCTTTTTTCTAAAAAGCATAAAGAAGGGATACATTTCCCTATTTCCATTGGTCAATATGCATGTCAATCCCTCCTTAAGGCCAAGTGTGTTAAAGCTAAAATGTGTCAAATGAAACTTAATAATTTGTATTCAAGGCCATTTTTTTATGTATTTATCAAGATCACCATCACATTGGCACTTGCAATGTATGCTCATGTGCCATATTATGAAGATTATTAGGAAGATTGTGAAGATGACGAAAGAGTTAGGATGAGGGATTATCTAGGATGTCCCTATAATAAATCAAAGATTATGATTTGGCACCAGCTGTAGAGGACCTAATAGATGATGGATATATATTGGACCCAATCTATTATACATAATTCATCACACAACCCCTTCCACTAATAATATGGTTTATTCTAGAATCCTTTTCTTGGTTTGATAGAATGGCTCATATGATTAATCAAACAATCAATTAGCTAAGGATTAAGGGAGTTCAGGTCATAAGGGAAACAATAGGAGTTAAATAAAATATTTAAAATATTAAGGATAAGGGGGTCACTCCATCATAAGAGGGTCTCATGAAAAGATCTAGAGAAGAAGAAGAAAAAGACTAAGGTAAAGAAAGAGGAGTCAAGTAAAATGGGGGAAGCTATAGAACAAATAATTGACCTTCCATCTAAATAGATAGTAGCATCACAAGCTTCCACATATTTAATTCTTATGACTATCATTGTGACAACCCCATCTTTTTAGTTCACCCTATTCCTACCTATATTGTTCTAGAAGTTTTAGTTTTAACACCTCCACTTCCTGCTTCTACTTCTCTAATATCTCAGGTTTTAGCATCTCCAAATTTGACTTCACCTCTTGTCTCCACCTCAACTACATTTGTAGTTTCCACTTCACCTTCCATTATAACCACATTACATACTATAATAAGCCAAGTGCAACCAGTATGATTGAGTTAAGTGGACACTCAGGGTCCCCCATCAATGGAATATCAAGTTTCCACTCCACTTTCCCTTTTTCCAATTTCACCTTCCCCTTTCATTCCACTTCATCTTTCCATTCCATTCATAATTCCTTCCATTTCATCCCCATTAATTTCCAACATCACCCAACAATACAAATTCATAGGCTTGATCATCTTGACTTTAGTCTCATAGGCCACCCCAAGTCCTAAAGTAAGTATTATTTCACTTTCATCTCCACTCACTTTGCTTACATCACCAACCCTGTGTGGACCCACACATCTAATTGATTCATTTAATGATTTAGCTTCTACCCTACCACCTATTACCAAATTCATAATCCTTATGTTTATTCCATCATTCACACCTCTAATATATATAATTGTTTCACCTACCTCTGTCTCTTCCACTTCTATTATTTCCACATTACCTTTAGTTGAGATTGGAGAGACCCAATCCATTGATGTGAATGTAGGTTTACATCCTACTGATGGGAGTGAAATGTCATAGACACCTCCTAAATAATCAATAGCATCATATTCCCATGATTTTACAATAGTCATAGTATCTACTAGTGTTGCAACATTAGTTGTTGATTCTTTGGTGATTGTTTCTAAGAAACTAGAGCCTACACCTAGTTGGCTAGAAAAATTAGTGGGAAATAAGAAAAAATAAATGATTGACCCTAGCACACTGGACTTTGGTCTATCAGAGGTTAAAAATAATTCCAAACCTACTCGCAGGACCCTTTCCAAAATATTTAATGATGATAAAGGGGAGAGGTATGTTGAAAATGTAGTGCCCCCATTATAAAAATCAAAGGTAGACCTTATGGTAGGGGATTATCAAATTTTTAATATCTACCATGGAAGGTTTATAAGAGAGGGACTCAAACATGATGTGTAATCCAACATCAATTCCCTCTTTGAAAGGATTGATCATGATACGGTTTTCAAGGATGAATTAAAGAAGAAAGTGGATCAACTTACTATAGCATTGAAATATTTTATAAATCCCATAGAACTATCAAAAAAACCATAGTCAGTACAGTTAATCAATCATTATCTAGATAAAGCTACAATTGATTTAGTTTAAGAGATTTCTCATATGGGAAGGGCTATGAAAGAGTGGTCTAAAGAACTCATTTCTAAGGGGAATAAAATCATTGCAAAAATAATGGATCAATATGAAATGATCAGAGAGAGAAAGGATATTTTGAAAGAGCAGGTTAATAAATATGAAGGAGAGAGTTAAACCTTGAATCTATACTATCTAAAATTGATATATTTAGGTTTAATTAACATAAATATCCTCATTGTTGAGAATATACTGAAAGATGATGCTAAGCATGAGGAATTACCTAGAGCATCTCAATTTCAAATAAGGATACTAACAAAGTCTACTCACCGGGCCAAGGTTGCTCATGATAAAGTTATTGACATGTTATATGACATCAAAGGAATGATGAATATGATGTCATGTCAACCAAAAAATGACTCAAATAATCTCTTACAAGTTTATTTCCAAAATAATCTCAAGGAGGTTGTTGAAAATTTTTACAAAGGATACAATCTTCACCCTGAGTTCTATCCATAGGTTTGTCAGGTATGAAAATGTGATGGATAGGTTAAGAATGGAGATGTAAGGAATAAATACTTTTAGAAGATAATTATTTGATATTCAACCAGATTGTGTAGCTTTTCATATTACTCATGCATACCAAATGAAGAGAGAATACAAGAATTTTTCAAAGTCTTTGATGCATATGTTGAAAAAATCCAGATTGAGAAAGACAAGAAAGCTGAAGAAATTTTGAATGTTGTTTAACTTTTATGTTGAAATATTTTCATATGTTGTGTTTCATATTTTCAAAACATTATATGTTGTAATTGTGAAGAAGCAACTTTTTTTTAACTCTTTTTGAGAAAGAGAAACTTGTATTTTTTGATAATGTGAAATTTCTAAAAAGCAACTACAAATTACATGTTCTATTTTGAAAAGTTACAATTAATAAAAGTGTAAAAGCATGAATTACAAATTACAAGTACTATTTTGACAAAAGTGATTAACTTAAAAGGTTTTAAAAGTCTCACTTGTATTTTTCAAGTTAGAGTTTTTCAAGGTTAACTTTAGTTATATTTTAAAAGTCAAGTTCTATCTTGATCACCACCTATTTTGCATGAGAATTTATTTCTAGCTACTTGAAGATGAAGAATCATTGCATGGAGATCTCCCAATTCTAGCCATGCCATTCCACACCAAGGATCATGCCTAGCTCTTGCATGCCACTTTCCAAACTATTCTACAAGTCTAAGATGCCAAAAATAGGGTGACTCGCCTCTTGTTTCATGAACTTTCTAGATATGCATGATTCCTCTTATTGGACATTCAAGTTTTGACAACTCCATCTCATCTATGAGATATTTTGTATAAATATGGGTAGAACATGTGTCCCAATCTATCTTTTTGTTGTTAGAAGACATAATTTTTGAATTTTGAATGTATTTTCTACAATATGTAATCTTTAGAAAGGAAATAAATTAAATATTTACGTTTCTTGTCTAATAAATCTTTGTGTATACCAATTATTTGAGTATTTTTGGAAGTTTTGTTTCTTATTTTAGTCACAAGAAATTCATTTGTGGTATTTTAACCCTTCTAAAAATATTGTTTGATTAAAATAAAAAACTCTTTTCCCTTTTGTGAAATAACTAAATTTTGCCTTTGGTTTACCATTTTGTATGAGTTTGTGTTGAATCAATTTTAATATAATTCTATATTCCATTATTTTTATCAAGTTAGCATTAAGACCCACCTAAAATATTTGGTGCAACCACCATTTCAGTTTCATAAAGTTTCATTCTTTACCCTTTTCTTGGTCAATATTTAGTTTAGGAAAAAGAACACTAAAAAGAGTGAAATTTATATAGAATCAATATCTTATCAGTTGCATCAGATTTAGTGAAATGAATTTAGCTTTATCTAGATGTTAACCTTAGTTTTCCAAAATCCCACAGCTTAGAGGTTTTCCCATTATAACATTAGGTGTTGCATAATGAGGTATTCCACATAAAAGAAAGAGTGAAAAACCTATGTGATAATAGTGGATTTTCATAGGTATACACAACCCTTATACACCATCCTCAAGACTCGCTTCACACATGTGAGCCCTAGAGAACAAGTAAACCTCCATGATGTCACATTTGCTGGTTGTAGACATTATTTCTTCTTATTGTAGAGTCTTCAAGACATAAAAATGGAAGTGAATGATGGTTAGGTTGTATGATCATTTTTTAGAGTCCAAAGAATCCTTTTCTTCCATAAACACATAGTTTATCTATTAAATAATTAGACAACTCCTTCAAATCATATTCCTAAGGTGACTACCATGTGCATTGTGTAAGCTCCTTTACAAGTGAATGAAGGGTAGCTATAAAGAGTCATTAGGTTATTTCAAAGGCACATATGAGCTCCATATTTTAGTCATGATCTATCATTCTACCCTCATACTCATCATTTCCTCTTACCCATATAACCCATTTCCATACTCAGCCCTTGAGAGAGACTTGCTCTCTTTTAAGCACCTACAAACCTATTATGTGAGTGGAACTAATAAAATTTTGAATGTTGGGATGGGGTATAGAAAGAATTTAATGAGTATTAAGGATTCATAAGTTCCTATGAAGAATCATGGAGGATTAGAGGAGAATATTTAATGATGACCAAACTCACTCCAAGAGGAGACAAACTTAGTCAAGATCCCCAAGTGCACACACAAGGGTGTGGTTGACAAATTAAAGAAAATTCAATGGATTAATAGGTATAAGCAATAAATTATGAGTAGAGGATACCTTTAATTATATAATAAATAAACCCCAAGTTATATGAAGAGTGAAATCCTAACTATCATTTCACAACACAGTCATAGCAAGCCTAGAATTACCATTTACAAGCTTGATTGTAGATAAAGGGCAAGCTAAGTAAAGGAACCCTGCATTGTGGTGAAATTAGAGAAAGGTAATAAATTATCCTCACTTGTTTTCAAGATTCATTGGTATCAATTATATAATATATCCCTTTAAAACAAATTAAATAACATTGACAAGCTATTAGGCCTAGTAAGCTTAGATAGGTAGTCATAATCCAATCATGAGGCAGTACAATGGTTGAGTAGAAGGTGCCCTTGATAGGAAGTTCAAAGAGTATATAAATAATATATATTTCATGTGAATCATTATATACTATCCAAAACAATCTCAAGGTGATAGCAAGGGAATAATTTCATACTCATTGTCTTAAGTAGATTTCATTTGAACACCTTAAGGCAGAATGCCAAAGGAGAGCTAAAGTGTGTTGAACCTTATGTAGAAGTGAAGTGTTATAGTGAAAATAAGGGATTAAGACTTTTTATCTTAAATATATCAATATACAATGAGCTTTGGTCCTTTGATATAGAAAAAAAGAGGGCTTAATAGCCTAATTATGTCTATTAGGCCTAAAAATAACCTTTTGGGCTTGTTCATATAAATTAAAGACATCTACATGTTTGGTGGTTGTTTGAGGTATGAAATCATCAAATAAATAAGTAATAAATACATAAAAAAGGGTTTCCAAGATGATAATATCCTCAATTTAATACAAGAAGGTACTAAACCAAGTCATTAGGGTTGCAAAGGCCTAATTATTCATAAACCCTAAACAAGAGTGTGAGGTATGCAGAGAGAAGAATTGAATGGAAGCTCAATCCTAAACGTGTTGTTAGGTCATAAGATCATGTTACATTATTTTAAAAATACACCATCAATTTAGAGGGATAGGAGAGAATAATAAGGTCTCTAACACCAATTGGTCCAAGAACTTGGCATGAACAGTGATAAACATGGCAAACCTACATGAGAGAAGGATAGTGATAATGGTCTGGGTATATGAGGTCAAGTGAAAAGGTTATAAATCAATTAGATAAGGGTTATATGGTTATATTGAATCCACATATACATATATAGGTGACTCAGTGTCTTTTAAATCAGTCCAAGCCTATAAGGCTTAAAACTACCCTTAGGCCTCAAAACCCCAACCTCCTCCTTATGGCATATCCAACACCTCCATAGCAAACTTAAGGTCTTAAAAACATACATGAGGATGATACAATCCATAAATAATATGTTTTGGATAGAAAAAAGAAAATAAGTGTCAGATTTGGTCTTATCACCCCTATCAATCTCTATTGCCTTAGTCTACTGTAGAGTGAAAAATACTCTACATGTTATTTTTAAGTTCAGCTATGCACTCCAAGTTTTTGTCCCTGCATGTTTCAGTTTCAAGGCAATGAAGTTTTGATGTAGAGTGAGGGCACGAGTTTCATTTTGTGCCTAAATTTTGTCTGGGTATCAAAGTTGCATAGAAGCTGCCAGGTGTCATCGGTTGAGACACATTTTGTAATTTCTCTAAGTTGCTCGAAATGTGCCACATGTCTCATAGTAATTCACCAGAATGCAACAAGTATCGGCATCCATGTTTCATGATTTTTATGCATATAAAAAGCTTATTTTAATAATATTTTCTCAGGTTCAAGTAGAACATGCCGAGTGGTAGCTACTGAAGGTTTCAACATGTTTTTCTAAAAGAAATGGAAGCTACCACATGCCCCTAGATAAAAGTAGTGGAAGCCACCAAGTGTCAACATCCATAGTTTCTTGGTTTTATTTCATTGATTAAGTAAAGACTATGGTGGGCCCCAAGTTTTATTTCTAAAGTAAGCAGAAACCTCCAAGTGTCACCATCTATGTACATCTAAAATGAGTCCTGAATGTTTCTACAATGTAGCTAAAGCTCAACAAAAGCCTCCACATGTCATTAGCTAAAGCAACAAAAGCCGCCACATGTTCCTTGTTAAAGATATGTAGAAAGTGACACCTGTCCCTATTTTCCTTTTAAAGCTGCTTGAGCAAGATGTGTTATGGGTCCCATTTTCTATAAGTGGTTAAAAGTTTTGAGGAAGTGGACTATGACAGATGTCAAAGAGGGAACAACCCCAATGCAAATACATAGTAAAGAGTATAAGTAATGCAAAAAGTGCCATGTGTTTTCTGTAAGTACTGCAGAAGCTGCTAAGTGTCATTTTTTGGTACTGCCTAAATAATAAGATAGTTTTCAAGTGAAAAAGTGCATACTACCAAGTGTCCTCACCTATTTCATAGTGAGAAGCATCCTATGTATCTATTTTATCTAATGAACTTGTAGGGAGATGAAACATTTCAAATCCAAGAAATATCTTTTGTTAGACACTTCCAATTCAGTTAGACCATTAGATTGGGAATGTGTAGGCAATCTAGAGCTTGTCTGATGCTATAAATATGGGTACAAAGATCGCCAGAAGATCAGGATTAGAAGATAGAGAGAATTATCTATAAGAGATTATTGTCAAGAAGTTTTAGACTTTTTTAGATGTGACCAGGAATATCATTTGCCTTTGTTCTATTTTCTTGAGTTAGAAAGTTTGTATAATTGTGCATGTCTCTGTGCCTTTTATGTGACTGGAAAATTAATAAGAAAATTGAGTTATGTGCCTTTGTTGATATTTTTTGTGTTATTTCAAAATCATCTAAGTTGTGAGCCTTTGATCCTATCCATTTTCATCTTTTACATTGATCATGCCTTGTTTGCTCTTTAATGTAATTTAATCCTAAAGATGGATTCACTGTGCTTAGAATTAAGGGTCGAATTAAATTCAGGTGCATTTCCATAGTTATATTTTCTTTAGTTGCATTTGTGTTTCTATTTAATTTCTATCCTTTTTCCCCAAAATACTTTTGAGATAAAGAATAGCCAGCTTCTTTAAAATCTGGAGGTTATTTTAGGTCACAACAATTTTAAGCATCAATAGTTTTTAGCACACCCAGTGGGACACCATCTTGAAGTTTATTTCAAGACTGTATGAACCAAAGAGATACAAGGAGTTAGAGTTGTGCACCAATAAAAAGATCTCAATCTACTATAAATCCAGGTATTCTTTTTCCACCATTGGTAACTAGTCCAAGAAGAAGGGTCAATCAATTTATACCAATACCAAGAGCAAACATGGGTGCTCCTATACCCCTAAAGAATTATGTAAGTTGGAACACTGGTAGTCCTTTGATCCTCCCAATACCACTAGCCACTTGGGACCTTATTCTAGTAAATGCCCTAAAAGCTCTATCCAAATTTAGTGGGCAAGATTTTAAAACACCTGAAGAACATCTACAAGATGTGTCTGATGTCTGTGCAATTTATGTGGTCACAAAATAGAATGTGGCTATAATATTATTAGAATCTTCTTTTAAAGGGAAGGCTCTAGAATGGTATAGATCCTTGACCCCAAATATAATATCTACATGGGGTCAGCTTGGAGATCTTTTCTTTGAAAGATTTGAAGAAAAGGGTGATAAGTCTTCTTTGTTACAACAACTGATTACTATAAAAAGGGCACCACAAGAAGAAATGACTGACTTCAATTCAATATTTTAAAAGACTTGGGAAAGAATTCTTGCTACAATAAGACCATTACTAGGTATGGCTATAGTCTTTTATCTTAAAGCTTTAAATTCAGATATATCAGTAATGATTCAGTCACTTGGAGGTCAAACTCTACCAAAAGCCTATGAATACACAGTCAGAGCTAAAAATAATTTAATAAATGTTAGAAAGTTACCCCCAAGGCCTCCCATGCCTATGTTTTTAGAGATTACCTTACCTTTGACTCAATAAACCCCTAATTCCATAGCCCCACCTATGTATATGTATGTATATCCTCAACAACCTACTAAAAAACTTGTCCCTGCCCAGTCATCTGAGATAAATGATATCAAGAACATCTTAAGGACATTTTCTAATGAGTTAATTAACATAAAAAGATAGCATAATCCTTATCCTAAACCCCAATATCAAGGCTACCAAGGAAATAGATTTCCACCATAGCCAAACCAGTATCAGGGTTCTCAAAGGCAAAATAACCCTCGGCCAGCAAACCAATTAGTTACAATCCCTACACCCTCACATATTGTTCCCCCTAATCCAAATAGGGAGATTGTTTAAGGGAAAAATAATTATATAGATGGCACCAATGCCTGGTGTTTCCCTTGTAATAATGCTCATATGCCTAGAGATTGTCCCATGGGTAATCTACAAGAAAAGGTAGTAGAGCAAAGAAGAATGGATGGACAATTTGCAAGTACTTCTGACACTCAATCCTACCAATCCCTTGGTATGCAAAATTTAGTCCTAATGGCTTAGATGCAAGGGATGTCCTTACAAAAATAAGAAGAAATAGCCCCTAAACATGCTTTTTTTTCATGGGTTGAAGATGAAGAGTCAGTATTCTTGAATGAAGCTTCCACTTCCAAGAAGACAGTAGTACAATCAGATTACTACACTAGATCAAAGAGAAGGATGATGGAATTGTCTAAGGTCACAAATAATGAGACTATGGGGCCTCCTCCATTTCAAGGTCATCAAAACATAGCTACTAGACAAGAAGTGCCTCAGCCAGTGCAGAATCAAGTAATTACTAGACAATTTCAAGAAAAAGCAAGATATCCTTATTTTCCAAGAACCCAAACTCTGGGACCAATGAATGTGGTGGATCAACTGAAGAGGACCCCAACACAAGTATCAATATGGGACAAATTAGCTATTCCTGAGAAAAATACACTATTACAAGAAGCTCTACAAGGCTAAGTAGTGCCCAAATATACTAGTACAAAAGGACCTACTGAAAAAGAAAAGCTCAAAGACATAGTTCATCTACAGACAACAGCCATTTTAAGTAATGCATCAGAGCTAAGTAAATCCAAACTAGATCCTTTCTATTTGTCTTTGATAGTTGGAAAGAAATTATTGCATAATGCAATGATAGACTTAGGGGCTAGTAGTATGGTAATGCCTAAGCAAATATCAGACACTTTAAAAATAAAGTATGAACCACTTACTAGAGGAGTTATGCAGTTGGATGGCAAATCAGTGAAAACAATAGGGAGAATTAAACAACTCCCATTGCAATTATATACTTATCCCAATATAATTGTTAATCAAGATGTAGTATTCATAGATATACCCCCTGTATTTGGTTTATGTTTATCCAGAGACTTTACAGCCAAGATAGGGGGATATATGTCACTTGATTGGTCTCATCTCATCCTAAAAACCAAATATGGTTCAAAGATGAAGATATTATCTAAGCCACTAGCTAAGGATCACATCACCAATGAACCAACCTCAAAATTTGAGGTAGCTCATGCTATGTTGAATAAGGAAGAAAGGGTTTTTGTTGAGGAGTTAGGTGACTGGACTGAACATGATCAAGAAGAGGAAAATAATAATTTGTTAGCTATGATGCAAAGTGACTCATATGAAAATTATGACTCCACTGGTCTAGGCACTTATGTCATATTTGATGGAGATCATAAAATCCCAAATGTTTTAAGGGAAGAAATTCCAAAAGATACCTCTTCTACCAATCCTCAGGTCTTTCAACATGATGTCCAAATTTTGAGTTGGAAGAGGGAAAATCATGAACCAGCTCAGGACCTTGAAGAAGATAAAATTATTGCCTCTTCCCAAGGGAAAAGTTATAATTCCAAGGTCATGAGTTGGAAGCAAATAGAGGAACCTCTTTTGGAGGAAGTAAGTGAGGAGGAGTGTGCTCAATTCATGGCTAGTTATACCATTCATGAGTGCAGATGAGAAGGAGATCACCATAGGTACACCCTTTGATGAACAAGAGGACAAGTCACAAGATTTTTCCTTAATCTCTGATGAGGAAGAGATAATTTTTGACTTTCTTCTCACTTTGCAAGATGATATGGAGGAGCATGGACACTTCTTTGGTCATGTTTTGAATGACTTATTTGAAGTCATTGGGGCAGGTTATACCATTCTTCAAGGAAGTTGTGAGCTAGTTATGGATGGATAAGATAACATTAAGACTCAAATAAATATGCAAAATTGTTGCAAGATTTAAGGCTTATCCTTTCAAGAGGTTGGTGAATTTAAAGATGATATTTTTAAATTCATTAAGGAGGATGATCATGCAATGGAACTCAAGTTTGAAGCAGAAGGAGATAAGCCAATCAATGATGTATATCAAAGGGCTTATGGTAATGAGCCAATAGTCATCGATTTCTTGATAAGACACGCTAGTATGAAGAACTAGCATTTGACAATCTTTCAAGAACAAGAAGAGTATATATATGTTGGAAGCATGTTTGACTCTGATCCACTTAGATGCAGGCCAATCAAGGTGGCATGCAAAAAGAGCAAGTCATCAGAGCTTCATCCCATTCAGCCACTTGTCTGGCACCATAAGTCTTCTCACCATGAAGGAGACTTTAGAAATTTTTCTTTTGATCTAGGAGGGAGGCAAAGATACCTGGTTAATGTATTATAGTTAGATAGTTTCCTTTTCCTTGTTGCTTTATTTTCCCATTTTTATTTCATGCTCTTTATTTTAATAAGTGTTCTTTGAACACGTGGCCATAGCTCAAAGTCTTTTTCAAAATTTTCAAAACTCTCGACACATTAAATCTCTCTCAAATCTCTAAACATTTCCCAAAGTACCATACACAGCCATTTCATGACATGTCTGACTTGTTGTCCCAAGCAAATTCAATAAGATTTGATAATGATTATCTAGTTTTAATGCCATTTTAGAGACTTGTGGGTCATTAAATACCTCATAACAAGAGTTAAAGCTTACAAGTGTCTCAAACATTCTTGCATCTACTAGAAAATCTTTGTTACCTACATTTTCAGTTCATAGTAAACCTACTTAGTGAAAGTGCCTTCCCTATTAAAAGCTTCATCCCTGTTACCACATATCACTATTTCCAAGTATAGATATAGATATGGAAGAAGCATAGTCCTCGCAACAAGGGTCTAGGATTTACAAATCCATTGATAAGTTTATCATAAGCAAATCATATGTTTTGGCCCCTGCACAACCCTTAAAGGCCTATCCACAAACTAGAGTCCCTGAAGTTGGTTATGCCAATGACCTAGCAAAGGTGAAAGATTTTGCAGACAGAATCATGGACCCAATTATTCAAAAGCCTTGTAAATCTCTAAGAAAAGGGGCACATCAAAGATGTATTTAGAGGGCCAAGGATAGACAATAGAAAACATTCACAATGAGGATAAGCTAGCACAATTCATTGTCTCAGGTGTGCATCTGTGCCCTCATTTAGTTGAAATATGTACCAAATTGTTTCATGCTCCCTCAAATACCATACAACAGGGTCCATTCATGGTGAAAATTACACCAAAGGCTATCAAGGACATGTTGGCCCTGTATCATGACAAGACAACCACGTTTCCCACCATTACCAAGATGCAAAAAATGTGGGTGAACGTTAATAATCAATTAAGGTTTGTGAGATCAAAGTTACAATTAGGGGAAGATGATACCACTGTGTCGGCATTGCTAGCAGTAAAAGCACAATTTGCACAGGCTAACCAAGAGGCACTTTTTATGATGGCATTCATTTTTGGAATGAAAGATGATATAGCTGTCTATGAAGAAAAAATGGCCATCCTCTTCAGAGGATTTCTCTGAGCAGATTGCATATTCAATGGTTGAACAACTCACCCAGTTCAAATCTAAAGAGATTTTTAGGTATTCTTCTTATTTGTTTCACCTTATATTGTATCAAAACTCTGGCATCTTTTCCTAACACATGCATCTAAATATGTATGACCCAAGCTTCAGTCTACATAGGATCATTCTTGTGTCTGCATGGACACATATCTTGTCCAAAACTAGTGACCCATATGAATTTTGGGAGCTTTTTGTTTCCCCTACCTTTTGTCATCTAAGCCCAGAGCTAGTTGTAAATAGATTGACTCCAAGTGTCTTAGGCATTACGACCAATTGCACTATTCCTTGTGATTACTTTTTTGATCCCATCATACTATTATTAGAGTCCATGGTTTTAGTGGAGAATCAGTGTTGCTACCTAAGATTTTCACCCTTAGGTTAGCATTCTTAGAGGTCACTAGAAAAGTGTTTGTGGTGGATAATGAATATGACACTGGGAAGAAAAAGAATAAAATGTATGATGTTCCATGGGTGACAAACAACATGGCCCTAGAGGTCAGAGATGTTGAGCTCATGTTGCTAAGAAAGCTAGCCTTCCTAGGTTTCTTTCTAATTGAAGATAAATGGGGATATGACCCAAATGGTTTCATAACTTCACGGATCAGGAATAATAAGGTTGTTGCCAAAATTGTGCATGAGAGCCATCCTTTTTGGGAAAATAGAAGAAATCCTAGGGAAGATATTCCTAATTTTTATGTAGAGTTGATGGATTTGCCCCTTCAAGAGGATAGGCCATGGGAAACTTTTCATGTTAATCAAAGGGTTTTTTGATCCTAAAATTAGAATGACTTCGAGTTTAAGAAGAGCATTAAAGAATAAAGACTGGAACTCTAAGAAAATAGAATCTTATTGGAAATATAAGCAAGAGATTTGTGAGGCAACTCACTCTTTTGGAAATGTGGATTTAGATGAGAAATGGGAGGAACTCTAGGATGAATGTCATCTACCTCTTGTTTCTAGACCTAATACAAGCAATTTGTAGACACAAGGTGGAGAGTCAAAAGTCAGAGTAGAATCTAGTCAAACATTGTAGACCCCAGGGCAAACCTTAGCTACAGTCACTGTAACTATTTAGCCCCAATCTCTTAGTGTCATTGAAAAACAAAAGAGTGTGGTATCCTCACCACCAAAAGCTTCCCCATTAGTGTCAGCCTTTGGGGGTCCAAGTTCTGTACATTCACCACTAGTAGCAGTGATAAATGTTGAAGAGAAGGAAACATAGCGAGAAGAAGAAATGCCAAGGAAACATAAGAGGCTAAGGTTTCAACTTGATTTAGAGGATGTAGAACCCTCACAACACCAACCACAAAGTACTTTGGTTGCTCCTCAGGTAAGTGTTGTTTCTCCTTTTTCTTCTCAGTCTCTCTCTTCTTCTATTGGGGTGACAATCCCATCTGGCCAAATAATATCCCTTACCACCTCTGTTGTACCCATTTCTCATTTTTCCCCATCTATTCATACTCAGTCCATATCATTACCTCACTTTCCCCCCTCTATCCCAAAGAAAGTACCTCCTCAGATTCCCCCTAGACAACATTTGGATATTCCATGTGGCTTGCCATAAGGTTATCCTTTTGTAGGTGGAAACATTACCTCTCCTTCTACTTTTTGAACTCAAGCAGATGCTGCTAAGAAGGCAAGGGAAGCCCGAATGGAGAAAAAGAGGATCAAAGATAATAAAACCCTAGCTACACCACATTGAGATCACAATTTGACCCAATCTAGTAGCAACTAATGGTGACCAATTTGTCACCTACTATAGTCAAGCTGAATGAGCAGATGCAGCGCAAAGATTATACAATGAATGTAGTGGCAATAGATATGTCACTTTTTACACCACAAGATAGGGTTGAGCTGCTAAATGAATCCACTTCTGTAGTAGCTAATGATTATTTGAAAAATATCAAAGAAGCTATAGAAGATGGAGGCTAATCTAGCCCAAGAGAAGGCAAACTATAGCAATTTGACTATAGAAATCAATACCAAGAATAATGAAATAAAGAGTCTCAACAAATAGTTGCAAGATATTATTTATTTTCAAACTCACCAGGCTATTAAAGCCCAAAATGATTCCTCGAAAGAAGGGCTAATGAAGGTGAAAGATGCAGTAACAACCTTAAGGTGGGAAAAGGCAATACTATAGGAAAAATGTGAGGAAAGCCTTTTATAGGTCTCTCAACTTCAATAGAAGCTACTGAATGAGCAGAACAACAATGCTGCTATATGGGCCCAGCTTCAAGCCAAGTGACAAATGACAGAACAATTGACACTTGAGTTGGCTAATAAGCCAAAGAATGCAGGGGTTTTGAATCTAGTTAAGGAGCTTTATGTATCAACATGGAAAAGAATATCTGATGAGATTACTCAGCTCAGACCCTCTCTAACCTTTCTACTAAATGCACAAAAATTGTGCAAAAAGGTGGAAACTTCAGTTGAAGCCACTCTGTCTACTGTCTCTTTAAGAGTGTTTGATTCTCAAATGCTGCTACAAAAGCTATATGATGCAATGGATGGAACATTATTAGTAGTAGGGATTAGTGATAAAATGATCACTACTAAAAGAGTGAATGAAGTTCTCAGTTGTAAATCTGTAGCGGTTAAATGTGAAGAGATTCTAGATGTGGTGAAAGAAGGAATCAAAGACATGAAACAACACATTGAAGATTTGGTGCAATTGGGTCTTCCCTCCCCTTTTCTTGATAGTAATATGGTGTTTAATGAGATTAAACCTTTGTTGTTAGCTAGGCAAAGTGATCAGTCAATTTTCTAGGGTTTAACAGATGATTCATTAGTGTCTAAAGTGGAATCTGTCTTGATGCCCATGTCCCAGCTTGAATTTCAATTGAAGGCTGTATTTCATATTTTGAAAAAAAAATCACACAAGGATATCATTAACCTTGATTTAGCCTTCAATGAATTGAAAAATAAGTAGAGATTATCTGATCATGAGTGGTCTGTTTATCAGACAGCCTTAATGAAGTTCTAATTTGCCCCATTTGATCATGTGGGAGATTGTGGATTCTTCTTTTTGAGTAGGCTCAAAATTCCTCAGAGTTGCTAAGAATTGTAGAGTAGAAAATACTCTACATGTTATTTTTAAGTTTAGCTATGTGCTCCAAGTTTTTGTCCCTACACGTTTTAGTTTTGAGGTAGTGAAGTTTTGACGCAAAGCGAGGGCATGAGTTTCATTTTTGCCTAAATTTTGTCTAAGTATCAAAGTTGCATGGAAGCTACTAGGTGTCATTGACCAAGGCACATTTTTTAATTTCTCTAAGTTGCTCAAAATGTGCCATGTGTCTTGTAGTAATTTAGTGGAACATGACAAGTGTCAGCATCTATGTTTCATGATTTTTCTATGTTTCAAAAGCTTATTTCAATAAGCTTCTCTCAGGGTTAAGTGGAAGGTGCCAAGTGGAAACTGTTGAAGGTTTCAACATGTTTTTCTAAAGCAATGGAAGATGCCATGTGCCCCTAGCTAAAATTAGGGAAAGCCACCAAGTGTCGACATTTACAGTTTCTTCATTTATTTCATTGATTAAGTAAAGACTGTGGTGAGCCCTGGGTTTTGTTTCTAAAGTAAGCAAAAACCACCAAGTGTTGCCATTCATGTAAATCTGAAATGAGTCTTGAATGTTTCTAAAATGTAGCTAAAGCTCAATAGAATCTGCCATGTGTCCCTAGCTAAAGCAACAAAAGTTTCCACGTGTTCCTTGTTAAAGATACGCGTAAAGTGACACCTATCCCTATTTCTATTTTGAAGATGCTCAGGTGAGAAGTGTTGTGGGTCCCATTTTATATAAGTGATTAAAAGTTTTGAGGAAGTGGATTGTGACAGATGTCAAAGAGGGAATAACCCTAATGCAAAGACATAGTAAAGAGTATAAGTAATGAAGAAGGTGTTGTGTGTTTTTTTAAGTACCGCAGAAGCTGCCAAGTGTCATTTTCTAGTGCTCCCTAAATAATAAGATGGTTTTCAAGTGAAAAAGTAGATACTGCCAAGTGTCCTCACCTGTTTCATAGTGATAAGCATTTTTTGTATCTATTTCAGCCAATGAACTTGTAGGGAGATGAAATGTTTCAGATCCAAGAAATATCTTCTGTTAGACACTTCTAGTTGAGTTAGAGTTTAGTTAGACCATTGGATTGGGAACGTGTGGGCAATCTAGAGCTAGTCTGATGCTATAAATATGGGTGTAGAGATTGATAGAAGATCAGGATTAGAAGATAGAGAGAATTTTTTGTAAGAGATTATTGTCAAGAAGTTTTAGACTTTTTTAGCTATGACTAGAAATATCATTTGCCTTTGTTTTGTTTTCTTGAGTTAGAAAGTTTGTATAATTGTGCATGTCTTTGTGCCTTTTATGTGACTAGAAAATTAATAATAAGACTGAGTTATGTGCCTTTGTTGATATTTTCTTGTGTTATTACAAAATTATCTAAGTTGTGAGCCTTTGATCCTATCTATTTTCATCTTTTACATTGATCATTCCTTGTTTGATCTTTAATGTAATTGAATCCTAAAGATAGATTCATTGTGCTTAGAATTAAGGGTTAAATTAAATTCAGGTGCATTGCCATAGTTAGATTTTCTTTCATTGTATTTGTGTCTCTGTTTAATTTCTATTCTTTTTCCCCAAAATACTTTTGAGATAAATAAGAGCTAGCTTCTTTAAAATCTGGAGGTCATTTCAAGTCGCAAGTCCCACATTTTTTAAACTTCCCATTTTTGGTGTTGGAAACAGTGCAATTTTAAGCATCAACATCTACCATGTCAAGCTACCAACTCTAATGCTCACATCTCACATGGCATGATGACTTAGACCTAGTGATATTAGTGAGATTTATGGACCTATATTCACTCACTATCCATGGAGGAAAGAGTGGGATTTAGGATCCCAACTCTATGAACAATCCTTAATATTGTCAACCCACCTAAAATTCTTACTAAGAACTTGGAGGTTGCCAACTTTCACTCAATACTCACTGCACAATTTGCATGGGACTTGTTGGCCAATTTTTTTCCACATACCAAGCTTCTTTACTAGATAGAAAAGGTGAGCATAAAGAGGAATTCAGCCTTCTCCAGAGGTTTAAACCCATCATAGGATACCCACAACCTGGGTTTATTCCCATTGTCTAGTTTAATTAGAGGGAGCCTGAATAACTCTCTCTAAGGGTGAAAATTGAGCCTACAACAATTTATGGCATGCTTAATGGGACCAAAGTCCAATGTAATGGAAGGATTTTTGGTATATTTATTATACATATCATCCTTTGAAGGCATTCTACAAATATCAATGGCATATCCAAGCTTTCAACTAATTATAACAATCCAAGTAAGCCTTCAAGCAAGATTTATCTTTACCTTGTCTCTTTTCTAAGTATATATGGCTCGATTTGGGGGGAAAAAATTTCCTAATCATGTTGGTGAACCATATCATCAACCAAATGAATCCTACGAGTCTTACTATGACCCCTACCATCAATCCAATTATTCTTATCAGCCTTATAATGAGCCTATATATCCTTCATATGCACTTATCTACCCCTCTATCAAACCTTGTCAAAATTATGTTTCTACTACCACATCCTTGTTGGCATTCAAGAAAAATATGCTAAAATCAGAAGAGGTGGTGATAAAATGGGATAGAGAGCTTGATGTGATCCCTTTCCATCTCATAGAGAAGATGAGTAAGTTAGTTCAAATGTTTATAGGTAGGTGGATGTCTATTGGAGAGGAAGTCCAATATGGTGCTATCAATGATGATTTGTATGAAATGAAGACTTTAATCCAAGGGTAGATAGATAGATTAGTAAGGTGGTAAAATCAATAAAACCAATCCAAGTAACCTCAACCTTTCATCCCACCCTTCCTTGAAAAGTAACCTAGCTTGAGGGGAACAAGTGAAGAAGAGAGATCCCAAGTCATAGTTGATCAAGAATATGTCATGATTGAATACAAGGAATAAATCACCATAGGGACTCCCCTTGGTGAACACAAGAGAAATTCAACCTCCTTAAATGAAGAGAAACACATTGAATATTCTTTTGTAGTTGTGCATGAGGTGGAGTGTAATATCAAGGAAGAAGGGGATTAAAATGAAATATGGCAATAGTTATACCATGAATTTATGGACCAGGTAGATTTTCTAAACCAACCTATGCCTCTTCTAGAGCATGAAGGTGAACTTTCCAACTAGGTTGAAGAATCTAACAAGTCTCAATATGAATTATACATTCAAGGTAGTATTGATGCCTTCAAAGATGAAAAGGAATGGTCAGATCAAGAACCAAGAGGCTATGACATCTTGAATTATGGATGGATTGGTAAAATTCCATGTGAGCTCTTTTAAGGTAAGCATAGAAGGGATGGTGTTAAGTTTGGAATTATCCCAAGTGATCAAGTAGAAGCTACCTCTTGGGATGAATTACCATCAAGTGAGAAGGTTATAAGTGCTCCTGTAGTCTAGCACCAAGCAAGTCTTGAACCAGAGGAGTATGTCTATATTAGAGGCATATTTATCCCACTTTGTCTATTATAGAGCATGCCAAAAGGATTCACAATCATGAAGCAACTAAGTTCAATGAAGCAAAGGTCTAAAAA
Source organism: Torreya grandis (assembly GCA_037957365.1). Taxonomy (NCBI): domain Eukaryota; kingdom Viridiplantae; phylum Streptophyta; class Pinopsida; order Cupressales; family Taxaceae; genus Torreya; species Torreya grandis. The sequence continues at coordinate 1,389,180 of JARHVA010003949.1, read as the reverse complement.
TCAGCATGTTTCACATCTTTTCTCATCACACAAAGGTGACTTAAGGAGTTTTCATTTTAATCTAGGAGGATCAATTTTAAAAAGGTCTTGTATATATTATAATAATTTTCATGCTTTTCTCTAAGTGCCTATGTGCATTTTGGTTTAGTAGGTTAGTTATTATTTTTATTTTTTCCAAGTGCCTGCATGCACTTGCCTTTCCTTGTTTTGTTTCCATTATCCCTTTTATTTTAAGAAGTTAGAGAAATATTACTATCTATTGTTGGATCCAATTCAATATGTTGGGCCCAAGTAGAGACTCCATACCCAATGGACTAGACCAAGAAACATGGTCTGGGTTATCTTGCATAGATAGGCATGCAACCCTTGTGAATCACCAAAAATGTTGGCCAATTTTGTCACACATACCAAGCTTCATTCTTGGATAGAAAAGGTTAGCATCAAGAGGAATCTATCCTTCTCTATAGGTTCAACCCCATCATAGGATACCCACAGCTTGGGGTTGTTCCCATTATGTAACTCAATTGGAGGGAACCTAAATAACTCTCTCCAATGGTGAAAATTGAGTGTAAAATAGGAAAAAGAGAAATTTAGGGGTTTTGAAGGGGTATATGTGCTAAACATCCATGGAAAAAGGTTTTGGGTTTGAGTCTTGCACTCTATGAACCATCATTAAGATGGTATGCCACTAAAACCCTGCATAAACACCAATAGAGACTTGATGGAGGAAAAAATGAGACAAATACACTCAAATGCCTTGAATTCATCCCAAAGACTCTTGGAACTCATTTTCCACTTTGAGGAGGTCCCATCCATGGCACTAATATGTACAGATAGTTTTTTGAACCCATTAGAAACATTTTTTTGTCAAGGTTTAAGAATGAATCCAAGGTGTAAATCTTGGTGAAAGTTTGAATATAATTTGGTAAGGTATTATGAGTGGTATTCCACCCTCTTAAGCCAAAATATACTCATAATTATTCTTTGAGATGCCCCTATTGGTCTACAATAAAAGGCCAATCTAGAAAAACTAGTAAAAGGTAACCTAATCACCTAGATGGGTAAATTTATAGGTGTATACTTCTTGTAAGGCACATATCATGATCTAATATATTTATTAAATAATTAGACACACTCATTTTACCACTCTCAAGGTCTGATTTAGGTCTCATGACCATCTAAATAGTCAACATCAAGTCACTGAGCCTAATTGCCTAATAGGCCTATATAGCCAACAAAGAAGGATGACTATTGGTATAGAGGGATGCCAAGGGAGTAACTATAATATAAGTAAAAAATATTTATATACCTCATAAATATAATAAAAACACTTAACATGGCCATTATGGAGGATTGGGGTAGTTTCTTAAGCCTAGTCAATATGAAAAAGGGAAGGTGGGCTTCTTTGTGATCCATGAAGGCTAATTAGACCATGATGCCACCTTTGTAACTACCAAGAGAAGGAGTTCTTGACCAAATTAGTATGTCCATGATTTTAATGGGGTCAAGCAATTCTGAATTAACCTCCACCACTCCATCTCTATGCCATACTCATTGAAGCACATCCACTAGCAAAAGTAATGCATGGAGAGATGAGGGGAGTATTATGGATGTTGTAACTATTTGTTGAATGAATAAAGGTCATAATTAACTCTTATAGACTCTTCCATGGTATTTTCTCTTCTCTCACCTTATCCATTGTTATATAAATTGAGGCTATAATGCCATTATAATGATCCCTTTACTAGGTATGAAGAGATTATGCCCAATTTTATACCTTGTAAACCTCTTGAATTGATATATGGACACTTCAACTTCCATATGTTAGTCTCTAGTGTATTTATGCTTGTTTTATTTTCATAAGTGGTAGGTTTCTCTCCATTTATAGGTCATTTTCTTACCTATTTACTAGTACATGGTAGTATGCAGGTTACATAGTTTGTGAAGGTGTTAGTGGTTGAGCTTAGAGTGGAAGTTTTACTACTAAGTGTCTTGAATTAGACCTTCCCTTCATTACCCTCATGTTAAGATCATCTATTAAAACCTCTATGTGAAACACTAATGCTTATAATCCTTGAAGAGAATGGTTCAATTCATGTATTATCCACTAGTGTTATTTAAGGTTAAATAGAGTGGATAAATCAAATTGGTGCATCACCTCTAGTATCATAGGTTTCATTTCATGTTTCCTTTCTATCCCTTTTCATCACCATGTTAGTAGGCTTAGTGAATTGAGATAAATTGATGCACTAGGGGAACTAGCCCCATAAACTAGAGTTTTAGTCCATCCAAAGGTCACCATAGCCTTGGACTAATCTTATGTTGCCCCAAACTTGGAGAGGTCTGAACAATCATCTCCTAAGGGTGAAGTTCAGTGAGTTAACAACTATTTTTCACCAAGAGACTTACCTTTTTATTTATTTCTTCCCTAGTCAAAAAGTGCCCCAAAGAGGTTTTCACTTTCAAACCTCAATGTTTGATTTTCTATTTATTTTTGGCTATGAAAGTTCACCTGCTCTTTGAAGTAAGAAGTAAGATCCAATCTAATAGTAAAGTCCTACTTGTGGTCTCTAAGAGGTATGAAACTTATCAATCCTATAAATTTGTATATAACCTCATCATTTTTGAACTCATCTAGTGGTAATTTTTGACTCTTGTTGCTCTCGGTATATCAATTGTGGATGGTAAAGGATTAAATGTGAAGGTTGATAAATAGGGCTAACAATGGAAATAGCATGGGGGTTAAATAAATTTTTAGAGTAAAGGTCATCATAGATGATATAATAAAGCCTTTTGTTGATACTGACATCATCATCGCTAGTCAATGGTGTTGGAACATGAATAAGGTATGTGGGGTTACTCATAAGTAGTTTAAATCCAATACCATGGATTCTCTTGTACTTGGTCATTGAGTCTGATCTGATCATGCCTTGATGTAGTTCATAATATTTTCTCTCATAAGCTAAGTGATCCATAATCTATATGGGAATAGGATACTTCACACTTTGGTAATAGTCAACCAACTCATTAGTGTAGATCTATGAATCATCTTATACTAAGGTGTCATGTTCTAGGTCAGAGGCTAGTTTAAAAATAATGGGCTTATTCAACTAAGATTTTCCTTTGGTTTCCCAATCCATATGAGTAGTATTGGACTTAGGTCTCCCATAGGATTTAGGATTTCTAGGTAATTTGGAAAGATGGAATGCATTATGGGTGTTATATTCGCTAAGACCTTTGTTAGTGACATAGAAGTGACTAGAAATTTCTAGTGGAGGCATGGCTGAGGTGGAGGCTAAGTTGTCTAGATCAATGTAATGAGCTTCTAGGCCTGATTCAAAAGTTTTTCCTTTTTTAACTTTTTATCCATCTAACTTAGGCATAGGGTTCATGCCAAACTAGAAGTTGTAGCTTTTATATTTAGCCTCAAGGCATTTACAATACTAATATGGTTGAAGATCAACAGGCATAATCACTTCCATTCCTAAATATGGAAATTTTATATGTTGATGCAATGTATAAGGTATATCCCTAATTTCATGGATCTAGCGTCAGTCTAATAATAGATTATAAGATATTTCTAGATCTAAAACATGCCATATAGTATCATGGGTTAATGGCCCAATGACCACTGGTAGGCTAATGGTACCTTGAGATTCTCATTCTTCATTATCATATGCCTTAATAATAATGGTATTTGGATGCAAGTTGGCTATTATATATCTAAGATATTTGACAAACTTTAGAAACATAATATAGAGACCCAAACCATTGTCTACAAGGACACATTTAAGTCTTTAGTTTATTATAATTACTTTAATATACAATGGGTTATTATGTAAAGGGCCCAAAGAAGACGTATTACTTTGGACAAAGGTGATACATTGACCTGGGTCCAATTGTTCTACCTTGGCTTGGAATCTATCTGGAGTGATATCATTTGGCACAAGGGATTGATTTAAATACACATTCAAGATGTCTTTATGGATGGTAGACATGCATAATAAATCCATGATGGATTTGTGTTCAAGTGTCTTCTTTAGTTGTTCCACAATATCATAGGTCTTCTCCTTATTTTTTTTAATTGGTTTACTTTTGATAGGAATAGAAGGTTGATTAAGATCATTTTTAGTATTTGGCTATGGTCTTTTGATGGTGACCCCAGCTTGTCAAGTTGTGATTGCATAATCTCAATCTAGAACTTGGATTTGGTAGTTGGTTGGGTAGGTAATGAGGCTTTAAATGATGATTTTTGGATGGTATGGTGTCTATAAATCAACATGGCTTGTAGAATAATCACCAACATAAGGAGGTTGGTAGGTATCATTCAACAAATAAGCATTATTGAGGGAAGGTCTAGGTTTATTTGTGGTTGGTTTAGGGTTGGCAGTGATGGTGGAAACATGGCCACCTAAAACACATCCTATAACATTTTTATAGGTATATACAATGTCATTATGACCTCCTTGGTTGGTTTGATCATTTTTCCCATGGTTTTGACCATTTTATTAATATTTTTGTGGATAGCATTATTTTTACTAAATTTTTTGTGGAGTTCTCTGCCACTATTATTGGTACTATTGCTGGTTTTTGTTATTTTTATGTTGGGGAAATGGATTTTGGTAAATACCCAAGTTATGATCATTCATAAGAATAATGGTTTCTCTTTCTATCTCTCCATTTTCTAGCACATTCTTAATCAGATGTTTAAGTTGGATACACCATCTTATGGAATGTACTCTGACATGATGGTACTCACAAAATTCATGTTACTTGTACCAATCAATAAAATGAATTATGTTAGAAAATGACTTTGATATCGATAAACTGATCATGTTTACTTAAACCAATCTTCAAAACACAAATTTAATAAGCTCACCAAGGTCACTAAATTATCAGGTAATAGGTGGTCTTATCCTCAAAAGAAGGGCTTGTAATTTTTTTTATTTTATGAAGGTTGGTTTTGTGAAGGTCCTAGTTGATTATATGGAGAAAGTGGTTGTTGAGTGGGTGGAGGTATATAGATATCTGGGGTCTACATCATCTAAACATGATGTGATTCAGTAACCTCATTGTCAAAAACATTTTTATTGCGGTTATAGGGTTTATGTCTCTCATTATTATTAGGTTGTGGTGGCATTGAAATTAGTATTTGAGTTGAGTTTTAATTATAATTCTGACCTTGATTTTTGGTTTGGTTCTGATTGGAAGAGGATAGATTGATTATGCCTTTATTGAAAAGGGATTTCTCAATCTATATACCTTTCATTATAACCTCTTCTAACATATGAGCACATTACAACTCAATATGGTAGGATATCTCATTGTGTAAGCTCCTAATAAATATTACATCTAACTCTTTATCTAGAATATTGTGAGTAAACTGACTTGTTGGGGCTCTCCAACATTGTAAGTATGCCCCAAAGCTTTCACCAATATTATATTTAGCTTAGCCTAAATCCAAAATAGTAAAATCATGCTCAAGATTATATTAAAAGTGTTTTATAAACTATTATGAGATATCATCGAAGTTAGGTATAGATTTCTTTGATAATTTCAATAGCCATTCTAAGGCTTGTCTAACTAGACTCCTTGAGAAGAGTAGAAGAAAGTATGTCTCTATATGCCACCAACTGGTAGGAAATAAATAATTCCTTAAAATACTCCCTAGGTTCACCTTTGCCTTTATATTTGTTGAATTTAGGTAGCTCATAACCTGGTAGAAATGATATTTTTAGATACTCCATGTTAAAAGGGTAAGAGCATATTTCCTCCAGTTTGAATTTCTTCATCTATTTTCCAATTGTTATAGCTTGAATTACATCCTTTATCTATTGCAACTATTGGGAAATGAAATTAGGAGTGGCCTATTGTTATGGAGGTTGTACAATCAAATGTGGATTACTTTGACTAGGATAGGTATATTATGGGATGTTGGTTGAATTAGATGGATGATTAGGCATGTGTATCCATGCATTAGGGTTATACTCTAGGTACAAAATACATTATTATTGAATCACATTTTAGTTTGGGTTGGTTATGTAACCTTGGCTAGTGAATTTTGGTTGCAACAATGGCACTTGGATCTACATAATGTGTTTTTACTATTGGGTTTGAGAGGGAACTTATTGCCTACTTATTGAACCCTATTGTATATAGGGAACACATTACTGACTAGATCCCTACTGTTGAATGTGTTGGTAGTTAGATCCTTGTTTCACATGTGATACCCATTGGATGAAAGGTAATTATTGCATATCACTTGGTATATGTTGTGTGTAATAAGCTTATTTTTGGCTAAACACCTATTGTTTTATTGGCACTTTTTTGTTAAAGCAACACTTATTATTGAATCAATACTTTTCATTTAGATAACACTTGTTGGGGGTTCAAAATTTATTGGGGGTTTAGCATTTGTTAGTTTGGAAAGTGTTAGTAAAGTAAGTTTTAGGGGTTTGGAATTTGTTGTTGTTGACCAACTGGCACTTTTTGACCAATAAGAACACATTGTTGGTTAGGAAATGTTTTTTATTGATAAGGTATATTGGTTTGTACTTATTATGATAGAACATTCATTATCACTTTTTGAGGTGGCATAGTGTTTTGCACTTGTTATGATGGTAATTTGGTCTATTATTGGCTTGTTGCCCCTTGTTTCACGTTAAAGGAAGTATTTTGTTGGGGAGTGGAGGTTACTTGTTGATTTTTGGAAATAGGCATACATATTCCCCATTATTGTAATCCACTTGTAGTATTTTTTGAAGGAATCTATTGTGTATTATTTGGTGGTAAATTAAACCCACCTTGTTTTAAATTATAATGCACTTGTGTGTTATCTATAATATTTTGTGTGGTATCTTCCATTTGAGTAGAATTATCTTCTACAAAATATTGACATTATACATATCACCCATGAGTGTGCTTTGTCTAAATGGGTCTACATTTTAGCTTATGTAGACCGAGGCATCTATTTTTTTCCCTGTTGATTGAGCTATCTCAATAAACAATGTGCTAGAAACAACCCTTATGTTGAGGTTATGATATAGGTTTAGTATGATTATTATACTTATTCAATTTTATAATCCATAATACATTTCCATTTTTCAAAATTATTTTGGTCTTGTTGTGGCATTGGGGCTAAATTTTGATTATAACTAGTTGATGCTTGTTCGAATGGTTAAATTTGAGGTGCATTACTAGGAGTTATAATCAAACTACTTAGAATTTCATGTGGCAAGTCTGGTAGAAACTTTCTCCTACTTTGACAATTCTAATGATCACTTCATCTTTGTTTTCTAAAAAATGACATTCAAACAAGTATGGATCATAACTTGTCTACATTGGCATCATAGCATAGTAGGGCTCTTGTTGTTGGTTTTGTTCAATGTTAAGCATCATTTGAGTGAGGTATTGCATTATTTTCTCTAATTTTTAGCCTAGATAAGGAGTCAAATTACCAAATACTTTTATAAAGGGTCATGTCTTTGTTCAATGTATGGTATATTATAAGATGGATATGGATCCGTCTCATAAACTAAATCATCATACAACTCTTGAAAAAAAAAGGGTCATTGGTGATAAAGTTATCATAACCTAGATTATACATGGTTCTTTTATGTATGTAACAAGTCATGTTTAGATCCATGGATATGTCACATGAAAAACCAAATTATCTAAAGTTAAAAAATAACTTACGTATAAAAAAAATGACCTTTGGCTTTGTAAAAGATGCACAAAGGGATAAACAACTAAACTAGGCAAATGTAAAATAAATACAATACCAATCTAAGAAAATGATATTGATTTGCCCAAAGGTAGTTATAATCAGTGATAAAAGTAACACAAAGTCTTAAATTCTAATATGGTTAAAGTAATGATCTACCCAAAGGTGGTTATAATCAATGACAAAAATGTCTAAATAAAATAAAATAATTGCTAACTAGGATCGAAAATAGCAACAATTTTCTTGAAGGTGGTTATAATCATTCTGATGTGAAAAAAAAGGTTGGACTCAAAAACAAATAACTCACACAATAACTCAAAATTCAATTAAAATAAGGTAATTATCTCAGAAAACACTTAGTAATTGGTTCACTAAGACTCAAAGTTTGATTCATAAAAGACTATTTAGAACAACAAAACTAAGACACTTGAAATTTGGCATAACAAACTTCAAACAAAGTACATGAGAATAAATTGGCTCAGAAGGACACTCTAAACAAGGTAAAAAAACAAATAATAATCATTAGGTCTAGGCAAGGGGTCTTTTATATCAAATAGGAAGTCAACCTAAGTAACACAATCCAAACACAAAATGTAGAAAACCTACACCCAAATTAGACAAGGCTTTGGCATGAACCTGAGTAGTTTAGGATTTTTACTTAGAAAGGTTGATTTTTAGATTAAATGTGAAAAGACTTGAATTTTATAAGATAAAATAGCTAGACCAAAATAGGTAGATTCACCGTGCATTTGAAACAAGGGAGATACAACAATAGCTTGGAACTTAGTTTCAAAAGTGACAAGAGATTGGAATAATTTAGGTAGTGTAACAATGTTCCTTCAAAAAAATGTCATGGTAAATGGCTTTGGACTAGAATACCCAAGGAAATAATTTGGAATGAAATGGGTAGTGTAATGATTCCCTATTGAAATAAGATACACACAAATGGTTTTGGAACAAAACTCTAAGGCAACGAGTGTGACACAAAAAGACATAGTAACACCACTTAAGGTAAGGTAGTGTGAAAATAACATGATGTTTTGGACTTATTTTGATGTGATAATATAAATAAAAAAATTAGTCTAAAAACACACATATAAATCAAAGAAAATATAATTAACACTAATGGTTCATCCTATATCTAAAAACTGACATGGGTGTGCATAGCTTTTGTCAAAGTTTCCACTAATACATAAATGCTTGAGAGGAATTAAGTGTTAATTCAAAAATTAAATTATAGGTTTATGTACAGTTTTTTAAACCCCATATGTCTCTAAAGCATTGATATGCGACATGAACATAGAGTTAAGAGCACTTGACATTTGGAAATAAATTTTGTGGCAAGTGGGTTTTTGACTAAAATCTATAAATCTCAAATGTACTAAATGGTCCCAATTGTGGCTAACACAAGGGAACAATCATATAAATTGAATCCAAACTACCTATATTACTATGTAAGGGTTTATTACTTTACATAGTGACTCCAATCATGTACTACTTAGTGGATTCTGATGTCTAGCTACCATATGCCCTGAGTACTTATTAGGATAGTCAGGCTAACCACACTCCACTATCCCATCCAATTATTTTTCCAATTTGTATACCCTACCATGGAGTGGGTTGGTATGATGTTTGGATATGAAACCCTTGGTCAACACACCCCTATAGAAATCATGAGGAGGTGATGGACTCCCACCTATAATCCAAATGCATAAAAATAAATAGATGAAAAATGGAAAGACTTTAGAGGTCATTTTTGGGTCAACCAAGTCACTTAGAGCTTGAGGAGAGCATACACAACATTATTTTTAACACAAATTTACAATAATGGCAATAAACTAAGCACTTTTGGTCACCCAAGTTACCTAAAAGGGATGGGGGAGATCATAAATGTAATAGTTTTTAACTTTCCGCAAATAAAGAAACTAGTATAAGAACTTTGAAATTTATCTAATAAAAAAAAACATAAAGTGAAAAATCTCTTAAGAGCTCTAACTAAGATTTATGTTCCTTTTTATAACACCAAATTTGAAGTGTGATTGAAATTTTGGTCCATTGGCCTTGTTTGCACTTGTAAAAACTTCAAAAATAACTTAGATACAAATACAACTAAGTGGATTTGAAGCACCAAACAAAATGTACGTGAGATATTAACAATGTTTAAGCTTTTCCCTCTCCACCTTAGGTCCTACTAAATGTTAGGTTATTTGCCTTCTTAGAATCCCAAAAGCAAGTGATTAAACACTAATCTATTTTTATCTCTCATATTTATATTTTTTATCTTAGAGAGATCATCACTGATTATAGGAGAGATCAATGCCAATTTTTGAAATCAATATCAATTTGGTTAGATCATCGAATTTCTGATAGCCACACAAAAAACAAATGTGTTTGAAAATAAAAATGGATGATAAAAATTTTTAAGACTCTAAATTTTCATGTTTATATAATAAAAAGGTTACAAAGGTAATAAATAGATTGTTAAACACAAAAATTTAATCAAGAAAAAAATTAATCTTTACAATGTTCCTCGCTTGTTCTATTTTGACAAAAACATCATCATTGATTCTTGTAGATATCATTGTTAATTCTTATAATCATTGATGATTTACCACAATCATTGGTGATCCCTACAACCTTGTTTAAAAAAGATGTGAATTTCAAAGTTAAAACTCTAAACTTGAAGATTTAAATTCATTCATTAGAAAAAATAAAGCTAGCATATCAATATCCTAGGACCAAACACTCTTGCCAAAGAACTAGGGAGAGCATAACCCAATAATCAATATCACAAAATAGAGATAAAGACAATAAAAATTTATTAACTCCTTTATCAAAATTGATGCTTACTTGTTGGCATAAGGATATTCATGCTTAGCCTATGATGAATAAAGTCTTATAGCAATGCTCTTCCATAGTGGTAGCATCTCTCCAATAGTCACTAGTGGCTTGGTGTGAAGTTTGGCATAAATTGGGCATTATAACACTACTCTCAAAGGATTCAAGAAGGTATTCTATTATAATAACCTTACACACAAAATATTGTTGGCAGATGGTGTGGCACTTGTATTTATAGATCTTGTAACTAACTCTAACCCTAAGGAGGTTAGGTTAAATTCTAACTGGGTTGAGTCTAAAATAACCTAGGTTGGGTTAGTTTAACCCTAAGTTGGGTTAAAGCACTCATTAAATCTTGGCACCTCAAGTTCAAATATTTTTTAGGCATGATAACTCACTTTAGATATTTTTTAGGTGTGACTCATATTTTTGAATATTTAGTAGATAATAAAACACCTTATTAGCTCATTTGACCTTTTGACTTCATATTTGGCTAAAAGTTCATTTTGTGGTAAATGAAATTCAATAATTGTTATCAATATAGATTTTACCCTTGAGGTAAAAGAGTTTCAAAATTACCTCATCCATATAATATAATGGAATCACCTCTAGGTGTGGGTGGCCTAATGGGTGAGGTGAGTCTTTAGTTTTGGGGTTTAGTTCCCTTGATGCATCATCTAAACTCAATATTTAAACCTACTTTTTTTGCCAATGAAAAGGGATAGAATAAAGCATGAAATCAAACCTAATATATGAGAGTTGATGCACCAATATGTTGTGTCTCCTCTACTTGATCCTTAAATAACACTTATGTACCAAAACAAAGACTAATTTTTAAGACACTCTCTCGAAAGGACCCCTACACATTATGATTCACATGGAGGTTAAGCTAAATGAATATGATCTAAAGATTATGAATGAGAGGTATAGTTCAATACACTATCAATAAATTTTAACTTCAAACACAATTATTAAAACCTTCATGCACCATGTAACCTACATAAGAATAGTCCACAACATCTAGGTGAAAATAAGGACCTACAAAGGGAGAAAGACTTAACCACTTATGAAAATTAGACAAACATTAACACACTAAAAACTAGTAAGGAGAAGGATGAATCAGTCCTTATATTAATTCAAGGTTTTAAGATACAAGTGGGTAGAAATTTCTCATACCTAGCATAGGGATGTTTACAATGGATTTCTAAGCCTAATTTATAAAACATGAGAGATAAAGAGAGGGAGAATATGGTATAGAGATGGATTAGAGAGGAATTAATGACCATTACTCATCCAAAATAGTTAAAAACATTCATGAGAGTAAGTAAAATAGCCTCATAACCATTCCCATGTGTTGACTTAGTGGCATAGTGGCCCTCATACAAGGCGGACTAGTGGTTGAATGAGTTACAAGCTCATCTCTCAAAGAATAGTTATAAGGAAATTCCTTTGAAATCTTGAATTTCATGATACCTCCATGATTAATCATGTTTCATTACATATTTAATACATATAAGCCCATGATTCATGCCATTGATGAAACCATGAGACTCCACTAAGCCATACTCAATCTAATTTTAAGGGAAACCTCTTAAAGTTGCCTTTTCTAGCCCCATAGCAATCACTCTTAGGCTTGATTCATAAAACTTATACCTCACATGTGTGATCCAATATATTTTTTTAGAGTCCATTATAACTTTAAATATAATCCTAATATTTCTTTAGCCAAACAAGTCCATTTAAAGTCAATTAGCTGATCATCTCTTTCATCGAGTCATTATGGAAGCTTTAGGAAGGTTCAAACATGTATAGTCTCTTAATGATTATTCATAGCCCTAATGTAATATATTAAAGAAATAATACCAATAAATTAAATTATAAAACCTCCCTCAACTTCCCCTAGTATATAATAACTCCATGCACCTAATCTTTGATGTTCACACATGAGGATGACACCTCTAACACTAGAAAACATGCAACTATGGGGTTGAGAGAGCAATATTGAGCGTGTAGGGTCTGAGAATGCATGATTTTAGATTCAAACACCTATTTTATACCTATTAATCTCTCCTAACACATTATTATGGTATAAATTCTTTTCTAACTCCCTAAAGTGTCTACAGATTTCTCATATATGGGCTTAGTGTTTATAAGCCAATAGGCTAATTTGACCCTAAATGTCATGTTCCCAAGATTTCCACTTGATTCCATGATTGAAAATTCATGTACCAGCCTTGTAACATCATCACTCACTTACTTCTAACCTTAAATCCTCTAAATACTCCCAATAATTCAATTTGTCTTCTAATTTCACTCTTAGGCTTGTGACTGCCTATTTCAGCCTAATTAACATGTCAAGGCACTTAATTTTATTTTAAAAAACTAAACCATCTCAATAATTTTTTTTAACCCTTGGTATATAATTTAATATATCTATTTCTCATTCATTCACCTTCCATTCATGCATAGCTCAATCATCTCCTATTCTTCTTCATGACCCTGCTTGTAGGAGACATAGTAAATTTGCCTAGACTGTAAGTGTAAACATCCTAATTTTGTTTGAAACTTGAGGTTTCATTGAGTAATGAAACATATTTATTATGGTCCTCTTACTTTTATATACTTTCTTGATCCTTTATCTAACTCATCCACCACTTATTACCTTGCTTTCTCATGTTGGCTTATAAGTGGCAATTTGGTTCTTGATTATGTGTAAGAGGTGGGTCTCCTTATTGATGGCTTTACCACAACTTATCAACGTTTATAATTCTTTATATGAATTTTTAAACATCAATTCACTTTATAAATCTTTAATTCACCCTAAAATGCATTATTTTTCTTAGATTATTCTCCTTCTACAGTCAAGCCTGAATATGGTAATTTTGAGTTTTTTTACTGAGTGTAAAAAGTGCATTCCTTCTCAAGTGGTTATTCAGTGATTTTTTTAATGGTTATATCATACCACATGATTATTCAATGTTATTCTCCAAACCTTAATACCTTCTAGACTCATCACACAATTAGTGTCTTTTTAATTTATAATCACAGTCATGTGTGCTCAATAAGTGTTTTCATTGAGTTTCTCATCTTTGAGTGGTTTGATCTTCTTTATCCTAATATATTAATACTCCATGATTATTTATTATCCTTTTTATTCTTATTATATTAAATACCTTATTTCCCTACTCCCAACATTTAATACTTCACTTACTCAATTTTCCTAAATAGGCCTACAGATGCTCAATTAGGGGATTTCTCTTTAGGTTGAGAATGGTCTATGAGTATGAGGAAGTGAGGAGCATGAAGCCAATACCATAGAGTATGACCATAAAATTAATATCATGAATGTTTTAGTATAAACTTATGATTGTCTATAATTATCACAATGAAATACCTTGTTCACACTTATAATGGAGATCACACTATGCATAACAATCACACTTGAAATCAGGACATTCAAAGAATTGAGCTTCTTTTAATGACCTAGTTATGTGCTCAAGGACTAGGGAAAGTTTCAATGAATATACAATAATACACCACTCAATCAAAATATCAATCTTCATTTCCTTCATGCACTAAGGACCCTAAAACATCAAAAAAATAATTACCCTCAACCTAAAATTGCTCCTAAATAAGGATTCCTTGTTTCCTTAAACTCACACATGCTAACCAATGATAAGGTCTGAAGTGGAAGGACTATGAAGACTTATAGAAGACATATTCAACCACCACTTTCATAAACTAATCCAATAATGCATTGAAAATGTTTAAAATTTGACCATGTGCAGATGTAGAAGATAAATTTCACTTCTTGAGTTTTTAACATGTGTTCATAAATCATGGGCCATCAGTATAGAAAAAAATGCTAAGGATTGTAAATCCATTAGACCCCAATCCTCTTCCCACAAGCTCAAGTCACCATTCTCTCTCCTTCATACAGACCAAGTAAGAACTTGATTGGCTATTTAGAGCTACCAAGGAGAATGATGGAGAGAAGGGATAGGTTTTTTACACTAAAAGACTCTAAGACCTTTTTAAAAGCTTGTATTTAAGCCTAAGGGAGAGATAATGAATCTTTTATATTTCCATATAGATGTGGGATGATGTGTTACTCTCTTCACCCTGTTACAAACATGTAAATTCTCCATCATGAAGGTAATACTCAATTATAACGTGTACAAAAATGAATATGATGGGAGATGTTTTTTAGAAGACTGATAGGAGTCTATAGAGACCTATAAAACCTTACTCTTTCATCAACAATCTCACAAATCCACTTGAAAGTCCCAAAACTGACCTTGTATGGTTTGATAGTGCATTTTGACACCCTAATCTCTTAATGATTATTTATAAAGGAGGGGGAAATGGATCATAGAAATAATTCCACTAAATAGAAGGATACTAAGGTGCCCTTCTTTGATCAAGATATTAAGACCTGATCTTCTTTCTCCTATCCATACTAGGCATATGAATGTAGCCTTTGTGAGCTTTCTAAGAGCTTGATGAATATTCTAGTACCTTTTTTGCCTCTCTCTTGGCTTTGTGAACATGTATTCTCCTCTATGATACCTAAAAGTGATTCCCCATGAGATGTATAACCTCTTGTAACCCTGTCTTAGCCATACAAGTTTGTACAAGTCCTGATATCACCTATAAAACATCATTTCTTTGAATTTTCTTGTTTGAGATCTTGGGAACCCATTGGAGGCTAAAGGGAGGGAAATGAGAGGTCAAATGCACTTTCAATCTAGATGGTACAAATGGAGGGAAGTTGAAAGGTCACTTTTCAAGTGTGTGGGGAACTTTTATGGTGAATGAAGGATATTTTTCCCTTTAAAAGACCCATTTTACACATAGATCACCTTATAATGACATGTAATGGATATGAAACCCTTGAAAACTCCTAATTTCATGACTTTATGGACTCATTGCAACTTCAAACATTTTGGACAAATAGACTATGGAAGGTGCCCATGGATATATCATTAGACCTCATGTCAAGACTAAAAAATGACTTAGATACCCCCTACATCTTGATAAAAAGTCCTTCCCATAATAAATGGTTGACACAAATAGAAATTCAATGATACAAGAAACCTTAATTCTTCAAAATACCTTAATTTTTGCTAAAATACCTTAACTTTATCAAATAAGATATAGGCCACTTCTAGGCTTCAAAAGGCACTTGAGACCCTTCCAATCACCTAAGGACAACTCATAAGAACCTAAAACACCATATAATGATCCATAACATGATATCAGATGATGATGTCTCAAGAAACCCTTAGTGCATAGAATGAAACCTTAAATAATGCTTATAAGGCTTAATTGATCATTTTGAAGACCATGATAAGATCTAATGTAGCCATACTCAATTTTAGAGATCCCTATGAGAAATTTTTAAACTATAAGGGTTGATATTTGGCTTGGGAAGCCAAATTTTTGACATTATTGGTGACTCATAGGGGTTGACCTACCTTTTGATCAAGATAACCAATTGTCTCATCATTTGGCAAAGGATTCACACATGATAATTATGACTTGAGATGACCACTTTGTTTGATATGATAGTTGTAATTATCACCATACAATCCTTAAAGGACTAGAAATAATTTCACCACTCACACAAACAAAGACAACACACCAAATATATCAAGAAGCAAACACACCACACTTGTGCTGATAAACACTTATTGGAAACAAGACAAAACAACCTACTAGGACCAACTAACCTATACATGCCTTCCTCCTCCTAGGTCAAAGGGGAAGTTTTTTGAATCCTTTACTCTATGAAATGAAGAATGGCATGAGGCAAGCTACCTCTTTGGCCTTGGTATTTTTATCTTCATCCTCTCCTTGAATGCCACTCCTCTTTTCATGCTCTCAAGTGAGGTGACAGATGTAAACCAATCTCCTATGAAGATATATTCCTCTTGTATTTGAAGATTCTTCTCATATTGTTTATTAGTTACAACCTCAAAAAATGGTACTTCATCTAAACATACTTTTTGAGTCTCTATAACATCTTGGGTGACATCATACTTCCTATCATCTTCTATAAGCTTATCAATCTCTTTAAGGAGTTTTTCATAATCACTCCAAGCTATATCATTATCCTCAATGAGTGTGTCTATACCAACATCTTCATGTTTATTCTCTTCAATAGCAAGTGTGCATTTGTAAAGAGATTCAACCTATTTTAGTAACTCAATATACTACTACCAATTATCCTATGACTCTTCTCTTTGATCAATCTAAATTAGATAAACTTGAGTAACATCTTCATCCCTTTATTCAAAAGATATATGGCTATCAAGAGCTTACAAACCTATTATTCATTCATGATGTGATTGTAAGTTCGCTTCTTCAAGTTTTAAACCAACCTTCTTGATCTCGTAAATACCCTCAATCAGATGATTATCTATTACAATCTGATCAAATACCTCTCTTTCATGTTCCTTAGGATTCACACATTATTATTTAGGAGGAATAATAATCCCAAGAGCATTCACACTCTACCCAATAAGAGGTGGAGACATTTGAAGAGCTTAAAATTCATTATAAACCTCCCAATATTGTTACCATAGATTCTCATCATCCTCATGTTTGGCTTTGTGAAGTAGAACCCATTAGACTAAATCTTCATCATCTCCCTTAGGATTCATAAGAATGTGAAAGACTTTGAGGCTCTCTATGCATTCATGATGTTATTCAGGATAAGCCTCTTTAAGTTCAAACTATTATTTTCTAGTAGTCACCTCAACTTAATCCAACATCTCAAATTGCATTATTTCTTCTAGTTCATATTCTTGCTCAACTCTAAAAATTGGTTTACCCCTTTCTACACCAAGAGGGGTTCCAATGAAGATTTCTTCCTCATATTCATTTGTAGCATCTTCATTCTATGCCATTGCAATTTGATCTACCTCATTTTCCTCCCATAGAATAGGCTTTTTCTCAAAAATGGAAAGGGTGGGAGGGTGATGGATGTGTTCATGAGTTGATTTAGGTGTCAAGGCAACATTATCATATCTTGAGATCTTGGGTATAGTGGATTTCTCTAGAAATTCTTAGGAATAAACTAAATCTAGTTTTACTATGAGTGCCTCATTTGTATTTTAAATATCTTCTTGGAATTATTTCTAAGATGTAAAGGCTTGAGGCTCTTGGAGAAGGAGGGATGGGGTTTGAATAGGCATAAGGTCATCTTCTTCATCTTTAATTTCTTGGTGTAGACTTCAATCATCCTTATTTCCCCTTGAATCTAATATTGGTTCTAAATTGGGAGTTTGAGACTAGGAGCTTCTTCTTGAACATGTATTGTAGCTTGTGGGGTGAATGAAGGGTTAGGAAAGCTTTTGAATTTCATCATTTCTTTTTGAGGTTCCTATTGATAGGTTTGACCTCATAGATCAAATTGTCACCCCTAAAATTTGAAAATTTGATTATCATGTTGTTTTCCTTGCTGATTTTTATCTTATCCTTATAATTTCCTTCAAATGGTCATCCAAAATATTGATTATTAGAGTTTAAGGTAGATTTGATGAATTTAAGGTTTTGATCATCATGGTCATGTGCTTGTGTAGCCACCTCTTGACCTAGTTGAGTTTATTTCAAGATATTAAAATATTATAAAACATCCTAAAATGTCTCATGGCTTATATCAAGGTCATGACATGATTACAACTGATCAAATTGGTTGGTGATATGTTTGACTAACTTCATGACTTAGTTTACTACATTTTGAATCACTTTATGGATTCTAGAGAAGGTTTTAAATGTTAATAATATAATAATAATGACATGTAATACTTATTAAATAATTAAAAGGTACAATGGATACATTTTGTATCTATTTCAACAAGTTTCTCAAGTGATTTTGGTAGTTATAGTGCCAAAAAGGCCTATTTTAAGGCTTTATATATAAGTATTCAAGGTGAAATTAATCATCAAGAATTTTTAGGGCCTTATTTGTTCATGAAAAAAGAAAATACATGATTTTTAAGGAGTTTCAAGTGTCATAATGAATAAAACTAACTTATCCCCCATATCGACCTCCTTGGTAGCTCTAGGAAGGCCATCAATTTTTGCTCAATATAGGAGAGAGAGAGAGAGAGAGAGAGAGAGAGAGAGAGAGAGAGAGAGAGAGAGAGAGAGAGAGAGAGAGAGTCAGATAAAAATATATTGGGAAATGATAGGGACCATAATTAGATTAAATTTATTATCATTGGCTTTTATATTCACCTTCCCATATTTATGAATAATCACTAAGAGTGTAAGGGGGCCACTATATCCTAGTCATCTAGATAGGGTCCAGGTTTGTCTCTATTTCTTCACTTTAGAGCTTGATGAAGAAAAAAAAATATATGGAGATTATTTCAAGGTAAAATATGATATTTTTAATGGTGTAATAATTATATAATTTATCTTTATAAGGAGTCTTTTTAAAATAAATCAATTGTTTATCTTGACTTGAGTTTTGGCAATTTTTAAGCATTTTTGATATATCAATTAAATGTATTAATATTAAAATGTTTATTAAATTCATTTTTTAGATAAAATAAACATATTTAATTTAAAATATGTACCTTAATATTTAAATTAGTCTTCCTTGAGGTAGATTAAGTGAGATAGGTCCTTCTACAATGAATAGTTGTAGGTCTAATGAGCTTCTAATGTATGAGAACATCTTAGTAAGGCCAGCATGATCTTGGGTAGTTACATGAAGTGAGAATGTATTTATTCACATTGGGAAGATATTACATGGATGGTATTAATACTATGATCCTTGAGATCAAATGAGCACTTGTAGGCCTAGTGAGCAAACTCGAAGGACATAATGGAAAATGATAGAAGCTTTGAGGATTCAATAAGAAATAAAGGTGTGTTTTGAGGCCATGATGTTATTTGAGAGTGATCATAAGTTATTCAATATTACCAATGACAATATGAGATAAATACCTCTTTAGAGCCTCAAATTCCTAAAGAACATAGTCAAGACTATGTATGACTGTAATCCCAACTTGAGAGACCTATAAAAGATTGTGTGTTACTTAAAATGTGTTATGAAGGTGTGATATGAGTTGTCATAGGTGTTATAGAATGATATAATAGATGATAAGAGCTTAATATCACATACATACATCATAATCATGCAATAAAACCTCCTTTAAGCCATGTTTAGTAGAAACTAAGATATTTTAGCATTTTTTAAGGTAATATCAAATGTTGATTTCCTTGGTTTATCAAGCCTTTTGGATGCTTCTTAAATTGGATGGAGGTAGGTTGTAATCATTAATTATCCAAGAAGCATCATTTTGGTCATTTTGGGTACCATGTCACATACTCTTCTTAGTCCCTACATAGGCCTAAAAGGGAAAAATGTCACCACCTACAGTAGTCATATTCTAAGGCACTTTTAAAAAGCATCATGTTTATTATTGAAGGTAGGTGGTTTTCAATATTTGTATTATAAATTATATCCATGGTGATATATTTATATATTAAGAGCATAAGGATAAGTACAATGATACTTTTCAATCTATAATCTGTAAAAGCACTAATATGCACCTAGAGCTATGTATTAAAGACATAGTCAGCAATCTTCTATGCAAGTGGACTTGTGTCAATAAAGAAAAGAAAATTTTTTATTATATTATATATTATTTGTGAAATAATGACTTGATTTAATTGACCAAAATGAGTTTTAGTTAGAGTGGCTTTCAATCCACAATATGTACAAGTACAAATAGACACTATAACCATATATTTTGGCTTAATCAGTTAGATTATTATGCATTATGAACTTATTGTAAGTCATAGAATATGGTTAATTAGAGTATTATTTATTATTTGTAAATTCCTAATTGAATACTAAAATAAATTAAGTGAGAATATAAAATTAAGTTGATTGTTAAAGTTATAGGTCAGCCTAAATAACCGTTGATTGTTTCCAAAGTTGAGAAGTTAGATAAAAGAATACAATGATGAAAAGAAACTTTAGATGAATATTCGGTGCATATAATAATTTATTTAAGACTGTTACGGTTGATATAAGGTCATGAATAATAATATAAATCATGAAGATCTCTCAAAGAAATCTACAGTCAAATCTCAAAGAAACCTACAGCTAAGAAGGTACTAACATAGTCACCTATGCTAAGAGCATGAGATATCTTGTTTGAGAGATTGGAGGAGTTTAATATCTTACAAAACTATTTTATATGTTTTTAACCCATATTTCAAACCTATTTAAGTTGTGATTGTAGTCAGATTCCTCCATATACACCTATAAGAAACTCCAAATATGCCTTTACAGATAGTCTTTGTGAAGAGTGAGATTGTAAGTATGGGTTACCTTGTGATGATATAAGAGTGTGTCAAGACATAATAAATATCAATACATAATTATTAAAACATAAAAATAACTACCTACTTGTGTTAGTCAATAAGGTTATATTGTGAACAGGACTGTGTGAGTACTTGAGAAGAGCTAATACACTATATACAATCTATGGGATATTTGGTGAATGAAAAAACATGTTGAAAATGGTTATATAAAGTAATGAAATCAAAAATAAACACTTAAATTTTCCTATTATACCTAAATTATTTCTCGTTTCATCTTACAAGTTTTTCACAAGGGACATGAATGAGAACACCTATAACCAACCTATGGATCATGTTTTCCTAGGGTCTTAAGAAGGGTCAAAAGGCATTTTTAGAGCCAAAAAAGATTTGAAATGGGTATTATTATGTGTATTACAAGTTTTTAAATTTAATTTAACTCTTATCAATCCCTCAGTACAAGTAAAATTCAATAATATATCAATTAGGGTCAAGAGTGTTGCTTAGTCAAGAAACCCTTGGTCTTAGTCATCAAGGTTACAAAGGATCAAGAAGGAAATAATAATGAATAAAACCATTGGAGAAGGTAAAAATGGATGTTTCAGATCTCTCTAAATTCTTAACACTCAAAAACAAACTCCAAGATGCTAGAACAAGTTCATTCTCTCTCCTCAACCTCATAAAACATAGTCAGCCTAGTCGATGAGGCACCTTCTTATGCTAATAATGGTAGGGAAACTTTTCATGGGATCATAGTATCTTTGGATGTGTTAGGGTACATTTTTAACTTATATATTGTGTCATTTATTCTGGTTAAGGCCCTAGCCTTTATTAACTATTGTTAAGAAGTTGAGCCACTCACATGTTGTTAGAAAAGCCAATTTTGACTAGTTTGTAAAAAATGATCTCAAAATAACATAAAATGAAATATAATGATTATAAAAACTCATTAAAATTTTTTTATACTCCAAATAATTTCTCACCATGGTACTTTTATGTACTTACACCTATATAAATTAGAGAAAAAATGTACTTTTATAATATTTTGAGGCAAAAATTGGGTATCAAAGTGTGTATAAGGATTGAAATAATTGAAAGAGGTGAATTGGGATGTATTTAACCTATAAAAGTCCAAAAAACTATACAATATAACCTAAAATTGCTCAAACAAAAAAAATTCAAGGCAGTCCAAAACAGGCTTAAGGAAGGGCTAGTTTAATGAGCATTTTATGGTTTGCCCATCTACACAAGCAATGTTCTAAAACTTTAAAATTGTCATGGAGGATTTTATTAGGCTAGGTAAAGCTAATAAAACACTTTTTTAAAGTTTCACATGTGTGTGTGGTCATTTGGGCAAGATTTATCTTTCTAGGCCTAAGAGGCCTAATTAGGCCTAATTGGAGAGAGAAATTATATAAAATGAGTACTTACACTTATATTTGGATAATGTAAATTTTTATTAATATTTAATTTGATAGAGGGTACTCAAAAATTTCCTCATTTTTCTAATTTGATATGTACATTCTTCTGGACAAGGAGCTTTACCAATTTTTAGGGCTATAAAAAATGAGTGGAAAAACATGCTATAGGGTAAATATTGAATATTTTAGACTAATTTATGGTTCCAAATGCCTTTTTTGGGTCTATATTGAGACTTATAATCCACACATCAAGGTATTTTTCCTGATTCAAATTGAAACCCTATTTTCTCTATCTTACACCTCATTGCTTAAGAAGGATTCAAGTGATCAAAGCATTAAATTGATGCATAGAGGTTCTTCCAAAGGATTTATTGAGTTTTTTCCTTGTTTTCATGACACTTTAAGGATAATAACAAATAAATTAAATTTTAAATATGGATTTAAAGTTTGAAAAGGTATTTAAGACTCTTCTTCCTTCCAATGCCTAGTCAAAGAGGACAAAGTCAGAGCAATTGAATAAGTCTTCTAACAACCAAATAAATATGGAGAGACCTCATAAATAATTATACAAATTTTAAATGGAGATATTAATTAATAATTTAAGGCCTATTTTCAAGGATGTGACTTCTTCACCAAGAATATAGGTATATGCAAGCAAAGATCTAGGAGATTGTATAGGTCAAAGACCAAAAATGAATGATAATGACTCCTTCAACCTCTCAATACAATCCTAATTTATACCTTTATAAAAAATTTAAAAATTAAATAAAATATATAATCAAGGAATACTACATTGGATTTTAAGGGAGACCAAGTGAATGTTTCATCTCCTAGTTTTAAGCCTTTTACTTTATCTCTCTCTCTCCTTTCTCATTTATCTATATTTAAGACTATTTTTGGCATTTGAAAAAATACTTAAACTAAGTTTTTTCAAGGCCGTACTTATAAAAACACTTATATCTACCTCTTTTAAATTAATAAGATTGAATTCATGCCTCTTCAATGCTTTTGACTAGTGTATGTTAATGGTTAGTTGATGAATGACAGTGATAGTGTATGTTTCCTTTCATTTTATCCCCCCCTATTTACCTATTTAAAGGTGTTGGTTCATACTTATAGGTTTCACAGTGTGCTTAAATAATATTTTATGTGTGTAAAGTGTAAGCTTTCATTAATGTCTTTTAGAAACCTATTGATGAGCTTCCTTAGATCATGCATCAAGCTAAGCCTCTATGTGAAATATTGATGTTTGGAAACCTTAATTTGAGAAGTTCAATCAAGTCCATGTCTCTATTCATCCTTCTTAGTGCATATTATACAAATGGAGTACACATTTTGGTGTATCACCTTAGTTAGATAGGTTTTCCTTTTAGTTTACATTATTCTCTTTTCCCTTGCAAACTGGTAGTGTAGAGTAGAGATCCTAACTAATACATCAAGGTTAGATAGCCCTTAGAATATGTAGATTTAATAAATCCATTAGGCCACCCATATCCTAGGATTTTATCCATGTTACTTCAGTCTATGAAGGCTTAAAACTACCTTCACAAGGGTACAAGTTTAGTAGATCATAAATTTTTAGCACACCTGATGGGATGAGATTGGTGTTGATCTTGGTGAAATTACAGTTGTATCAGCATTATTCATGAAGTATCTAGTAATTCCAAGCTCAATCAACTACTTCTAATAGTCCAGGTATAGTTTCTAAGAAAGTGTATCTTTATAACACTACCCTAATGTTGTTTTTATGGCTAACTTTGAAGAAAATGGAAATTTCATGCAAGTTGATGAGCCTTATCATCACTAAGGTAATCCTTATCAACCCTATTATGATGCTTACTAGCCTTATTATGAACCTAATCAACCTTACCAAGAGTCTTATCAGTCCTATAATTAATCCTATCAAGAGTGTGATGGTTCATATTAGCTTTATAATGATCCTTATTAGCCTCATTATGACCCTAGTTATATGCCTAAATAGCCTTACCAAGACTTGTATCATTCATACTCACCTCTTCCAACTCATATTTTAGTTCAAAATCACGTTTCCCCTACCATATCTTTGTTGGCATTCAAGCCAAATATGCTAAATTTTTAAGGGGTGATGAGAGTATGGGATAGAGAGTTGGATGTGATACCATTTCACCTCATAGAGAAGATAAGGAAAATAATATAGATGTTGATTAGTATGTGGGTATTAGTTAGAGAAGATAATCAATATGTTATGACTTATGAGTTGTGTGAAATGAAAGCCATGATCCAATGGTGGATAGATAGGTTAGTGAAGTGGTTGAATCAAGATATCCAACCCAAACAACATCAACCATCTCCTCCTACCCTTGGACAAACTTCTTGTGTTCTAAGTTTCCTTTTAGCTACACCTACCCTTCCTCAAGAAAATAATCTCACTTCATCTTGGATGCCTTCTTGGGCTATGATTCTTGATTATGCCATGCCAAGTCTTTTGGATGAATCTCTTCCCATCACTATTCAATAACCCTCTTGTTTACCATATCATCCCTCTTATGTTCCTTTTTATCATGAATTCCTTGACAATTCTCAAATATATCCTTCAAGAGACATAATTCAACCTCAAAGTGAATCTACTAGTTTCAAAGTCCCACCATAGAACCAATTAGTTAAGTCCTGGGATAAATAAGAAGAAAAGAGTCAAGATTCAGAATTTAAGCTTAAAGAAGACCTTGTGTCTATTCAAGCCCCATTTCCCCTTCCTTAAGAACATAAATTTATTCCATATTGGAGGAACTTCCAAGAGGGATCTCAAGACATGAAAGAGGTTCTAGTTGAGAAGGATGGAAATCAAGTTACAGCTGAGATGGAACCTTAATAAGACTATAAGAATATTGAAATGGTTATTTAGAAATATGAATCACTCATAGAACAACTAAATTTGCTTTCTCTTCAAGAATTCCTACAATATCCCACCATCCCCAAGACCTCAGCTTGTAAGATTACTCCCTCAGTTCCCAAACAAACTCATGAGCATGTTCATTTCCCTCCCACCATCTCCATTACTAAAGAGGAGCCTATTCTATGGAGTATAAAAGAATAAGTTGTACCTTCAATTGAATTTTGAGAGTGTGATGAGGATGTTTTAAGTGTACATGAAGATTAAATTTTCATTGGTACTCCTCTTGGTGAGATTAAAGATAATTTGACCTTCAAAGAAGATGGATAAGTTGCAGCATAAGGTAAGGAAGACATTGACTTATTTCAAGAGCTCCCTTTTGGTGTGATTTAATACCATGACAAAGAGGTCATAGATGATCAATAGGAGTTTTTATTATAACATATTGATGAGTTTGAAGAGATTTTTGTAGTATAAATTTATATAAATGCCCCTCGTGTTATTTCAAGTGTGTAAGAAAAAGATGGTCTTGATGTGGAATATTCTCAAATCCACCAAGCTGAAGTCATAAATGGATTTGACATGGTTTTAAAGGAGCAATAATTTGACCTTTGGCAAGTTGATTTTAATCACATCATGATTACACATTTGACATTATTGACAGCCCCATAGCTCCACTTGAGAAATATGAAGATTTCATTCAAGATGATCTTATCCAAGTTGATCAAAGTGAAGAAATAAAAGATGATTGGCATTTGTACCTTGAGTCTCTTCAAGAGATTGAAGGCCTTCGTAAGGATACATCTCCTATTGAGCATGCTTATGAGGATTTATATCAAAATGCATCCATTAAATATCATGATGTAGTTTGGGTTGACTATTCAAATCTCCTTGAAGATCTTGATAAACTTACAGCAGTTGATAAGAATAATGAGGTCACTCAATATGCCATAGAGATTCAAAGGCAATGGCTACATGAGATATCACTTGATGAGGTTATAGCTAATAAGTGTATGAGAAAGATCCTAAAGTAAAAAATGAATATGTTTTCATAGGTGACTAGTTTGTTGTTGATTATTCACTTGAAATTCTATCAAGAGGATTGGTAACCATAAAACAACTGAGCTCAATGAACTAAAATTCCAAGAAGCATCTTGTTTTATATCTTTGTTCATCATCTAAAGGAAGTGGTCCACAAAACTTTCTTTTTGATCCTAGAGGAGGATTATATACAAGTAGTTTTATTTAGTTTAGATTTCCTCTAAGTGTTGTCTTAGCACATTTGTTTGCTTATGTTTGGTTCCAAATAAGTGCTTTTACTTGCATATTTATCTTGTTAGTTCATTTCCCTTATTTTGCATGTTTTCTTTCCTTATTTTAGAGGAGAAGTAGTAGTCTTGTTTCAAGTCATGAGTCTTATAGTCATTGGTCAAGGTCTGATCATATGTTTTTTAGAATGTGTGAGTGATCTCATGAGTCTAAGAGATATTTTGGGTTCATAAGCATAACAAGCATGCTTCTTAAAAGAGTCACCAAAATGTTGACAGGTTTGACCTCACAGTTCAAACTATCACACCTAAAATTCAAAAAAAATCTTGTCATGTTTTTTCCCTAATGATTGTTTTGTTTTTCTTATAATTTCCTTCAAATGGTCATCCAAAACCTTGATTAGTATAATTTAAGGTAGAGTTGATGAATTTAGGGTTTTGGCCATCATGTTCATGTGCTTGTCTAGACACCTCTTGACCTATTTTAGTTTGTTTCAAGATATGAAAATATTATATAATATCTTAGGATGCCTCATGTATTGTGTCAAGGTTATGACATGATTTATAACTGATCAAACTGGCTGGTGATATGTTTAACTAACTTCATGACCTAGTTTATTGTATTTTTTATCACTTTGTGGCTTCTAGAGTAGGTTTTGCATGTTAATTATAGTATAATATCATAATAATGACATGGTTTAATTTTTTAGGAAATAAAATGTACAATGGATATATTTTTTAGCTATTTCATTAGGTTTTTCAAGTGATTTTGACAATTTTAGTGCCAAAAAGGCCTATTTTGAGGCTATTTGTATAGTTATTCAAGGTGAAATTGATATTCAAGAATTTTTAGGTCCTTATTTTTTCATGAAAAAGTAAAATCCATTATTTTTAAGGAGTTTTAGGATTTATACTGAATAAAAATGACTTATCCCCCATATCAAACTCCTTGGCAGCTCTAAGAAGGCCATCAATTTTTGCTCAGTACAAGTAGGAGAGAGATTAAAGTCTAAATATATATATAAATTATATGAACCCTAATTACCTTAAATTTAATGTCATTATTTTTCATATTCACCTCCCCATATTTATGAATAATCACTAAGAGTGTAAGGGGGTCACTATGTCTTAGTCATCTAGACAGGGTCCAGATTTGTCCTATTTATTCACTTTAGAGCTCAATGGATAAAAATGGTTATATTAGATTATTTTAGTTTAAAATATTATATTTTTAATTTTTTAATCATCATCTAAGTTATATTTGCAAGGAGTTTTTTGACAAGAAACCAGTTGTCTATCTTGACTTGAATTTTGGTAGTTTTAAAACATTTTTTATATATCAATTGAATGTATTCATATTAAAAGGTTTATTAAGTTAAATTTTAATTTTAAATAAAATTATTTCATGAAAAATAAATTTCATGTACCTTCATCTTGAAATTATTCTTCCTTGACTTAGTTTGAGAGAGATAGGTCCTTTCACAATGAATAGTTATAGGTCTAATGAGCTTCTAATGTATGAGAGCATCTCAATAAGTTCAAATTGATCTTGGGGAGTTTTAAAAAAATGATAATGTCTTAATTCACCTTGGGAATAAATTCCATGTATGGTCTCAAAACTATAATCCTTGAGCTCAAAAGAGCACTTGTAGGCCTAATGAGCAGACTAGAAGGACATAATGGCAAATGATAAAAGCTTTGAGGAGTCAAAAAGCAATAGAGGTGTGTTTTTAGGTCATGATTTTATTTGATATTAATCATAAGTTATTATATATTACTAATTAAAATATGATATAAATATGTCTTTGGATCCTCAAATGCCTAAAGAACACAGTCAAGACTGTGTATGACTGTAATCCCAACTTTAAAGACCTATAAAAGACTATGTGTTGCTCAAAATGTGTTATGAAGGTGTGAGATTATTTTTAATGGATATTATATCATGAGAGAATAGATTAAAATGAGATTAAGTTCAACTATATACTTCAAAACCATGCAATAAAACCTCCTTTATGCCCTATATAAAAAAAACTAAGGTATTTTAACATTTTTTAAGGTAATATCAAATGTTGATTTCCTTCATTTATCAAGCCTTTTGGATGCTTCTTCAAGTGGATGGAGGTAGATTGGACTCATTAATTACTCAATAATCATCATTTTTGTCATGATGGGTACCATTTCACATACTCCTCTTATTCCGTACATAGGCCTAAAAGGGCAAAAAATCACCACCTAGAGCAGTCATATTCTAAGGCACCTTCAAGAAGCATCATGTTGATTGATGAAGGTATGTGGTTGTCAATATTTATGTTCTAAATGATATAAATGGTGATATTTTTACATATTAATATCATAAGGATAATTACAATGATATTTTTTAGCCTAAAATTTGTATAAGCACTAATATGCACCTACAACTATGTATTGAAGACACGGTCATCAATCTTCTATACAAGTGGACTTGTGTCATTCAAGAAGAACAATAATTTGGTTGTATGATGGATAAGTTGAGAAATAATTAGTTATTTCATATACCAAAATTATTTTTAGTGAAGAGAAAGGAAAATTTACTTTCATTCAACAATCTATACAATTACAAACAACCACCTACAGCCATACATTTTGGCTCAGTCAATTAGATTATTATGCACTATGAACTTCTTGTGAGTAGGTCATAGAAGATGTTTGAGTATATTATTATGTATTATTTTTAAATTCAAAATTTAATACCAAAATAAATTTATTTAGAAGATAAAATTAAGTTAACTATTAAAGTTACAGGTCAGCCTAAATAAGCTTTGATTGTTTCCAAATTTGAGAAGTTAGATAAAAGAGTACAGTGTTATAAGGAAACTTTAGATGAATATTAATTGCATAGAATAATTTATTGAAGATTGTTAATTTTTATATAATTTCATTAATTATATTATAAATCATTAATATCTCTCAAATAAATCTACAATCAAATCTCAAAGAAATCTGTAATCAAGCCTTAATTAGAACCTACAGCTAAGAAGGTACTAACACAATCACCTATGCCAAGAACATGAGATGTCTTGTTTGAGAGAGTGGAGGAGTTTAATATATTATAATAATATGTTATATTTTTTTAACCCATGTTAAAAACCTATCTAAGGTCTGATTGCATTCAAGTTCCTCTATATATACCTATAGGGAGCTCTAAATATGCATCTACAAAATATGTATCTATAGACAGTCTTTATGAAGAGTGAGATTATTTGTATGGGTTGCCTTATGATTATATAGGATTGTTTAAATACCTAATACATATTAATACATAATTATTAAAATGTAAAAATTAATAACTACTTGTTTTAGTTAGAAAGGTTATAGTGTGAACAGGATTGTGTGTGTACTTCAAAAGAGCAGATACATTATTTACAGTTTATGGGAGGTTTGGTGAATGAAAAAACATGTTGAAAATTGTTATATAAATTAATTAAATATCAAATAAAAACTTAAATTTTCATCTTATACATAAATTATAGCTTATTTCATCCCACAATCTTGTCATAAGAGTCATGAATGAGAACACCTATAACCAGCCTATGTATCATGTTTTTCTAGGGTCTTAAGAAGGTTCAAATGGAATTCTCAAATCCACTTAAGGTTTCAAAGGGGTATGATTATGTGTATTACAAGGTTTTAAATTTCACTAAACTTTTAAATAATCCCTTATTATAGGTAATATCAATTAGGGTCAAGAGTGTTGCTTGGCCAAAAAAGCCTCAATCTCAATCAACAAGGTTACATGGGATTAAAAAGGAAATAATAATGAAGACAAACATTGGATAAGTTAAAAATGGATGTTTCATATCTCCATGAAGTATTAAAACTCAAATCAAGATCTAAGAGTTAAAACAAGTTCATTCTCTATCCTTAACCTCATAGAACACAGTCAACCTAGCTAAAGAGGTACCTTCTTATCCTCATAATGGTACAAACACTTTTCATGGGAGCATAATATATTTGTATTTTTTATGGGACATTGTTAAATTATATCTTGTGGCATTTTTTTGGTTAATTACCTAGCCTTTATGAACTATCATTAATAAGTTGAGCCACTCATAGGCTACTAGAAAAGCCAGTTTTGACCAATTTATAGAAATTGATCTCCAAAGTACATAACATGACATATAATGTTTCTTAAACCTCATGAACATAATTATAGACTCCAAATAGTTCTCACCATGGTACTTTCATCTACCTACACTTGTACAAATTGGAGAAAAACTATACTTTTGTAATATTTTGAGGTAAAAAGGGGGTGTTGAAGTGTGTATAAGTATTTCGATGATTTCAAGAGGTTTAATATTACAAGTCCAAAATACCATACAATATAACCTAGAAGTGCTCAAACAAACCTAATTTTTTAGGGCAGCCCAAAATAGGCTTAAGGGCTAGTTGAATGGCCATTTCATGGTTTGCCCATCTACATAATGTTTCAGAACTATAAATTTGGTATGGAGGATGGTCTTAGTCTAGGTAAATTGAATCAAACACTTTTGGAAATTTTCACATGTGTGGGTGGTCATTTGGGCCAATTTCTCTTTCTAGGCCTATGAGGCCTAATTAGAGAGATAAACGATAGAAAATAAGTAATTACACTTGGATTTGGATCATGAAATGTTTTATTAAGATTTAAGGGGATAGGGGGTACTAAAAAATGTGCTAAATTTTTCAAGGTGATCCATTTATTATTCTAGACAAGGAGATTTACCAATTTTTAGGGCTACAAAGAATGAGTGGAAAAGCATGCTATAGGAGAAAAATTGCATATTTTGGAATACTTGATGGTTCTAAATTCCTTGTTTTAGGCCTTAATTAATGTTTAAAATCCATCTATCAAGGGATTTTTCTTGATTTAAATTGAAATCTAATTTTCTCTCACCTACACCTCTTTACTCAAGAAGGATTCAAGTGATGAAAACACCAAATTGATGTATAGAGGTTCTTCCAAAGGATTTATTGAGTTTGTTCCTTGTTTATAAAGAATAAGACTCATCATAAGTCTAATGTGGATCATAAGGAGTATGGGGATCAACATACTATTTTTAAGGACCAATATAGGCCTCATATGGGTCATGATACTATTGATAAGGAAGTATAGGATAAAAATTTCCTCCATATCCAACCATTCAACATTATGAGGTAAACAAAGAAAAATAAAACTATCAACAATGATTGTTTTTACCCTTGGATTAGTATCTTGTGATGACCTTTGGCATGAAATTTGGATCTACCACTAGAGTGTCTAAAACTCCTTGAGGTCACCAAATGCTGAGAATAACTACTCTAACCTCCTTGAATTTTGGTCTCATTAGGCATGATAAAAACTATTATCATTATAGATTAAACCCTTAAATCAAAGGAGTTTTAGACCTACCTCATCCAGCTGATATAATGGAATCACTTCTAGGTATGGGTGGCCTAATAAGTGAGGTAAGTCTCTAGTTTTGGGGCTATCTCCCCTAATGCCTCATCTAAACTCAATTCTTAAACCTACTTTTTTTACCAATGAAAAGGGATATAAGAAAGCATGAAATCAAACCTAATATATTAGAGGTGATGCACCAATATGTTGTGTCTCCTCTACTTGATCCTTTAAAAACATTTATAGACTAAAATAATGTTAGGAATACACAAACATTCCTACATGTGCAATTAAATAAAAATTACAAAAATAAATAATATACAAAATACAAAATATTAAGAAATAGAGAATAAACCACAACTCAAGATATACTTGGAAAATCCTTGCAAAAATAGCAAGGGAAAAAACTACAGGGTAAAGGTAGTATCCAAACTTCTTATTTCCTCATCAACACTCTATATTATGTATCTCCTCTTAGCAAATATTTTTCATGCCAAAACCATATCACTTAGGTGAGAAAAGATTACACATAATATTTCCATTCTCTAACAAATAGGTTGCAACATGCATCTCTTACAATGCTAATATCCATAGCATCTAAGGCAACTCCAACAACATCTACCTCTATTTCCATGAGTTGAGCTATCAAGCCTCCAAGTTCCATCCAAGGATCCACTCCATGCACCTAGGTGAGCCAAGAACAATAGCTTTAAAAGTCTCTAACCTTCAACCTCCATGTGATGCTTACAACCCAAGCATGAGGTGAGTTAGGCATGTAATCCTTTCAACTCCAACCTCCTATCATGAAAGTATAAGCTTTTAAGGATCCTCACATGATATCCAAATAGGATAAATAATCAAAGAGGAGAACATAAGGCTTTATAGCATTTTACATTAGATAAAAATAGAGTAAAGGATAAATTTTGTGCTAGATTTTAGTGGGGAACACTATTTGGCAATAGAGAAACTTGTCCCCCAAATGGGTAAGTAAAGAATTTGAATGGAATCTCATAACGCTCACTTGACCACTCCCATGTGAACCCCATATGCACTCCAAGTGTTACATCCCACATAGTGGGGCTATCATGTGATCTTCATGTGTCACCATGTGAAAAATTAGGCAAGGCCATGTGCCACCCATTTGGCCCCAATGAAAATACATCCCACACACATGTGAGATCCAATCACCAATAGCAATGATCCTATATTTATTATCAAGGGTCAACAAAGTAGCTCCACTAATTTCTAAGATTTCAATCCATGCATGTGACTCAAATAAGTGTGTCCCACACACATGTGAGAGAAAATCACCAAAATTGATTATCCATGTGACCCCTTAACTTTTACACCCATGTGACAAGCTCATGTGACTACTAAGGATAACACATGTCCCAAAGTGGAATGTTACACCCTATTTTTGTCACCATCATGATCACATCAAAGGGACCCTCCATGGGCCCACCTACCACATCACCATCCTACCACATCACTTGAATGCCATACCTACATGCCACATAACCTAAGATCCACCTAACCTACCTAGTCACCATTGTTACCTCATCTATGAATAGTGATCCATGAATAGTTACCATAAATAGTACTCATGAATAGTGACCTATGAATATGAGATTCACACCCTAACAATCTCACACTTAAAGTCATATACATAGGACTTTCAAATACTTGTATCTTCTACCATCTAGATGCCACCCAACTACTAATCTATGTCAATGCCCACTACTACTTCAGCGAGCACAGTAGAAGTTTTATGCACTATAAAACTTCTCTGCCCTAATCAACTTTGTCAACATATGCTTCTCCATAGCATATTTTCAACAACTTAAAGTGACTCCTACTTCACCATAGACCCATCCTTCTTAAGAATTATACCATGAACTACTCACTACTCCCAATACTTAGAAGTATCTAGTATAGTACACACCATGGCTCCATGAGGATTCTCCTACTCTAGATGAATATGGTACATATGAAAACTATCTTCTCCTTCTCTATAGGACACTCTAGAAGATAACTCACAACTTCAAGAAGAGGGATACTTAACTTTATTACTTCCATGTCCACTGTGCATCTCCATCCTTGGTTTACTCATCCAACTACCTTCATCACATTTTAATCACCTAAGCCATCACATAATGATCATGTTGGGTCCTACAACCAATATGTCATCAAACATAGTAACAACCTCTACTAAACCTTAGGTCTCCATGAAGGTACTGATGTACTCCATATATACATCCATTTTAACCCATATAATCTTCAATCACAAACTAGTGATTCTTTACCTCATCCATGTATCCATCTAGCTACTCCATCTCATCATGATACCACCATGTAGAAATGAATTTTTTACATCCCATTGCTCTAACCATGAATAGTAACAAGTGCTCACCACACTCTTGATAGTAGTATACAATTGGAGAGAAGAACAAATAGAAGTCAACACATGACTCCTACATATGTAGCATACCACTACCCACCATGATCAACATGGTACCCATCAATGGTTCTTGGGAAGTTATTATACTACTTAATGCATCACTACACCTATCAATTTTTTGATCCCCAAATATATAGTCAAACTGCATCTTATTCTATTGCATGTCAAATCAAACTCATGTGCAAAGTTACTCTATGCTTTAGTTCAC
The DNA here is from genome assembly GCA_037957365.1 of Torreya grandis. Classification (NCBI taxonomy): domain Eukaryota; kingdom Viridiplantae; phylum Streptophyta; class Pinopsida; order Cupressales; family Taxaceae; genus Torreya; species Torreya grandis. Next base: position 1,354,653 of record JARHVA010003949.1, on the reverse strand, counting down.
TTGGTTACTCATATCAGCTACATTTTATCTCTCCTAGATACTCACTTTTTATACATTGTAAGCATTGATCACTTCACTCAATGCATCTATGAGTCTTTGAAAGATTCAACACCAGCCTTCTTATTCCATAAAACCTTGGGTCATATTTGTTCTCCCCCATCCACCAACTACTCCATCAGGTAGAGATTCAAGTTTTTGGCACCTCCTCCTTTACATGGATTTATAAACATCTTGATCAACTCATCATGGTATTAGGATTCCAAAACTTATATCCCCATCTCTAGTTGAGAACCATAACAAGGCACATGCCTTGTAATCACCCTCCTTCTTCACCAATGGAGATTAGCTTGTTCCACCATAAGATATGGAGTTGATTCATCATCAAAAACATTGTGTTGATGTTGATCCATTTGGTAAATATTTTAAGATTATTTCCTCCATTCATCTATGGGCTTCTCCTCAATAACATGAAGAGAACAAGATCTTCACTAAGAGATCCTCCACCTTGATCCACATAGAGATACCTACCATGCAAACTTTTTTATTTTTTTTTGTTTTATATCTTAGTCTTTCCATGTGTAGCTCACACTTGCACAATACTAGCCAAACCATGCTTTGATACCAGTTGTTAGGAATACACAAACATTCATACATGAAAAATTAAATAAAAATTACATAAATAAACAAGCTACAAAATACAAAATAGTAAGCAGGAGAGAACAAACCACAACTCAAGATATATGTGGAAAACCCTTGCAAAACTAGAAAGGGAAAAAACCATGAGGCAAAGGTAGTATCTAGACTTCATATTTATTCATCAAAACTATGTCTTACATAGCTCTTCTTATCAACTATTTTTAGTACTAACACTATAGCACTTAGGTGAGTAAATCTTACACACAAGCTTTCCATGCTCTAGCCAATAGGCTACAACATACATCTCTTACAATGCTAGTATTCATAATATCTAAGGGAGCTCTAATAGCATCTACCTCTATCTCCATGAGCTGAACTATCAATCCTCCAAGCTCCATCCAAGGATCCACTCTATGCACCTAGGTGATCCAAACACAATAGCCTTTAAAGGCTCTAACCTTCAACCTACATGTGATGCTTACAACCCAAGCATTTAGGTGAGTTAATAATGCAAGCCTTTCAAATCCAACCTCATATCATGCAAGCTCAAGATTTTAAGGATCCTCACATGATTCCCAAATGGGATAAACAACCAAAGAGGAGAATATAATGTTTTATAGCATTTTAAAATGAAGATAAAGAGAGATAAGGAGAAATGTTGCACCATATTTTGGTGGGGAACATTATTTGTCAATATGGAAACTTGTCCCCCACATGGGCAAGTTAAGACTTTGAATGGCATATCATGATGCCCACTTGACCACTCCCATATGAACCCTATGTGCACTCCAATGTTATGTCCCACAGAGTAGGGGTGTCATGTGATCTTCATGTGTCACCATGTGTAAAACTAGATAAGGCCGTGCGCCATCCATGTGGCCCCAATACAAATGCATCCCACACACATGTGAGAGACAATAACCAATAGTGATCATCATATATTTATTATCAAGGGTCAATAAAGTAACTCCACTAATTTCCAACATTCCAAGCCACCAATGTGACTCCACAAGTGTGTCTCGCAAACATGTGAGATAAAATCACCAAAAGTGATTATCCATGTGAACCCTTGACTTTTGGACCCATGTGACAAGCCCATGTGACTACTAAGGACAACACATGTCCCAAAGTGGAATGCTTGCCCCATTCCATGTCACCATCCTAATCACATCAAAGGGACCCTCAATAGGCCCACCTATCACATCACAATCTTGTTATATCACCTACTACATCAATTACCACATCACCTACATGCCACACCTGCATAACATGTCACCTTAGATCCACTTCACTTGTCTAATCACCATTTCCACCTTATTTTTGAATAGTGACCTATGAATATTAATCCATGAGTAGTGCCCATGAATATTACTTGTGAATATTCCTCTTTGAATATTGACCTATGAATAGTGGCTTCACACCCTAACAAATAAATCCTAATTGTTAAGATACTCTTTCCAAAGGATTCCTTCACATTAGTGTTTCACATGGAGGTTATGCTAAATGACTATGATATAAGAATTATTAATAATATATATATTTAAAGACACTATCAATCATTTTTAAATGAAAACACAATAATTATCACCTTCACACACCATGTAACCTGCATAAGAACAGTCCACTAGCATCTATGTGAAAATAAGGACCTATAAAGGGAGAAAGACTCAACCACTTACTCAAATTAGACAAACATGAACACACTAGAAACAAATAAGGAGAAGGCTAAATCAGTCCTTATATTAACTCAAGTTTACAAGATAAAAATGGGTAGAACTTTCTCATACCTAGTAGAGGGATGTTTACAATGGCTTTCTAAGCCCAATTTATAAAACATGAGAGATAAAGAGAGGGAAAGTATGGCATAGAGATGGAGTGGAGAGGCCTTAATTAGAATTAATCATCCAAAATATTTATAAACATTCATGATAGTAAGGAAAACAACCTCATAACCCTTCCCATGTGTTGACTTAGTGGTATAGTGGCCTTCATACAAGGTGGCCTAGTAGTTGAATGAGGAGTTACAAGGTCATCTCTCAAATATCGGTTACAAGGGCGTTCCTTTGAAATCTTGAATTTCATGTTACCTCCATGATCCATCATTATCAATTACATCTTTACTATGTATCATTCCATGATTCATTCCATTGATGACTCCATGAGACTCCACTAGGCCTTACTCAATCCAATTTTAATAGAAACCTCCTAAAATTGCCTTTTATAGGCCTGTAGTAGTTACTCATAAGCCTGATCCATACTACCTATACCTCACACATGTGAAAAAATATATTTTTTAATTTCCATGAGACCTATAAATATCATCTTGATCTTTCTTCAGCCAAATAAGTATAATTGAATTCAATTAGCTCATCATCTCTTCCATTGAGTCATTGTGAAGGCTTTAGGGAGGTTTAAACATGCACAGTTTTTTAACAATTGCTCATAGCCCTAAGGGTCTATATTGAATAATTAATATAAATAAATTCAATTATTCAACCTCCCTCTACTTTTATTAGCAACTAATAACTCCATTCACCTTCTCTTTTATGTTCACACGTGAGGATGACACCTCTCAGACTAGAAAACATGTAACTATGAAGTTAAGAGAGGAACATTGAGTGTGCAGGGTGTGAGAATGCATGAATTTAGATTAAAACACCTATGTGAGACTTTTTAACCTATCCTAACACATTATTATGGTTTACCTTCTTTACCAACTCCACAAAGTGTCTACAAATCTCTCATACATAGGCTTAAGGTTTGTAAGCCAATAGGTTAATATGACCCTAAATGTCATGTTATTGGGATTTCCTCTTGATTACATAAGTTAAAATTCATTTAATATACTTGTAACATCATAAATAACTTCCATAAATCCTTCAATCCTCTAAATACTCCCAATAATTCAATTTGTCTTCCAATTTCATGTTTGCCCTATGATTGCATACTTAGGCCTACTAGGCCTAATTAACCTATCAAGGCTCTTCATTTTGTTTAAAAATACCAAACCATATAAATTAATAATTTTAAACCTTGGTATAAAATTAAATATACATATTTATCACTCTTTCACCTTCCATTTATGCATAACCTAATCATCTCATATTCTTCTTCATGACCGTATTTGTAGGAAACTTGGTAAATTTGCCTAGACTGTGAGTGTAGAAATCCTAATTTTTTTTTTAAATTGAGGTTTAATTGAGATATGTAACATATTAATTATGTTACTCTTAATTTTATATACTTTTTAAATCCCTTGTCTAACTCATCCACCACTCAGTACCTTGCTTTCTCATGTTGGCTTGTAGGTGGCAATTTGGTTTTATACTATGTATAAGAGGTGGGTCTCCTTATTGATGGATTTCTCACATATCATAAATTTTTATCCTTATTTATATGAATTTTTAAACCTCAATTAACTTTATAAACCTTCATGTCACCCTAAAATGTATCCTTTTGCTCAGATTATTCTCCTTTTATGGTCAGGCCTAGAGATGGCAATTTTGAGTTTTTTGACTGTAAGTGTAAGAAGTGCATTCCTTATCAAGTGGTTATTCAGTTATATTTTGAATATTAATAAAATTATTAATTAATTTTCACTATTATTATCCACACCTCCATACCTTACAAACTCATCACACAATTAATGTCTTTTCATTTTACAGTCACAGTCCTGTGTGGTCAATAGGTGTTTTGACTAAGTTTCTCATTTTTTGAGTGGTTTGATATTATTGATTATTAACTCTAAATAATCCATGATTATTCATGATATTTTTTATTCTTATGATATTCAATACCTTATTTTCATACTCCCAATAGTCAATACTTCACTTGCTCAGTTTGACTAAATAGGACTGTAGATGATCAACTAGGAGCATGTCTCTCTAGACTAAGAATGGTTTGTGAGTATGAGGAAGTGAGGAGAATGAATATAATACCATATTTTATGACCATAAAATTAATCCCATTCATGTTTTATTGTAACATTATGATTCGCTATAGTTATTAGAATGAAACACCCTGCTCACACTTACAATGGAGATCATATTATACATGGTAGTCACACTTGAAATTAGGACTTTGAAGGAATTGAGCTTATTTTGATGACCTATTTATGTGCTTAAAGATCAGGTAAATTTTTAATGAATATATAATAATCCAACACTAAATAAATATATCAATCCTCATTTCCTTCATTCACTATAGACCCTAAAATATCAATAAAATAATTGCCCTTAACCTGCACCTACTCTTGAATAAGGATTTCTTGTTTCCTTAAACTCACACATGTCAATTATTATGGTCTTAATTTTCACCCATGGGGAGATTTATTCATGATCCTCTAACTAATCCACAAAATGGTAACAATCCTAGGCTATGGGTATCCTCTTATGGGGTTGAACCTTTGAAGAAGGTCAGTTTCCTCTTAATAGATCACCTAGACTAATGCTTCTATTGCAAAAAGGGTTAGAGAGAATGTATAGGGTTACTAAGAGAGATAAAAATTTGATGAACCAAATTAAAATGGTTACTCATATAAGGATGAAATAAACACTGATGAAGCATAAGATGATGCTAGTTTACACAACCTCACAGACTAGTTGATTGCATAAGTGTTTCATGAACTAGGCTTATAAGTAATGAATGAAGTAAAGAGGAATTATAATATTCATGCCAAGACTAAATTAATGGAAAAAATATAATGAGTTAATACCTAAAAATAACTTTAAAAAACCTTAAAATAATAAATAAATAAATAAATAAATAAGGATAATAGACATGGAAGAAACTCCTTCACAATGCCATCATGCACAAGCTTTGTTAAAACACAATTTAGAGGCAAGAGATAGGTAAAGAAAGTATTTATTAATTAAATAGGTCTTACATAAAAAAATTTATAGGGTCTAGAATTATCAAATTAGATTCTCTTGTCTCAAGATATCTTATAGAGTCCTCTCTTTCAATGGGGAAGAAATGGGAGACATAGAGAAAAGGGGAAGAGAGAGAAAACAAGTGAGCAGATAGAATTATATAAATGAGGTCCAATCACTTTGATGGAATCCAAACCACCTTTTGATTTATTATAATTAATCCTACCTCTTAATTAACCATCCATTATCTCCAAATTATCTTTAAGCCCCCTAATTAGTTTAGAAACATACTAGAAGACAACAATTCATTGAAGGTATTGAGTCATGATCCATTAAAAATGGGAAAGTCTCCAAAGACTTTTGTAACTTCATTGAATTCTCCACTTTCCCTTCTCAACCTCCAAACTCTTCATCTCTTTAATGATCTTGTATTACCATGCTTCATCTTGATATGTCCTTTACATTATTAGATAGCTACCTAAACTCATTCATCTAGTGTCCCTTCTGACATTCTTTTCATAGTCACCATTCTACCATTACTCCAAACCCTAAACATACGTCCACTATAGATGAAAACCAATCCCATTTATTGGTTTTCATATAGCTATAATTTTTAAATGAAGATCCATCAAGCTAGGGTTTTTAACCATGGACAAGATGTTAAACTTACACCTAAGGGATTTTGAGAGGTTTGACTAACATTTAATGGAATCCTTGACTTTTTAGGGTTTTCTCTAGTAACCTATATCACATTATGATCTTTCATTTATTCATTTGCCTACCTAGACATAAAAATCCTTTGATCTGATGTGTCTAGTTGTGTGGAACCTCCCTTGGGTTGCTTATCATATTTTGAAAATATGACCATCATCATTTAGACACATGTCCTAATCTCATGGCCCCTAGAACTTTAATCAAATTTTCTCCATCTATCTCTACAGGATTATCCTAGCTTTGACCTTCATTTTTGGTCATTGATCTATTGAGGTTTCCTAGATTATAAAATTTGGCATCCCTATATGCCCTTTGATTTAATTTTCAAGATTATGACACTTGGAAATCATGTGTGCCCCTTATAAACCCAGCTACCAGTTCATGTGATCAAACATGCTTATGCCATGTGGTGACCTCATGTGTAATCTAAGTACATTGACCTTTTGACTTTTCCTACACCATTGATAGGCATCTACATGGTTGAACATGCTGCATCAAATTTGCTTTTTCTTGATCAAACACGTTCCATCGATTTACTCAAAATTTTATAATGATTGAGACACTTGGCACCCTCACATTCATTCTTAGGATCCATTGACCTCTTGACCTCAAGCTCATTGTTGTATCTTTGATGCATGATCGAAGGTGCACCATCGATCTATATTTTTACTTATTAACCTTACACTCACCCATATGCCATTGATCCTTGATGTTGGCCTCTAAGATCATGCCACTTATGAGCCCTACATTCAACTTCAATCTTGTTAAGGATTTTTTGAATCTAGATGGTTATTTCCCATGATTTTAGTATGACATTCTCAGGTACATCTCACACTATTAGATCATTTTTTGAGCCTTATAATTGAGATAAAAAATTCATCAAGACATAAAATTTATATGTGATGATCTTGGCATAAAGTACATCACTTTCATGCAATCTTTCAACTTTGGTTAGCTTCCTAAATACACTTATTAAATGCACGACCAAACTAATTTATTCATTCTTACATGACATGTTGTGATGGTATGGTTACTTAAATCACCAAATTGACACTTTAATCTTGCTTAAAAAAATTTAAAATATTTCAAGTGATAAGTGATAGGATCATGAGGTCTACCTTCTTTTTCCATCATTGGACCACTCCTCAACCAGAACTCTACTCAACTTTTCAATCCACAATCAGGCAAAGTTTCTTATGTGGACCAACTTTGGACAACATTAACCAATGATAAGGAGTGAAGTGGAAGGACTTAAAGACTTATAGAATACATATGAAACCACCACTTTCATCAACCAAGCATATAATGCATTAAAACTATTCAAAATTTGACCTTGCATAGATGTGGAAGACAAATTTGACTACATGAGTTTTTAAAAAAATTCATCAAGTATGGGCCATCAATATATAAACCAATTATAAGGATTGGAAAGCCAATAAACCCCTTTTATCTTCCCACAATATTGGGTCACCATTATCTCTCCTTTGTATGGACTAAGTAATACCCTAACTGACTATCCAAATCTACCAAGGAGAATGATGGAGAGAAACAATAGGTTTTTGGCACTGAAAGACTCTGATACCTCTTTCAAAGCATGGATTTTAGCTTGAGTGAGAGATAATGAAGTTTATAGATGTCCATATGAAGGTGGGATGATGTGTCACCCTCTTCTCCCTATTGTAAACCTATAACTTATCCAACATGAAGGGTGTTACTCAATTATAATTTGTAAAAACATGAATATGATGGAAGATATTTTTAAAAGACTAATAGGGATCTATAGAAACATATGTAAGCTTACTCTTTCAACAATGATCTCACAAATCCACTTGAAAGGCCCAAAACTAACCCTATAAGGTTTGATAGTACATTTTTTCCCCCATTCTATTAATGATTATTCATAAAGGAGGGGGAATGGATTAGAGAACCAATGCCACTAAATGGAAGGATACTCAGGTACCCTCCTTTGGTCAAGATCTTAATACTTTATCTTCTCTCTCCTATTTGTACCAAGCATATGAATGTAGCCTTTGTGAGCTTTCTAAGAACTCAATGAATATTTTGGTACATTTTCTACCTCTCTCTTAGCTTTGTGAGCATGTATTCTCTTATATGATGCCTATAAGTGATTCCCCATGAGATGTTTGATGTATTATGACCCTGTCTTGATAGTAAAAGTCCTAAAAGCACCTATAAAACATCATTTCTCTACATATTTTCTTGTTTGAGATATTGGGAACCCATCAGAGGCTAGAGGGAGGTAAATGAGAGGTCAAATACACTTTAAAACTAGAATGTATGGATGAAGGGAAGTTGAAAAGTCAATTTTCAAGTGTGTGGGTAACTTTTATGGTGAATGAAGGATATTTACTCCTTTAAAAGTCTCCTTTTGCACATAAGATCACTTTATAATGACTTGTAATGGCTATGAGGCCCTTGAAAACTCAAATTTTCAATGTGACATACAAAATACACCTTATTCAAAGGCTAATAGCATATAAGTTAACCTATATGGCATGTTTGAAATGTATTTGATGACTTTAGGGGCTCATTACAGCTGGAAACATTCTTGAAAAATAGACTATAGAAGGTGCCCATTTATATATCATTAAACCTCATTTCAACGCTATAAAATGACTTGGACACCTTTACATCTTGCTAACAAAGTCCCCCCCATAATAAATTACTAAGACAAGCAAAAATGCAATGAGAACAAGAAACCCTAACTCCTCTAAATACCTTAATTTCTATTAAAATACCTCAGCTTTATCAAACAAGATATATTCCACTTCTAGGATTCAAAATACACTTGATACCCTTCCACTCACCCAAGGACAAATCATAAGAACCTAAAACACCATCTAATGATCTATAAAATGCTATTAGATGATGATGTCTCAAGCAACCCCTAGTGCATACAATGAAACCTTAAACAATGTTAATAAGGCTTAATTAACCATTTTTAAGACCATGAAAGGATCTAAGGTAACCATACTCAAGCTTGGAAGGCCATATGAGAAATTTTTAATCTATTTAGGTTGATATTTAGCCTAGGAGGTCAAATTATCAACACTAATTTGATTTGTAATTTTTGTTTAAGCAAGTTACTTAATATTTGTAATCTAATTAGTCTTGATTAGTGATTTTTATATTTTTTAAATTATTTTAAATGTTTTGAATTAATATCTTAATAGGACAAAAGTGCTAAATTATACAGTGATAATTTGATTAGGGTTATAACTGAACTAGGTTATTGATGCATACAAGGTAAAACATCAAATAAGCTAGCCTCATCATGTTTCTAGGAGATTAAATCCCTTATGTGGATAAATTTGGTAAATTCAAGTGATTTTTAGGCTTATATTTGTCCTTTTCTTATAAATTGAACCAAATGGTGGTTTAGGCATAAAAGTGGCCAAAACTAAGTGTCTACTCTATGCACAGCATAACCTCAAGCTTTGCCACCATGAAATGTAATCCTTATCATTTGAATGGGATGAGGTCTACATCAAATTAGCTTTGGGATGGTTTTAAATTCTCCTCATGAGTGTGTGCATCCATCTAGTGAATCACTTCTCATAATGCTAAGTAATTAAGGAAGTCACTATTAAACATTACTAGATCAAAGATGGTGTCCTTATAATCTATTGAAACCTTAGTAGAGAATATAGATGGGGTAAGACTCCTTAAAATGTTTTGGATGAGGGCACCATAGATAATTGATTGGGTTGACAAAGTTTTAGTTCCTTAATTTAGTAGCTCATCTCTTTTGGATTCACTATACGATTGAAATACATCTAGCTAGGATTTATTGGAAAAGAAGAAAGTGATCTCAAAGTTAGTTTGTCATCAATGAGCACATCATTTATTTCTAATTCATTGGTATATATTTGGCATTTAATTCTAATTCATGTGTCATTAACTCCCAACTTCTATAAACTTGCTTTGTTTGTTAAATTCAAACTTTGCCACTTTATTTCGTGGGTATGCCACGTAGGCATTGTTGATGTTTAGACAGAATGCCACATCATTTCCTTTTTCCAAGTGTCATTTTATCACTCTTTTCTATTCAGTCTACCTATTCCACAAAATCTCTCAATCTTCAAAGGTTAGATCTTGTGTTAAAATAGTGTTTGTGAAGCAAACGAATCTCCTACATAAAATTCCTAAACATTTTTTTTGAACATTTTTATGGAAGACCAAAATAAACTAAAAACAAAATTTTCAAACAATTTTAGAAAAGACCAATTTCATTGAATAATTTCACCAAAGAACAAAGTGTTGAAACTTTTATTCAAATAATTTTACCAAATAATTATCCTAAACAATTTATCCAAAGACCAAATTCATACTAGTTATTTTGTCAAAGAGTTTTGCCAAATGAAAATGAACCAAAAACAAAAGTTCCAAACAATTTTGTCAAAGACTAAATTTGAAGACCAAAATCCCAAAATATAAATTCTGAATAATTTCTTTGAAGAGAAAGTGCCAAAATGTAACATTTCCTAAAAATTAGTTCTTGAAGATCAAATGGTGAATATTTTAATGCATGGTGAATAAAGTTGTGAGGGCCCAACCTACAAATAGAATCTCCAAAAAAAAAATTGAATAAGACCTAAAAATAAAAACTCTGAATAATTTCGTGCCAAGGATCATATAGGTGTGAAGTGTTGAATAATGTCAAAGATATGCTTCTAAATAAAATCTTTGAAGAATAAATTCTATAAATCTTAGGACTTCATAAATTATACATCTAGCAAAAACTTATGCATATGCATACATTCCAAAGAGTATTAATAGGTTAGTCCTAATAAATAGGACATGTTCATATACATTTGTTGAATATCAAAGTTATTTGCAACATATAAAGCTTTCTTGGAAGAATATTTTCAAGATAGGCCTGGCCCTTTTCATAAATATAGTAGATCCCTATTCCAAAAAATAATGGGCGATATGTTGGGTACAATAGATTTATTTAGTGGGTTTTTGACATTATATATGCTCATGCACCTTTATTTGATCATGTGGTGAGATTTATGGTAGCATACCATATTGAATCCATTGAGCATGAGGAGATATGTGCTGAGTTAGATAGGTGTGACATCCCATAGTGGAGTGTTACTAAAATTATACAGACTCTAGCTGATCATTATGAGACTTTACAACAAGAGAATGAGGATATGGTACAGTGTTAGGTGTTTTCAAGGAGAGATTATATGTGTTATCATGTGCATGTGGGCCCTAATTATATCATGGTGCATCTACACTGAGAGGTGATAGATTCATGGATTTGATAGTGATGAGGAGTACACACCTAGGGATATGCACCCAACATATGATTGATGTGATTATTTGTATAAACATTTGTATTAGCTTATATATATGACATTTCTCACATGGTTTTATTTAGTTTCAAATGGATTTGTATTATTTAATTCTTTGTTGGTCATTATATAGTTTTTAATTGCATTTATTTCTATGATGTATGATAGGATTGGTAAATTATGTAACAAATACGTTCATTTTTTAAATGCATGTATTACATTAGTAATAAATAAATTAATGTATGCAATGAAATCTAGATGGAAATAAGAAAGCATGATTATAATGATCATGTGGTAATGGGACTAATGATTATGCTTTTGTGCTCATCTTTGGAGTATCTATATAAATATCCTATGAATCTATATGTATCTATTTAGATACCCGTATATATTGTGTAGATTTACCTTCTCCCTATGTCTCCTTATAGACATGATCAAAAAATGGTTCCTCAATAGGATCAATATGGGAAATATTGCTCCTAAGAGAGAGTACACTAGGATAAGGACTTCTACTAGTGGTCATCCTCTATGAAGGTTGGTGGGCCATGTGTTCCTTACAAAGATTAGCATGGATGACTCAACTCTCTTAGTCAATACTCTAGGATAATTATGTGGAATTGATCTAGATATGTCTTTTTGATATGTAATGATTTTGTGATCAGTTAACTGTATGAGATTTTGCTTAATAGAAAACTCTCATTATCTTGATGTCCATTAATACCATGGTAAGCAAAAAAGTGTTGTCATTTTGCCTTCTCAAATTGGTGAGGTGGGTAATGTGAATTAGGATGGAATGTGATCATTCATTTATTGAAAAAAGTTAATAATATGTCATTTGGTCTATCTTGGTATGAATCAAATTGAAGAGGTTGTCATTCGTTAAAGGTATATGGTCTAGTTGTGGGAGATACTATGTAAGCATGTTACTTCCCTTTTTTTAACACCTTTAATTTTTGTCTTTTTACATATGTTATTGGTTATGATTAAGGTGTTTGAATTAGTGTATGATCTTTTGGGACTTGGATATTTGTCTTGAAAACATGGCTCTTATTATGCATTATTTTTGGTGAGGAGATTGGCAACTTGGTTTGAGTATTCATGAGAGTGCATGCATATTTGTTCACATCTCAATATAATGTCTCAAATGAAGAAAAATTATTATGCAATGCTATTTTTTTGAGTGGATAAATAAACTTCTACTAAATATAAATTGTACTTCTAAATATGAAGGTATATAATTTATAGTTTGCAAAATATCCTTAAATTGAATGGCATAGTCCTATAGAGATTCATTTTCTATTTGTGTCAATGTTTTAAAGTGTTCTAATGGTAATTTAGGTAAGGTATAACATTGAACATGTGATAGGAACACATATTCAAGTATTTTTAAAGTGTATAATGAACCATTTGGAAGACTACAAAACCAATCAAGATCTCCTTGGGTTAAGTTATGATGAAAATATTTTAAGATCAAGCTTTCATTTTGGGCTCATTTTTTAAAGGAGTGTATTCATTATTTTGAGTGAATAGAGGGGTCCCCTTAAACATTAAAGGAGGAAAAATCATGCATAATAAATTTTGAAGGATAAGGATGCTTAAATACACTCTTAATAATAGGTTGTTTTGTTAACATATTTTCCTTGAGAATAACCTCATAAGAAGAAACTTTAAATTTAAGAGTTTTGACTTGTTGCAAATCTCCCCATTATAGTCATGATATATAACATACTAAAATATGAGGTTGAAGTTTTTACTAGTGGTTTTAAATTACCATACACATGGAACATAGGAAAAATTGAATTTATTTCACCATCAAAAGATCACATGTATTTATTTCATGTTACAAATGGGTATTCATGGTTAAAGAGGTATCTCATGTTGGATTTCATAGAGATTGGTACTAGTGTCATTGAAAATCTCTTGGCATTGAATAGGAGTGAGTGAAATAATTTCACTTGTCAATATCTACTCTTTATATCAAAAAGTTCAAATTTAGGAAGGGAAGAAACATTTTATAATTCATTTGTAACACCATGAGGAGTAATAATGCAATTTCCACTTTCAATTTTACTTTCTAATGGAGGGAAAAAAGATGAAATGTTATTTTTAATCCTCTTTATCTTACATGTATTGATCTTTGCAAATGATACATGAAATATACTTGGGAGCTTATTTGTGTCTTCCAATAATGTATGTTTTGTAAGTATTTCCTTATGATGGTTATATGCACTCTCATTTTTTCTTCAAGAGAGACAGTGGGAGACATAAGACATGCATTTTACTCATCAAAAACTAGAGGGGAAGAACAAATTTTGTTATTTGTATTTAGATCATTCAAATAGGTAAAATAATTTTTAACATTAATAATACTTGGAAAATAAGGCACACACCTAATTTCATCAATGTATTCATCATGAGAGATAGGTGAGGAACATGCAATGTCTTCAACCTTTGCATTATTAGAAGGGGAGGAAGCACACTCACTTTGTGAAGTATCTAAGGAATGTATGCATGTAATATATTGATTTTGAACATCATGAATGCTACCAGTTTGTGTATCTAGTAATTCTTCATCATCATAAAATAAAGGAATAGGAACAGTGTCATAACTAAGATATATGTCATCACATTCATACCCAAAAGTAGAAATATCATAATCATTACCTTAATTATTGATATTTTCATTTGTATCATTATTTTTTCCATTATCATAGTTGTAATAAAAAGAGGATTTATCATATTTTTGGTGTTCTTTTAGGTCTTCATATGCAATACATTGATCATCAGATGGGTTAAAGTAATTATACAAAGGGTGCTTCCATTCATGCCATTCTTCTCGTGATTCCATAAGGTTTTCAATGTTCAAGATAACTATGAAGCATATAACCACTAAGGACAAAGCAAATATGTAACTAAACATCCCTATGATATGTCCATATAAGTAAGAGATAAATCAAATCTAAAATAAAATACAAAAATATAAAATGAACTTTTGAATAAGGTGAAAACCCTAATATATAAATGTAATCACCTAAAAGTGGTATTTGAGTGCTAAGAGTGCTATTTGAGACAACCTATTCCTAGTTCAGCCCTAGACCTATCTTAGAGCCTATTATCACACTTTTTTAGCCCTTGTGTAGACTTGAGGCATCCCTAGTTAGTTTAAACATAGTCTCAAACCTTTATTTCCTAATCCTAGCCCTTTATGCCTAGTAGTCTCTAACTTGGACATTAGTGCCACATTAAGGACACTAGATCCACGTGGAACTAGTGTTCCCAAAATGATGCCAATTTCTTTTACCCTATCTTTCTTGAACAAATATATTTTTAAAGGTAAAACCCTCTTAAATTTTTCCTAAGCATATTTTATTATCCGCATAAGCTACAGAAGACTATAAATACATGACTTTTAGATCTCTATCCACTAGATGGAAATTAAATTCAAAATACCTATTCAAACACAAAATAAGTTGACCAAAATCAAGGTTATTAATCCCTATTCTACCCTACTTTTACATATTACCATCTATAGTTTCCCTAAGCTTAGATTTTTTAGATTTCCAATTTCAAGCACACCAAAGACATTCAAGACCACTATCATTCTAGCATCACCTGAATTATCACTAGCACTTAGTTGAGGAGAACTACATCAAGCTTGATCCCTCCTCAGAGTACTAGTATGTAGGCAACTCTTGTCATAGTCAGGTTTTGAGGATGTCCATCCTATCCTACTAATAAACACAAATTTCATCTCATACCTTACTTATAAGGAGGATTAAGGTTTTCTTCATAAATTATCTATTACAAGCACAATACAAAGTTTCAAACTTTATGTTTTCATGAATAGAACACAAATGCAATTACACATAGGAATTCAGAGAATTTTTGCATAAAAGACACTAGTGCCATTATTAGGACACTAAATCCACATGGCACCAATGTCTAGATTTGGTGATAATATCTAGGAGGTATTCTAATACATAGATCCAATTGATGACACTCAGACCTATTCATATCTAAATTTCTAGCACTTAGATCTTCCATATTAGGTGTTTTCCATATAAGTCTTTATTTGCACATATTTATTACTATTTTTAGAAAGTTAGAGCTAGTCAAAATTTGTAAAAAAAATAGTGGTTATTTTATGCATATTATTTCACTGATTTATACTACTCATCCCTTTAATTAAACATAGGATTTACACAAGTACAACCTTAAAAGTTTAAAACATTTGTTGAACCCAACTTACTTCAAACAGTGCACAAACCCTAACCTTAGATAACCCTAGGGTTTACATTTCCAACATTCATATTTTAGATCCATACACTTTTGGATTTTATTTAACCTAATCATGATAATAATGATTCAAGAGGTGTATCACTTTATAATACAAAGTTTTATACTTTCATCTGCATGTTTGTTTCATTTAATTTGGAATTAACTCAAAAAATACATCAATACATGTATACATGATGCTTCATACCACTTAAAGTGTATCTCATGTTCATTATTTATTCATCATGTTATTTTTCTCTTATGTGGAATGAAATTAAGACATCAAAATTTAATCACATAGAGAACACATTACATCAAATAATTATTATACCACCTAAAATCAACAAGTCTCCCTTTGATGCATTTTTCTCTTTGGTCCATTTTGGTTCCTTCCATATCTCTCTTAGACATAGGGAAACATAATTATTCTATCTTATCCCTCCTCCTTGTTGATCACAAACATATATCCACCATCCCTCCACTACTATTATCTCTACACTCTTAGTAGACCCTATAGTCTAGGTTACAATGTCCTCATGTGTTCATGAAGCTTTGTACGTTTGCAACACTCATGACTATAGTTTTATTGATCAAAACATTATTTTTTAAGATATTATTTCCATTTTAGAGATCTTACATTATTTTAACACATATAAATACATTTTATATGTGGCACTCCATGATACTCAAGTACCTTAGGCATCTGAGCCCACTTATGTTACTTCCATAATTAATACTATGAAATGGACAAAAAAGCATATTTCTTTTGAGAGGGAATATCCTCCACCTCAACACATCATAGATTTATAGCTACCTCTCTAAATTACCTTAAAAATTAATGAGGTAGGTGTCAAATGGGTTTTAGTCAATAATTGATTAGGATTGAACATTTCCAATATCTCTTTTCTATGACTTCTTAATATACATGCTAAGGATTTGGATCCTTCTTGTATGAACATCTGAGGGTTCGATAATATTCCATGTAAATTTTTGGGTCAAATAACATTAAACCTTACACTGAGGCCTATAACACTACCTACAACATGTCAAGTTATGCCTAATGATCTTAATTATAATATCTTACTTCGGATACCATGGATTCATGTTATGCATGTAGTTCCATCCACTTTACATGCATGTTTAAAACTCAACTACAAAGGTCATATATATACATGCCCTATGGATAAATAACCATTCAAGTACTATCAACATATAGAGATTGTACTTAATTATATTCCTTACATGTATTTTTATACAACACCACTCTAGTCCACAATTCAAAACACACATACAAGTCCCCCAATTACATCTAACACATAGGATAATAAGTTCACTTCACCTTTTGCATTAAGATATTTATATAATATGGGATACATAAGATAAGTCCTTGGTAAAAATGATCAGGGAATCCTTAATCCCATTGAAGCATATGATTAATAGGGAAGACAAGGACTTCAATATAGAGATAACACATCTAATTCCAAATCCTCTCACCATGCTTCTCAACATATCATGTTTTTTCCACCTATTCCATGGTAAAATTATAAAGTAAACCATGTTTCTACCATCTCTATTATTTACATAGATCTTATTGATGATATGGTTTCTTCATATCTACCCATTCTTGACAAGTTTTCTAATGATGAGGCTTTCTTAAAATTCTTGGGTGCATATGAGGATCTCCCTTCCTTATATCATAAGAATAGGTTTCCTTATTCCATAAGTGCATAGGCATACTTTGGTGAATGTTAAAATGACTTAGATGATATGTTACCTTACAAATATAATACCATCCCTATAACACCATACACTATGAATCGGTCTATATTACTTAATGAAGAAGTAGTCAAATTTAATTATGGCATAGAAACTTATCTTCATATCATACTATTATCCATGCCTTGCATAAATAAAAAGAGATAGATATTCATTATATTTTAAAATATTTTCCCAAAGTATTAGCATGGGCTTATTCTAGCATATCTGACATTGATCCCTCAATCATAGTACATATAATTACATTATATCTCAATGTCAATATAGTTAAATAAAAAATATGAAAAATGCATCCCAAAGTTGCTCTTCTAGGTAAAGAGGAGATCAAATGGTTGTTAGATGTTAGTTTCATTCGACCAATTTCCCATCCACAATGGGTTACTAATATTGTTCCTATTGTAAATCCTAATGACCAAATTTTATGTTGTGATTTTAGAGACCTAAATAAATCATGTCCTAAGGATGACTTTACTTCACCCAACATTGATATGATAGTTGATTCCACCATAGGCTATGAGATGCTCTTCTTTATGGATAGTTTCACTAGATACAATAAATTTAAAATAAATGAATAATTCCAAAAAAGAATTATTTTACAACACCATGGGGCACTTTCCACTATATTTTCATGCCATTTGGATTAAAAAATGTAGGTGAAACATGCCAACATATAATGACACATAACTTTCATGATCACATTCATAAGATAGTTGAATATTACCTCGATGATTTTTTGGCAAAATAAAAAGAGAGATATCATCATATAATAGATTTTCAATAAATTTTTGAGAGACTCTAAAAGTACAACATCTGACTTAATCCCAAAAAATATGTCTTTGGGGTTTCCTTGAGGAAACTTTTAGGATTTATTATATCCTAATGTGGCATAGAGGTTGACCCTAAGAAATCCAAAGCAATCATGGATATGCCTCCTACCAATTTAAATCAAATTCACTCCCTCTAAGGTGAAATTTAGGTAATTCACCACTTTGTGGCATAACTCATAGATAAGACCCAATCATTCACCAAACTACTTAAAAAGGATGTGAAATTTGAGTGGTACATCATATGTCAAGAAAGATTTGATACACTTAGACAATACTTACTAAACCCACCTATCTTGGCCCCACAAATACCTAGTAGGCCACTTCTACTTTACCTCTTAGTGATAGATCATGTAGTTGGTGCACTACTAGCATAACACAATGATCATCATAAATAAATGGCCATTTATTAGATTAGTCATACACCAATTGAATATGAAATAAATTATCTAGCAATCAAAAAACTTTGATTAACACTTATATTTTCTACTTAAAGCTATGATGTTATATGATTAATAATGAAACAAAAATCATTATGAAATTCAATCCTTTAAAATTCCTCATGTCAAAACCACATCTCTTGCTATGTAATATAAAATGGGTTATGTTACATAATTTTACCTCAAAATCATTTTACAAAAATCTATAAAATTCTAGATAGTTGTAGATAAATTGATAGTGGCCCCAATACTAGATAAAAATCCTATCAATGATGATTTTAGAGATGACTTCACAACATATAATACCACTTTAGATACATAAATAATGTTCTTTGATGGTTTTATATGTGCATCTAGTGCCAAACCTAGAATTGTTTTCATCGATCCACTTGGACACACAATACATCTTACATTTTGACTCAATTTTTCATGTACTAACAACATTGAAAAATATGAAACTCTAATCTTAAGCCTTCAAGTAGCTCAGGATCTTAAGATTACATCAATAAAATTTTATGGGGACTCATAATTAATTGTCAAGCAGGTTATAAATATCTACCAAACAAAATAAGAATACCTGATTACCTATAATAACATTATTCAATGTCTAAAATCTTAGTTTGATAATTTCTCTATCAAAAAAATCCCACATAAAGATAACCATCATGTCGATGCAATGGCTAGTTTCGCATCATTGATCCCCATCTACATAGATGCAAACAAAACTATTTTCACTATAAAATGATTATAATCTCCATTAGTGTCCTATGAAAACCTTATCACTTAAACATTATAGTTACCACTCGCAGTACAACACCATCTGAATGGTTCTCTGAAATATATAACTTTTTGAATAAATATATTACACCTCATACTTTCACAAGAATGAAAATCATAAACTACATAAAAACTCCCTTTGATATGTTGTCATTGGTAGAGATTTATTTAAAATATATTTTGAGAGACACTTACTCTAATTCTTGATAGCTGAGGAAGCTAATTGGATATTCAAAAAATACATGATAGTGAATATAGTGGTCATTTCAGTAGTAAAGCAATGTCACACAATTTACTCAAACAAGGTTACTATTAGCCAACCATGGAATAAGAATGCCAAGAACACTCCAAATTATGTGACAAATGTTAATGCCATAGTAACTACACCATGTACCTTTGCATTAACTTCAGCCTATCATATCCACTTAGTCATTCATGCTATGGGGATTTGATCTAATTGGTAAGATAAAATCAGAATCTACTGAAGGTAAAAATTTCATTATCATAGCTACAAAATATTTTATAAAATAGGTAGAAGCCATCCCCTTACAATCCACAAAGGGGGAGGATATATGCCATTTTCTAATGACCAATATTATTTCCTATTTTGGCCTCCTAGTAGCCATAATTACAAATAATAGAACCTATTTCAAGAGTAAAATAGTGAAAAAAATTTGTGCCAAATACAAAATCTGACACATGTTCTCTACCCCATATTACCCATAGGGTAATGGTTAAGTAGAAGTAATAAATAAGATAATCAACAATATTCTCAATAAAATAGTTACCAAATTTGGTGATGACTGGCATAATCAACTCATCTATGCATCATGGGCTTACCACACTAGTATATGCACACTGATAGGAGTTACTCCTTATTCTCTAATATATGGAATAGAATTAGTGTCCTGATTAAGTTATAAATTCCCTCCTTGAAGGTGTCCTTAAAAGGGCTCATCATAGATGATCAATATAGATAGAGACACCTCCATGAATTAGAATAGTTGGATCACACATGTATTCAAGCCGCATATAATCTTAGAGCTTATCAAAAATGAATCTAGAGAACCTACAATAATTGATTCTATAACATGGAATTTGAAATAAATGATTTGGTTTTAAAATAAAATCTCAAAACTATCAATTCCTAGGAAAAGAACAAAAGAAAGTTTAAACCAAATTGGCGTGGACCTTATATCATCACAAAAAAATCAGCCCTATATCGTCTAGCTTCACTTGATGGCAAGGAAATCAAAAACCCATTGAACATCATGCATCTAAGGATATTTTACATATAAATAATACGTAGTTCATTTTCATGTTACTTTTACATAACTTATATCTAGAAAATACAAAAATAATATAACATGCCAAAACACAAAAAAAATCAAATATTACTCAAAAAACACAAAATTTACAGATTGTATTCATTTCTATGTTTACATTTCTTATATTTTCAAGATACTACATATGTTAGCTATCTTAGTATAGTTAGTTTTATCATACACACATGCTTAACTTATTATTATCAAATTCTTACATATTGTTTTCAAAACTCAGGTCCACTACATTGATCCAAACTTGCTATCATCTACCCATTAGGGGCATATAAATTGATTCATGGTTATTCATTTGACACATTTTCCCACCTAGGGGCATCTCATACCTAGTTTTTATTACCATATTTTATCCTTACATTCTCTAAATTCCAATTTTAACATTGTTATATCTTGATATTGATCATTGGTACTCATACTTAGATTTTTTAGAAACTATCACTACTTTACACTCAAAATATGTACATCCTTTCTCTTACATAGATTTATACCACATTTATGCATAATTTAATTTATATCTTACCTATTTTATACTTGATTGTATTTTTTATGCTTCTTTTATTTGAGGGAATTTGAATATGCCATCATTCTTTGGATCTACACCATTTCTTTTCACAATATGGGTACCTTGGACATGTGTTCATGTCCTTTATGTGTGCTCTCTTGATTGTGTATGCATATATTTAAACATGTCCTTATATGTGGCTCTAAGATAAATCAATTTTTTCTTGCATATGTGGGCATCTAAACATGTCCTTGTATGTCTTCATTTCTTAGATTTAATGACATGTGCTCATGTCCCTTATATTATGTCCCTTTGGCCTATTTTATGTGCCTCATATGTTTTGTATGTATGGTTTCATATATGCATCATGGCCATGACACTTGTATTTTCTTGTTACACATACCAATTTTTGATTCTATGAGGGACCTCATGCATCTACCCTTCCTACTTGGTGCCATGATGGACATCATGCCCCATCCCCCTAGGTAGATACTCAATTATACTTATATATGTTGTTATATACATTGATTACATCTACCTTGATACCCTTGTGAAATGCTAGACATGACATACATCTTACATTACATACATATGCTCAGATTATCTTACATTATAATGTTATGTTTACACATTATAATGGATTATCATGAAGTTAACATATATGCTATGGCTAACACACATTTTGTAGAGATTTTTATTTTGAGGATAGTTTTTGCATAGGTTCAAAAACTACTCTCAAAAGAAGGGGAATTCATAGGGGTTTGTCATAAATTTCAAGATCTTATATTGCATTTATAGAACATTTTTTTATCACATGGGCTCAATTTTTAAAAAACAGACATAGGTAAACATAGAATAAAAATAAGGAATCATAAATCAGTATAGTGACACAAATTTTAGACTAGATAGACATTATCACCTAAATAA
The DNA here is from genome assembly GCA_037957365.1 of Torreya grandis. Lineage (NCBI taxonomy): Eukaryota > Viridiplantae > Streptophyta > Pinopsida > Cupressales > Taxaceae > Torreya > Torreya grandis. The sequence goes on along the minus strand of JARHVA010003949.1, from coordinate 1,332,247 downwards.
GGACACTATCACCACATGGTGCTACTATCTAATATGTGGTGCTACTATCTAATAGCCCTAGTTTTAGGATAATTTAAATTAGCCAAAACAGTATATTATGTATAGTAAAAAATTTGTACAAATCTAGTTACAGGTTTAATAGTTATACTCATATTTTTTTTTAAATTCACATTATTTTATCTTAGATTCATATCAATTTCTCAAATTGGAGGCATCATGCATGTCATGATCATTCCCAAATTTAGTTTAGATACTCAAATATAGTTATTAAATCTTAGTATAGAATTAGTATACTCTGATATTAGATTGGAGGCATGTTACACACGGGTTGATTATAAGGAATGGTAAACTCCATGTCATTATCTATGATATATATAATTGATATTATATTTTAGGTTATCACTAGTTTCATGCCTTACTTCATATGCAGTGGTTGGAATTCTTGAGGGGACCAGAGTTGCCTAATGCACAAAAGTGATTATAGAGTTGACATATAAAGTTAGATATACTCAATTAAATATTTCTAACACTTTTCACAGTTTAGTTTTAGAAGCATCTACTACACATGGGTGGGTAATGATGGAGTCATAACCTACTTGCATTATTGAGACACCCACATGAGAGGGTTGGACACACTATCAGTCCAATACAAGCTATTCACAGGTCATGATCCACCAAACAAGGGTGGGAAATGATGAATTCAAAATTATATTGAGTTCTTGAGGCACCCACATGAGAGATTTGGACAAACTATTAGTCCAATTCAATCTATTCATAGGTCATGAACCACCAAGAAGGGGTGGGTAATGATAAAGTCAAAACTAGATTAAGTTCTTGAGCCACCCACGCATGAGGCTTGAATAAGCTATTATCTCAATCCAAGATATTTGATGATTTGATCACTATATGCATGCACACACATAGTTTTTCACTATATCCATCCATTGATTCACATAGCCAATGAGGTGTATTTTTTCCCTTCCTCTTTCTCATATATTTACTACATTTTACTTAGTTACTTCTTTACTCAGCATAGTCTTTTGCTTTTGATATATTGTAAGTAAAGATTGATTTATGCACATTTCATTCATAGATCATACATTGGATCATGCTTCACATATGTAAACCCAACTTCACATATTAAAACTCACCTTCACAAGTTTCACTTCCTAGATAAGTCTAGGTACACTTCTTTTTCCTTTATACTAGTCATTTTGCTTTGCTACATTTCTAACATAAAGGGGGGCAAAATGTAATCACCTAAAAGTGGCATTTTAGTGATAAGAGTGTTACTTCAGATAACATATTCCTAGATTAGACCTAGACCTATCTTAGATTCTATTATCACACTTTTCTAGAATTTATGTGGACTAGAGGTGTCCCTAGTTAGCTTAAATTTAGTCTCAAACCCTTATTTCCCAATCCTGGCCCTTTCTGCCCATTAAATTATTAGTTGGACATTAGTACCACATTAAGGACACCAGAACCATGCGGCATTAGTGTCCCCAAAATGGTACCAATGTATTTTACCCTATTTCCCAAACAAATATATTTTCAAAGTTAAAACCCTCTTAAGGTTGGCCTAAGCATATTTTATTATCTAAACAAGCTAAAAAACACTATAAATACATGGATTTTAGCCCTATATCCACTAGATGGAAGTTAGATGTAAAATACCTATTCAAAAATAAAATAAGTTGATCAAAATCATGCTTATTAATCCCTATTTTTCCCTACTTATGCATACTACCATATATAGTTGCCCTAAACTCAGATTTTATAGATTTAAAATCTCAAGCACACTCAAGGCATTTAATACCACTATCATTCAAGAATCACTTGCACTTGCACCAGCACTTAGGTGGGGAAAACTACATTGAGCTTGATCCCTCTTCAAAGTATTGGTATGTAGGCAAATATCTTCACAATAGGTTGTTGAGGATGTCTAGCCTATCTTACTAATGAACACACTTTTTAGATCATGTCCTAAATGCAAGGAGGATTAGGGTTTGTATCATAAATAATCTATTACATGCATAATATAGAGTTTCAAACTTTGAGGGCGTACAAAAATAACCCATAAATATATATGTAGGTGCACCCAAAAGTTTAGAGCATTCCTGCACAGAGGACACTAGTGCCATTATCAGGACACTAGAGCCACATGGTACCAATGTATAAATGTGGCATTACTATCTAAGAGTGATATTGATATAGGGATCTAGTTGAAGACACTTAGACCTATTCATAACTCAGTTTCTAACACTTAAATCTTCTATATCAGGTTTGTTATAGATAAGTCTTTATTTTCACATATTTATTACTATTTTTAGAAAGTCAAAGCTATTCAATATCTATAAAAAATTAGTCACTATTTTATGCATATTATTCAACTAATTTAGACTAATCAACCCTTTAATCAAACATAGGATTTACATAATTAAAACCCTAAAAGGTTAAAACAATAAACTAAGGTTTTGGTTCAATAAACATAAGTTTGGTTCACCAAATGTTTTAATGCATTTTGGATTCACAAGAGAAACATAAAAGAAATAAAGTTGTTTGAATGTAGTATTGTAATGTTCAGATTCTAGCAATGTAATATATTATTTTGACAATATATCTCATTGAAGCATGTGCAATAAATATAGTAAGTACTAAGTAATTATGAGATAAAGAGATCATATCTTATTTATTATTTTGTTATAGAATGTGCTAGTGATCAAGAATTATCACAAGGATTCCCTAAAGATCTTGACCTTGTTCACTCTATATTCTGACTTTTTTTATCTACCAGATAGTTGCATTGATTAGGGACAATAACATCAATGTTCGTGTCTAATTTTGACATAGGTGTTTAGTCAAGGATATGTACAAGAAAGGCTCCAAATTTATATCAATCCTCCATTATGACCTATATAATTGTTTTACATAATTGGATATCTCTTCTTTGGTGCTTGATATAGATAATAAGTAAAACCCTAGTTACTTTGCATTGTACCTCTTGTAACTTAGTGAAAAAGGGTTAGTAATTTAAGTAGAGTTAGCCCTAGTAACCTCATTTATTTCTAAGTGTTGCCTACATATTCAATGCTCCAAAGAGGGCCTTAAAATCTCATGTAGTTCTCCTTCCTACACATGTGTGTGGAATTATAACATTGTAACTATATGCTTTTTCTCCTAGTAACCCTTGGTATAAGTGATTTTATAGTATATTTGACCTTTTTAATTCTTCAAATATTTTATTCAGTGTTATAGGCTTGAAATAAATAGTAATTTTCAATTAAATAGTTGTCTTATCAAATTATTAGGTGTGTTATTTATACTATAGCCTTTGTATATAGGAACCTTTTAATTTTGAATTATAACCAAGTGCCATGTGAAAATACAACCATAAGATATGCAAAGAGGGCTAATTAAATGGTCACAAAAGTGAAAGATATGGAAAAAGATAAAAAGATAAACATGGATATTTATATCATAGTTAGACACTAACATCGATGTTAGAGTCCAATATGGATGCAAGTGTCTAAGGGATAAAAACATAAAAAAAAATAGGAATAATAGGTATGGATCCCTCACATACATTAGATGAAGATAAACAAACATAACACACAGGCCTAAGGGGCAGTTAAATAAAGTGAAATAAGATGGACCAAAGAAGTCCATAGGAGACTGTGTCATTATATATCTAATTCTTAGTGAAAAGGTATATACATATGTTGGGGTTATTTTATCCTTAATTTATCATGACTAAGTGTTAGTCATATACTTAGAATAATAAATAAACCAATGAACTAGTGCACCATCATATCATGTTAGAAGTGACCTTGCACGTTCACTTGAGGCACATAGTCTATACCTATTCTTGTTGATTATATCATGTAATGGTGGATAAATAACTATCTTACTTAGATTCTTGAGTTTAACACATTTATTCATTATTGCTACAAACATCACTCTAGATTTATCCATTTGATGCATTCACATAGTGCATGTATCTATCTATTATCAAAAAATCAAAATTAATACTAAAGAGATTTAACACATCAAGATTCATGAATAAAGTAATGGTTCTATTTGTATGCAATCATAAATGCACCATGTCTATAAATCAATCCTAACCTAGAGAAGATAGATAATACCATACACTTCCAATTAGGGACACAATAGATAATCGAGAACATGATTAATATGGGGATTCACTAGACCTAATTAAGGGATATCTTACCATAATACACTATGATAGGGAGGGTTCTAAAGCCTCCAGTCAAGTAAAATCATGCAATAACATTAAGGGAGTCTTATGTTTTGATATCTCACTAAACTAATAACAAGTAAATCAAATCTAATATAGTGTTCACCAAAGCTTATGGGACAAAGTGGGGATTAGAAACAATAAAATTAAACATGCATAAGAAACATATACTTACATCAATGTATATGGAATCTCAATGCATGGAATAGAAGTAAAAATGCATATCTATCTACTCTCACAAAGGAGAAATAAAGTTAGGAATACTTACCTTTGAAGATAAACCCACTAAGCCTCAATCTCTCCCTTGGCCAAAGTGCTTCATAAGAGGTTACTATGGTATGTAAGGATGACAAGGATAAATTAGCTCTAGGCCACATAACCTATCAATGCATCTAAAAGACTTCTCCACAAGATAAGATCCATATCTCTAAATAAAGTATGAAACCCTAATATTTCTTCTCAAGTAGAATGGTGGATAATAAAATGTGAAATGTCTCTTACTTCTTCTCTTATCTAAATAATGGCAAAATGATCTTGTATATATAGGCAGATTTAACCCTAAGCCCTTCCAAAAAATTTAGCCAATAGGATCAACCCAGTCAACCTAGTATAATTAATGACAAGAATTCACTAGGTCATGATCTAGGTTCACCAAGATTTGACCTAGACCCTAAGTGAATTTTACCCAAAATTGTATCGGGTCGACCTAGTTGACCTAGTATAGTCAATTATAAAAAAGGGGTTAAGGCTAGGAAAAAGGGGATAAAAGGTAGAAAATGACTGTAGAGTGTAAAATAGAGAAGAAAAAGCCTAGGGATAAGATTTCTAGGAGACAAGTGTATATATAGCAAGTGGAAAAATGGATAACAATCCTACAAAGCACCAATGGTCTACCCACCCCTTTCCTAGTTTACCCATTAGGGCATGCACTCAGAGAGATTGAGACTCGATAAGTTCCTGCAAGATACAAAGTGTCAGTATTTGATAAAAGTCTAAAAATATTATATGTATACATATGCCTCACTTGAATCTCATCGCGTGTCATATGAGTGAAACATAGGATGGTGCTTTGAGAATAGAACATGATAATGCATAATGTTGATGCTAACTAAAATGCAGTAAGTAGCAAACAAGATAAATGAAAGGATAAAATTGAAAAACATATACCTTTACTTACCTTAGTGTTGTATATAAAAAAGTAGAGTGCAAGAGAAGTGAAGGTATCCAAATTTTAATAACATGAGGTGAACCTATAGAAATTAGTGTAAAAAATAACCAAAAATTGAAATTTTTAGAAGATAGGCATATAGTAGTGTAAAATATTATCTATGTCATCATGATTCTAGAATATTTTATGGTTGAAAAAATGTAGTAAAAATAAATTATGGGTAAAATAAGGTATCTGATGAAAAATATTTGAAAGGTTGAGAATTTTGAAAAGTGAGTTTAAATAGGGTGAAAGGGAAGTCATTTGTTATTTTTGACTTGTGGGTGAGAGAAAAAGAGATTTGAGAGACTAAACGAGCTAGTACGATGAGGAGATGATAAAAAAGATGAGAGGGACTCCCAGTGGTGGTAATAAGTGCAACATAGGTAAGAAATTAAGAATCTCAAACTAGTTTTTGAATATTTTATTAAAATTAAGTGTTTTTTAGAAATTTGTGTTTAGAACAATTCTAGGAATTAGAATGAACCCAAAAAAGTTGTTAAGGGTAGGAAAAACCAAGTAGAGAAATGGGTTTGAAGGGATTAGATTAATAACTATCAAAAGGCATTTATTATTGGAAATGTAAAGGGTCAATAAGTAGAAACAACTAGGTCAACCTAGTTGACATAGTAGGCTGAAATTTTGCTAAATCCACATTGTCGACCTAGTAGGTATATGCTAACCTAGTGTGTTTTTTAGACTACTGACTTAGTACATGACTTTCGACCTAGTAGAAAAATCAACTGTGGTGACTTAGTACTAAGGAGGAAAAGTAAAGGGTCAACTTAGTTTGTTAAGTCAACTTGGTCAAAATAAGGAAATTTTAGTCAACCTAGTGTTTGACTAAGTGACCAGAATAGTATGGAAATGCATGAAATAGGTCGAAAGAGTGTTAGAAAGGCCCAGAATGGTAGACTAAGGGCTAAAAGGGCCAAGTAGGCTATAAATAGGTTTAATTGATTCAAAATTATTATATTAAAGAAAATTAGGCCTATTTTTGTTAATATTAAAAAAGAATGTATTTTGATTATAAATGATATAGAGGATCTAATATCTTTTATTGTTTTATGGTTGTAGGGGCATCTTATATTTTGGTGCTTAGTGGATGTGGCATTGATCCTAGACCTCATGAATCAATTTTTTATTTAGGATCAAATGAGATTGATTGCATTAGGTCTAGGAGGCATTATAGATATGTGTAAGATTCCAATGAGCTCAGATTTGATAGTCATGTTCCTAAGAGCCTAGGAATGGTTGACTAATACATTTAGGTGGGAGGTAGAGGGGGATGATATTGAGGTGGGTATCACCTTAGAGGGCATCCATGATATCCTTAAACTATCTATAGTAGGTACACCCATGGTCATGGGAGTACCAGATGGTTAGGAGGAGAGAAGAGCCTTAGCCATATGGGTGATGGGCTTAGAGAGGATATATCATAGATTGAGAGTTATCTTGTTTGATGTATATAAATCTAAAATTTTACATATATATAAGGTAGTGATAGGACTTGTGATATAATGAGTGTTGTGTCACAATTTAGATGGTAAGGTACCACTATTTGTGATAGCCATATGCCAAATGATATTGGAACATAGGGTGTTATATGACTTCGACTGACATGTATGGGATGTTGTTCATAGGTCAAAATTTGATAGGGCCTATTATATTTTTGGCTACATGGATATATGAGAGTTTTCCTATATATCAACCAATTAGATTAACCCATGCAATTGATGATAGGTTGCCTTAGGTATAGAGGTAGTGGCAGGATCAGGTAGTATGGTCCATGCCCCATGTGTTAGCACTACAAATGCTTAGGCAAGTAGACATTGTGTGGTAGATTTATGGGCATATTTCTATGTTATGGTCGAGTTGGGAGATAATGGAACTAGCATTGGTATGGATAGAGATTACCAGCCACTATACTAGTGGATAAAGCCTCATTTAGTGGCTTATGTACCAAGATAGATGGGACTTTCTCACCTAGTGGCACTAATAGTGATGCCCACATTTTGGGCTAGGCATGTGATAAATCCAAGGGAGAGAGGAGTATTAAGGCCACTAATTATTAGGCTAATTATCAAACCACATTATGAGAGGCCATAGATAAGTCAAGCATAATAGGGAGTAGAGAGAGAGGAGATAGATGTGGATGCAACTATGCTAGAGGTACTATCACTAGTACCATAGTAAGAAGAATAGTAGCTACCTCAATCACATCATAGATGGAGGCATTGATATTAGAAGAGAGTAGAGACATTAGTCATCCTAGATGACCCATCAGGTGGGATAGGATAGAGTTGGGTGATAGAAAGACCACTCAGGCATAACCTAAGATAGGCACGAATGGTGACTCTAAGATTTACTTTTGGGTGGTGACCTAAAAATGAGGTTCTTAGAGGACACACTAATAGGGAGACCATGCTTATTGGTTTCGTATATGGTGAGACAGTGGTAGGTGACACATAGATAGGTAATAAAAGATGGTTAAAATTTTTCTTAAGTTTACTTGAGATAGACAAGAGATAGATAGATAGATTTTGAGATATATCAGTAATCTAATATCTATCTAGTTTAATTTTTATATATGTTGTAGATGAAGAGACTAGATGGGAATCCTGAGTGATGGGAGCACTCTATGTGATCTTTGACAAGGTGTTAGTGCCCTATGACCTAATGATACTAAAGGATCTTGAGATAGAGTCTACCTTAAGGAGCTAGTTTAGACTAGCAAGAGAGGTAGTAAGGTGAGTACATGCATGTAGGGAGGATCCATAGCCACCATTATGGATGGGAGTGGGAGAGGCACAACCATGGAAGGCCTTGACTTAGGAGAGAGTTGCACATATGGCTAACATGACCTATCTAGCATAGGTACATTCCCAACTAGTGTAGGTACAGGCCTAAGTGGCCAACTTATAAGGGTAGGTAACAAGACTAAGATCTTGGATAGCCTCTTTACATTGTACCATTTTGATGGGATAGTATGAGGCATCTATGAGCAGTGTATCTAGGCCATGAGATTGACAAAATAGACCCCAGCCTTATATCTAAGAGGATGTATATGGTTGTATTTTTTATAAAAACACATGATATATATATATATATATATATATATATATATATATATATATATATATATATATATATATATATATATATATATATATATATATATATGTCTCATTTTAGTAGTTGGATGCTGATTTTATTTGTTTGCATTATGGTTTTTGTTGTGGATGCTTAGATATATTTTTTCTATCACATGTATTTAGTTGTTTGTTTTATATTCTATAGAAAATATATGAGTTGTGGTTTCTTTTCTAGTATTATTTATGACACATGCATGGTTAAAAAGAAACATGCAAAAAGGATTTGGTAAAACATAATCAATCAAAAAAAATGTACTGCACACTATTTCATGTTGGGAAATGTGTAATAACAAAAAATACCAAGTATAATGAACCAAAGGGTGGTAAACAAGAAGGAAAAAAATCTATTTTTAAACCAAAAAAAAGATTTAGACCAACTTAAAATAAGTAAAGTCACACTAAATCACGTTGGGAAGTATGAAAATAATGTAATAAAGTGAAAAAAAATTGTAAAAGACAAATAGTATAAAACCAAATCAATTAATTTATTCAATCATACTAAATCACATTGGGAAGTATTAAAAAAATTAAAATTAAAAAAAATGGTCTTAAATTTATCACACTAATTTTAGCTGGGAAGTGTGAAAAATTCAATAAATGGTTAGATTCTTATATGCAATTAGAAAATAAGATGATAAAAGTGAAAGAGAAATTTAGTAAGCATAAAACATATTAAATCAAGCTAGAAAGCATGTCAACAATGTGTAACTTCATAATCAGTCACATTTTATCTCATATTTGAAACATGTAATTTTGTTGTGACTTGGATTACTGGAAAATATTGTAAGGAAGGCCAGGTCCTATTTTTGGTCTTACACTACAACTCAAAAAGGGAACATCAATGAGGTGGAATAAATGTGAAAATATGGTAACAAGGTTATGTTGGTAATAGGAATGTGAAATTGTGGTAATTTGTGAGGAAGGCCAGGTCATATCCATGGTCTTACAATGTAACTCACAAATGGAATCCTTAGGGGAGTGATCAATGAATAAAGCAATATTTTTCAAGGGGAAATATGAGGAATATAGGGAGTGAAAAAAGGAATTTAAAAATCATAACTGAGGCATCTTTTGAGAATACCTTAAGAGACAAGAGGCATACTAAGGACATGAGAAGATACTAAGTGATTAGTGACCATCAATGTACAAAGGAAACGTGTTACCTATAAACACAAAGCTATATAGGTGAATAAGTGTGCTACTAAGATCAAATCATGAAGGTAGATTGGTAAAATAAAATTAAAATGGACCTACCTTCCCATGACATGTTCCCCATTCCTCAAGGCCCCTTATAGAGACATCGATCTACTACAAAGATTGGGTACTTCCATGAGAAAGTAGGTAGCACTAAAAGATTATTTTGATTTTCCTTTTCTAATCTACTGGCCTATCGCACCCCAATGGACCTCAACTCTATCATGAGGCCAATTGTGGAGTTTGAGCTTTGATTAGAATAAGGGGATGTGCTTTGAATCATGTGTTTTAATGTGATTTGACTTTTAAGAATTTTGAAATGTTTTTGTTTTTTATAACATTACCTTTTTCTAAATGAATTGGATTTTTAATGTTTTTAAGGATTTTTAAAATTCCTCCTCCATACATATTTGGAATGAATAATCATGAGAGATAGAGTGATATGCACAAATTAATTATAAGTGTTGACCATTTTGGCCCTACAGGGCAAAATCGGTCTCCTTTTTCCCCTGTTGTTCTGAGCTAGTTTAATTTCTAGTTTGCATAAGTCTTTCAGCAAGAGGATGAACTAGTTCAACAACATGAAGTTTGAACTTGAACTTTGAACCATCACTTGGTTTAATTGCTTGGTTCAATCACTTGGTTTAATGGCTTGGTTTAAAGGTTTGGTTTAATGGCTTGGTTTAAAGGCTTGGTTTAAAGGTTTGGTTCATCAGCTTGGTTAAATGGCTTAGTTCAATGGCTTGGTTCAAAGGCTTAGTTCAAAGGTTTAGTTCATTGGCTTGGTTCAAAGGTTTGGTTCATTAGCTTGGTTTAATGGCTTAGTTCAACAGCTTCGTTCAATGGCTTGGTTCAAAGGTTTGGTTCAACGGCTTGGTTTAAAAGTTTGGTTTAAGCACTTGGTTTAATCGCTTTGAACTTGGAAGTATTGAACCATTGAACCATTAAGCCATTATTGGTTCAAGTGATTGGTTCAAGTGCTTGGTTCAATTACTTTGAACTTAGAAGTATTGAACCATTGAACCATTGAACCATTATTGGTTCAAGCGATGGGTTCAAGCACTTGGTTTAATCACTTTGAACTTGGAAATATTGAACCATTGAACTATTGAACCATTGTTGGTCCAAGTGGTTGGTTCAAGCAATTGGTCAAGCACTTGGTTTAATCAATCAGTTTAATCAAAGGGTCCAATTAGTCAGTTTAAAGTGGTTGTTTCAAGTGATCAAATGAATGAGCAGAGCACAGTATTGAACCATTGAACCGTTGAACCATTGAACCAATTATTGGTTCAATCAGTCAGTTCAATTGAAAGGTTCAAGGGAGTCTCCCATATCCCAAAGGACAAGTTCCCTTGTGAAGGGTAGGTAACACTTGCAAAGGGATCAAAGAAAAGGTTGAAGGAATCGACCAAATGGTGACGAGCGCGTGAACGTCAACTTTATGGCAATGAAATAGATGTTGATCTTTAAATAAAAGGTGTGAACTCAAAGGAATTCAAAGGCTTAAAGCTAAAAGGAAGAAATCATTGAGGAAGGAGTCTAAAGAGTTGAAGAATTAATAGAAGATAGCCCTGAAGGATGAGGCAAAAGAGCCAAGTGTAGAAATGGACAAAACAATCCAATTGGCAAAGGAAGGTGTCAACTCAAGGAGTTACTCCAGTGGTTGACATAGTATCTACCAAGTGGTCATCAAGGGGAATGAATATTGAACGGTGTGACCCATTTTTTTCACTTTGCATTGATGAGTAGACAAATTGTGTGAATGCCTTAAAGGAGCGGTCTTGTTTGTAGACAAATGGTGTGGCCCATAATTTCACATATGACGTTTAATATATCTTAAATGCCTAAACTCAAAATAAGATCCAACACAGCATTCTCTTTCAGTGGTTCTCTCTTCCCAATGCTCTCAACACACATGGGTCACTTGTAAAAGGGTGCCTTTGCTTCCTCTTTCTATATATATATATATATATATATATATATATATATATATATATATATATATATATATATATATATATATATATATATATATATATATATATATATTGTAACTTCTCATTTCAGAAGATATCTCTCAACTTGTAAGGTAGAGCTCCACCAAATTTTACCTTGAATCAAGATAGCATTTTTACCTCCATTTTGAGTTTGCACTTTCATATATGTCTATGGCTTTGTCCTGTGTTAAGTCATTCTCCTTTATGCTTTCACAGAATGATTCAAGCATGTCTAGTGTATTGTGAGCTCTTCTTTTGCTAGTTAGCCACAAGTGTCCGTAGAGGAGTATAGGTGCATGTGAATAGGCTGCCAAAGTGTGTCTTAAAATGCCTCTGGTAGTTCTTCTTCCTTGTACCTCCACAGACCCCTAGCTCACTGATGTAGAAGAATTTCTTGTATCAAATGAAGTGTATGTTAGCTTGTTCTTGGTTGAAAGTGTATGTTCAAGCTAAGTAGATCAACCATTTTTGGTGCATCACCATTTAAGTTTAGGTTCTATTTTCAGTCTTCCTTCTCCCTTTTCAACTCCCCCCCTTTTATTCATTTTTAGCAGTAGGAAATCTAGCACCTCAAAGATGCATCAAAGGGAGCTAGCCCTTATCTAGAGACTCTCCCCCCAGTTTTGCCAAACCCATAGGTAAGAGGGGAGTTTCCATTATGATGCATGGAAGATAGGAGCTCAGCCTACTGTCTAGGGTGCAATCCATAGTGTCAATAATTTTTGGCACACCTAGTGTGACCACGTTTTAACACTCAAAAAAGTTCTAGGATTGGTGATGGTCCTATTATAGTAGAATGAACCATTAATATAGCATCTGACCTTTAATTAGGTGATTGTGGGACAAGTTTTGTCCAAAAAGTTGAAGAATTTTGGTGTGTTCTTCAACCAACTAGCCTTTAGAGGCTTTTTCATCAACACCAATGGTGACTTTGAGTTAAATTAGCTAGTTAAGCAATCCTGGTGCCATCAAGAAATCATATTTTGGTATGTATAATTCCATTGCTCAAAACCATGGACCTTGTTTTCCTTCATATAGTTTTGATCAAGCTCAAGTTGTTCATGAAATCACCTCAAGCAACAAGGATGTGCATGGTTATGATTTTTGCCCTTTACATGTCCAATATGACCAGTCTCAGCCTTGTCATGAGCTATATCAGTCTTATACCCAGTCTTCTAAATGTGTCACTTCTCCTACTCAACCTAATCTCTTTGCTAATCAACCCCTTTCCACCTTCAAACAAGCACTATTGGAATATGAAAAATATGTAGTAAAGCTTGACACCAAAAGGGGATGTGGCCAAGAAATCCCTGATCATGCCATTCATCATGTGAGAAATGCACTAGATTTGGTTAAGAGTGAATGGACTCCCATTGAAAGATCCAATTGGTAAAGGCTTACAAATGAGATGCTAGATGTGAGTGGTTTGATTGCATCTTTAGAAGGGAGGCTGGGTATTCATGAGAGGCAGCCTTACCAAGTTTATCAACTTGCATACCCACTATCCAAGTTTCATATCAGGCATATGCAGCCCCTGCTCATGAGCCAAGTCAAGCCTGTCAAATTCTTTTGCCCAATCATGTTGAGGAGAGTCCCAAAATAGTAAATCTTGTTTTAAAGGCCAATCTTGAAAAACAGATCGAATTGGCAAATCTTCAAATGTAGTAGTCTATTTTAGTAACAAGGGAAGTGGAATCCAAACCCTCACTACCCTCTCACATTGCAACCCCATCACCCCAAAATGAGATGTCCACTCCTAATATCATGAGCTGGAATAAATTAGTTGAGTCATGGAATAGCAAGGAGGAGAAAGACATTGTCTAAGAGTGTGAGGTACAAAATGAGGCTAATCCTTTTCAAGTCCCTCCAACCCTTCCTCAAGAAGCTTCTTGTATTCCATAGTAGCCTTCATGCACTCCCCATTTCCATGATGATTCCTATGGGCTCCAAGAAAGACTCTTTCACAAAAATCTAGCTAAGTAAATTGAGGAATTAAAAGCAAAGGTGAGATTATGTAGTGAAGGAGAGGTGCAAGTTTTAGACCTTAGAGAGGAGCCTACACCAAAAGACACCCCTTCTACCAATCCTCAAGTCTCTCAACATGATGTCTAGATTCTAAGTTCGAGGAGTGCCTATCATGAACTAGCTCAGGACCTTGAAGAAGATAAAGCTGCTCCTACTCATCATGATGATGCTTGTGACCTCCAAGAAAGGATCTTCCAAGAAAATATAGCCAAAAAATTACAAAGTTGGAATCCAGAATGAGGTTCCTCAGCCAAAGTGTGATGGACATTTTAGATCAAGTAGAAGATCCTACATTTTACCACACCCCATCTACACCCCTCCAAGAGAGCTATCAAGCCACATTTGATATAGATGAAGTATTGGCCAAATGGAAGGAGGAGAATCATTTGATTCTAGTTCAAGGTTTGCCTCCGCTTCCACCTAAGTTTAACCTTAAACTTTCCACTTCATCCCTTCTCAAGGAAGAACCTATTTTGAAAGGAGCAAGTGAAGAGGAGTATACATAGTTCATGACCAATCAAGGGGACTCCATGAGTGCAGATGAGAAGGAGATCACCATAGACATCATGGAGGAGAATGGATAGTCTCTTGTTCATGTTTTGAATGATTCTTTTGAAGTCATTAGGGTAGGTTGCACTCCTCTTCAAGGAGGCTATGATCTGACTAAGGATGAAGAAGGTAGCATTAGGAATCAAATAAGTATGTGTAGGGGCTGCAAGCTTTCATTTTTATCCTTTTAAGAGGTTGGTGAATTTGAAGATGATATTTTTGAAGTCATCAAGGAAGAACTTGTTTTGAAAGAGGCAGGTGAAGAAGAAAGGATCCAATTTACATCTGATCAAGAAAATCTCATGGATGTTAATGAGGAAGAAATCATCATTGATGCTCCTTTTGAAGACATCATCAACAATGGAGAAGACACAGGTCATGCATACATGTGGATGTTCTAGCAATATGAAGAGGAAAGTAAGCATGGTGAGCTCTCTCCTCCCTTTTTTGATGAACTTCCTTGTTGTTTTGATGAGGAGGATGACCATGCCATGGAGCCTGAGTTGGAGGAGGATTAGGTGGATGTCTTTGAATAACTAGAGACTCTGATCCTTGAGCAAGAAAAGGAGAAGCCTATCTATCTTGAGAATAGCTTTGAAGAAGAGAGCCTTGAACAAGAAGGTGATGTTTTGTGGGATGAGCAATCACTCCATGATTCCATTTTAGACATCACAATAATCACCCTTCTTCAAGAAAGACATGAAGGAGTAGAAGGTGAGTTTGATAGAGTCTTCAATAAAGTAGAAGAGAATGGGTCAAACCATGATGCATGTCAAAGGAGCTATGCATATCAAAGGGCTTATGGTGATGAGCCAACAGCCATCAATTTCTTGGTAAAACACGCCAGCATGAAGAGCTAGCATTTGAAAAGCTCCCAAGAACAAGAAGAGTACATATATGTTGGGAGCATGTTTGACTCTGATCCACTCAGATGCAAGCCAATCGAGGTGGCAGGCAAGAGGAGCAGATCACTAAGTCTCCATTTCATTCAGCCACTTGTTTGGCACCATAAGTTTCCTTGCCATGAAAGAGACTTAAGAATTTTTCCCTTTGATCCAAGAGGGAAGCAAATATACCTGGTTAACTATATATAGTAGTTTGCTTTTAGTTTTCTTTCCCTATTTTCCCTAAGTGTTATTTACACAAGTAGTTTTCTTAGTCTTTTGTGTGTTTTCATTTCCTTTTGGGGGGGAAAAACTCTGTGATTGATTATTGGATATCACAAGGCTATTGTTGACTCTTTCAAAGCTGCATCTTGACTCTATGCCTAATGGACTTTGAGGCTATTATTTTCTAAGCATAGCAGGCATGCTTCCCCTAAGAATCACCATTTTGTTGACCATTTTGGCCCTATAGGGAAAAATCGATCTCCTTCTTCCCTTGTTGTTCTGAGCCAGTTTAATTTCTAGTTTGTACAAGTCTTTCATCAAGAAGACGAACCAGTTCAACAACATGAACTTTGAACTTAAACTTTGAACCATCACTTGGTTCAATCGCTTGGTTCAATGGCTTGGTTTAAAGACTCTTTTCAAAGGTTTGGTTTATCAGCTTGGTTCAACAGCTTGGTTCAATGGCTTGGTTCAAAGGTTTGGTTAATCAGCTTGGTTCAAAGGTTTGGTTCATCAGCTTGGTTTAATGGCTTGGTTCAATGGCTTGGTTTAATGGCTTGGTTCAAAGGTTTGGTTCAATAGCTTGGTTTAAAGGTTTGGTTCAACCACTTGGTTCAATTGCTTTGAACTTAGAAGTATTGAACCATTGAACCATTGTTGGTTCAAGCGATTGGTTCAAGTGCTTGGTTCAATCACTTTGAACTTGGAAGTATTGAACCATTGAACCGTTGAACCATTGTTGGTTCAAGCAATTGGTTCAAGTGCTTGGTTCAATTGCTTTGAACTTGGAAATATTGAACCATTGAACTGTTGAACCATTGTTGGTTTAAGCAATTGGTTTAAGTGATTGGTTCAAGCACTTGGTTCAATCGATCAGTTTAATCAAAGGGTTTAATCAGTTGGTTCAAAGCAGTTAGTTCAAGTGGTCAAATGAATGAGTAGAACATAATATTTAACCATTAAACCGTTAAACCAATTGTTGGTTCAATCGATCGGTTCAACCAAAAGGTTCAAGGGAGTCTCCCAAAGCCTGAAGGACAAGTGCCCTTGTGGAGGGCAAGGAACACTTGCAAAGGGATCAAATAAAAGACTGAAATAATTGACTAAATGGTGACAAGCGTGTGAATGTCAACTTTACGAAAATGAAATAGTTGTTGATCTTTAAATAAAAGGTGCGAACCCAAAGGAATTCAAAGGCTTAAAGCTAGAAGGAAGAAATTGTCGAGGAAAGAGTCCAAAGAGACAAAGAATTAATAAAATATAGCCCCAAAGGATGAAGGAACTAGAAAATACAAAGCCAGGAAGAGGCAAAAGAGCCAAGTGTAAAAATAGATAAAATAGTCCAAGTGGCAAAGGAAGGTGTCGACTCAAGGAGTTACTCCAGTAGTTGACATAGTATCTACCAAGTGGTCATCAAGGGGCATGAACAATGAATGGTGTGACCCATTTTTTTTCACTTTGCATTGATGAGCAAACAAACTGCATGAATGCCTTGAAGGAGTGGTCTTGTTTTCAGACAAACAGCATAGCCCATAATTTCACATATGATGTTGAATATATCTTAAACACCTAAAATCAAAATAGGAGCTAACACAGCATTCTCTTTTAGTGGCTCTCCTTCCCAATGCTCTCAACACACATGGGTCACTTGTAAAAGGGCACCTTTGCTTCCTCTTTCTATGTATATATATTGTAACTTCTCATTTTAGAAGATATCTCTCAGCTTGTAAGGCAGAGCTCTACCAGAATTTACCTTGAATCAAGATAGCATTTTTACCTCCATTTTGAGTTTGCACTTTCGTATATGTCTATGGCTTTGTCCTGTGTTAAGTCATTCTCCTTTATGCTTTCATAGAATGATTCCATCATGTCTAGTGTATTGTGAGCTCTTCTTTTACAGGTTAGCCAGAAGTGTCCCTAGAGGAGTATAGGCACATGTGAATAGGCTACCAAAGTGTGTCTTAAAATGCCTCTGGTAGTTCTTCCTCCCTATACCTCCATGGACCCCTAGCTCACTGATGCAAAATAATTTCTCATATCAAATGAAGTGTATGTTAGCCTGTTCTTGGTGGAAAGTGTATGTTCAAGCTAAGTAGATCAACCATTTTTGGTGCATCACCGTTTAAGTTTAGGTTCTATTTTCAGTGATCCTTCTCCCTTTTTAACTCCCCCCCTTTTATTCATTTTTAGTAGTAGTAAATCTAGGACCTTAGAGATACATCAAAGGGATCTAGCCCTTATCTAGAGACTCTCTCCCCAATTTCACCAAACCTACAGGCAAGAGGGGAGTTTTCATTGTGATACATGGAAGACAGGAGCTCAACCTCCTGTCAAGGGTGTAATCCATAGCATCAATAATAAGCTTAGGCTAAAGGAAGTTAAGTGACCAAAGATAAGACTAACTAGAACACTTAGGCTTAATAATGACCCAGAATGTTATCTCAAGTCTCAACCATGTATATGCTTAGTTTACAAAAAGGGAATAAAGGAGATAAATGAAATCCAAAAGTGTACCAATGAAAGGAGATTATAATGAGATTAATTATTTTCTCACTAATCACAGGGTAAAGAAGGGATGATTAAAGGGAATCGGGTTTGTATAACCAAGTCACAATGATAATTATCTATGTATATAGAGATAAGAAAGCAAATAATCATGAAAATAAAATAAGGGAGTTTGTAAGAAATAAAATCAAGAACAAAAAGAAAGAAATGATAAATAAGACATCCCTAATTAAACAAAATGACATTATAAGAAATATAAAGTGTGAAATCAAAGTCACCATGTAAGATAGATAAGAATTTGACATAATGTCAAATGATATAACAAAATAGATAAAGATAACATTAAAGCACATGTCAATCTAAATGAAAATGTAAGAACACCTTGCATGTGCTCATAAGTACTAATATATTTTCCCACACGTATTATCTAGAACATCTTATAGATTTTTATGAAGGTGGATGTGAACTGCAGCTAATGTCTCATCTATCTTTAGCAAAAACTGAGTAAATACTTCACATCTAATTTCCTCAATAGAAAAGGTAGGAATGCTTGATGTATCATGATCAGGAGGTATATCAAGTAAAGGATTCATGGGAGTGGACTCTATGTGAGAAAAATGGATCACTAGTGAGGAAGGATCCATAAGTGAGGGCTCATAGGTGGAGAAGGATCCATAGGTGAGGGGAGGTCCATGGGTGAAGGATTCACAGGTGGAATAATAAGAGGTGAAAAAGGGACCACAAGAGGGTATGGAACCATAGGAGGTGTAACCATGGGAGAATAAGGGGGAGCCTTCTTGTGGGAATGACCTATGGGAGGAATGGTAGAAGGTGCATGAATCGTTAAGATATGATATTTAAAGTGCTACTAAAGGATGTGGTAATGATCAATGTGATGGGTCCCACAATAGTTCCAAAGATAATACACCTCTCCATACTTAGGAATATACATTGTTAGTAACTTTGTGGTAGGTATGGCCTTGTCTAAGGATATATGGGTTGAAGGACACAAAGTGTTAATATATTATCACAATTTGTGACAATGCATGGATGAATGATTATATGTGTCATGATAGCAATAGATATGCCTATGAGTAGGCTTAATAGAGTTACTCACAAAATGAGGTTTAATAGAAATGGAAGGAGTTTAGGAAGGCTCATCGACACATTTGGTGGGAAATAGAGCCATCTATGGTAAAGGAAGTAAACCATCACTAATAGAAGGTTGTGTTAGTGAAAGGACTAGACTGAGCTCGATAGAAGGAGTGATAGAATCAAAAATATGGATTGACTTAGCTAAAGCAGTTGAAATGGGCTCTAAATTAGGATCTACTAAGGGAGGGGTGGAATTTATAGAAGGTTGAAGTAAAGTTGCATGCATTTCAAGGATAAGCAGACTATAAGGGTCAGGGTACCTAGTAAATCGATATGGCCTAGTCATAGCATGATCCATAAGCATACTCCTATGTGGTTTTTCATAAATTGAATGAGTCTACACCATCTCTACCCTATGATAAAGAGGAAAAATACTAAAATTAAGAATAATATACAATGGAATACAAGAAGATACACTAAAATACTGAAACAAAGAGGAATGATAATGGATAATATTAGCATCACATGCCTAAATAAGACCACCTAAGAATGGATCATCTAAGGTATAACCATCATCATAATCAAGCATATGAAGATAAATTACATAGATAGGGATGACATTATCATTCTATGAGGTGTGATGAATGGAATCATGAGTCTTAGTCAAGATAATGGGGATGTCATCATAAGGTGGTTCTTGAGAATGAGGTTGTAAAGAAGTAAGAAGCTGAGAGATGAGGTGAGGTGAGAGATCAAAAGTTTTAATCTTTAAATTGATCTCATTAAGCTCATCATCCTTGAAATTTAGGAGGTTTTTTGAATATTATCAATAAGTTCATATGATTATTGTAACCTCAAGTGGAATTGATGGGGAAGTTGAATCATTGAGACTCCCAAAATGAAATACTGAGAAAGGGTTCAAGAGTAGGAATCTTGAAGACACCACAGTCTTAGAATTGTTCAAATGTATCACCTTAAATCTTATATATGGCTCCATTATGATGGAATTTAATGCATTGATAGGCAAAAGAAGCAACTTTTCTCATATGGTAAGTCCATAGCATACCAAGCAGAATGTTAAAAGATAGAAGAAAGTTAAATATCATCACCTTCACATGAATGATGACAGGTGGGAAGGTAATGGGAAGCCACACATAACCTAAAGAATACATTTGAATTATATCATACTAGTAACATGTGTTATATGTGGATTTGAGATTGCATTCATAATATCGAAGTGTTTTGATAAAAATCAAGAGAGGTAATATAGGTGCCAAAACCATCATCAATCAAGGCGTGCTTGACTCGAATATCACTAATTTGGACACTAATGAATAAAGGAGGATCATCCACATAAATAAAAATCTCATCAAAAATCATAGAAGTGATGGGAAACTTTAGGAAAAGAGGAGTGTCCATTATTTCATCAATATGGATGGACATCTCTTCACATTGTTGTAATATGCTATCTTTAGATCTAGATAAAGTTGATTCACATCCTGCTAGGGGAGGATGAGGGATGTTCATTTCAAATAATAGTTGCATAAGATGGTTTCAATGATGTGGTTTGGTCCTCATAAGCTCAATAAATGGAATTTGGGATGGGAGATTAGTGAGTTCCATGATGGGATCCCACTCATCAAAACCCATAAGAAGGTTATTAGAAATAGGTGCATATTTTCGAAGGAGGTCCTCAAAAGGAGGAGTTAAAGTGTATTATAATTTGTGTTGATAATAGAGATAAGGTTTAGAATCAGGTTATAAACTATGTTGAGAAGATGATGTAGTTGGTGTGGTTTGGTTTTGGCAATCATTAGAGGGAGCATTAATAAAGGCTTGAGTGTCATTAGTGTTAGGTAAAGAAGATGGAGGGATGGTAGAAATAGAATGGTAAGTGTTATCCAAGGGAAGAGTTGGATTGGGTCATCTAAAATTACAAGTTCATCTTACCCAAACTCATTTAAGTGATTTGGAGAAGAATCTTGGATAACACAAAATGTGTGAGATAATGGATGGGTGTAGATAGGTTGAGGGTCAATGAAAGTAACCACCCTTTGCATATTAGTCATATTAACCACATTCTCTTTAGGAGTTAGATCAACAATACTTTCTACATTATTGGTGGAAGGGGTGGGCTTGTCTTGGTTATCTTAATGATTTTGGTGATTTGTAAGAGGGTCCTTATAGATATCTAAATGAGCATTAGCTTGATTCAAGGCTTGAGATTTAGTATGTGTTTCATGATATTTAAAAGTAATGTCATAGGATTTTTGATGCTTCTGAATGATAAAATCATTATCAAAATTAGAACCAAGAATAAAATACATATCCAAATTACAAAGCTACCTATAGGTCTCGTGAGAATGACCCCAAATAGCATGAAACCAACAAAATTTTTTGGGATCATACCAAGTTTTCATAAGATGAGTGGGGTCAAGTTCTCATGGTATAGGCCTAGGTATATGTTTTAGTAATTCAACTAAGGATAAGGGTTTGTGAACATTGATGGTATTAGGTGAAGATAAGTGAGGATTGGTGTATTGTTAAAAAGGGGGAGTTGGTTTTGAAGATTTATTGGGAATAATAGCTTGAATAGTGTGAATAGTATCATAAGAGTCTATGACACCATCATTGGTAGCATGATGATTCTTGTTCTTAAGTAAGATACGAGTACCTATATAAGGTTGGGGTGGATCAAATTGACATATAAGTAAATATTGATGTTTTGCTTGGTTAATGGCCTCCTCTAAAGTATGTGTAGAGAGATTATAGACCTAATATTATAACTTGGGAAAAAGAGCATTGTTAAAGAGATGGAAAAGGTTATCATTGGCCATGATTTGTTCACATTTATTGGACAATGTTTTCCACCTTTTAACAAAAGATTGGGTTGTTTCATTTTCAATTTGCTTACAACTTATAAAATGTGCCAAGGTGTTCTCAGGAAGATCATTAGTTTGGAACTCTTAGACTAGAGTATTTACTAAATCTTCCAAACTAGTAATAGAATGAGTTTTAAGTTGTTTGTGCCAATCTAAAGCATCACCCATGAGGGTTTTGGCTAAGATTTTAGTAGTGGCAAAGATATTTAATTTAACCCAGTATTTATATAGATTTATAAATGTTTCTAGATGAAGATTAAGATCAATTATTCCATTATAATAAATGGTAGGGGTGATACTTTCTATATCAATATTAGTAATTTGAGTTGTAAGATGCTCATTTTGAATATGTTTAATTATGTTGTTGAAAAGAGAAGGTTGAGGGATGAGATTAGCATGGGCATCCCTAAGAGGATGTGGGGGAATATTTTGATTATGTATTCCCTAAGGCATTGGTTGAGGGTGGGTTTGAAGATGGAGAAGGTGATTTTGCATTCCCATCATTTGATTTATATATTATGAGCTTGAAAATTATTCATTTGATTAATCATTTATGATAAGAGTTGGTGGGTTTGATTGGAATTGTTAGCATTATTTGACGCATTAAAATTGGTAGTAGTGGATTGGGTACCATTATTGGTGTTGATAGAATTTTGAGAGGAACTATTAGAATGTGAGGCACTAGTGGTAAAATTTACTTATGTGTCAAAAGTTGGACTAGTGAAGGGATGAGAAGAGGAAGCACTAGAATCATGATTACCATAGGTAGCAAACAATGCACTAGTGTAAGAATTGAGGAGAGTGGGTTTTGGGAGAGTCCTACTAGATGTATAACCTACCATCTTAGTGGAGATACTAGGCATGAAGGTAGAAGAAGTTAAATAAAAAGAGGTCATGGTATGAGAAGGGGTCAAGATCGAGGGAAGAGGCTGAGAATCAAAGAAACTAGTATCCCAAAATCCATGTGAGAATGTCGGAGAAGGAGAATAAGGCTCTTCAACTTGACCACTAATCATGAGATCGTAAATAGTAAAAGAATCCTTTCCTTGATGTTGAATAAATTTAAAGATAAAGAAGAGCATTTTAGGGGTATACTCTCGTTCAAGTTAATCTTTAGGTGAGAAGAGAGGATTATGAAGTGAAGAGGAAAGAGGAGGCATCCCATAGTTCATTGTGCAAGTGGTTATATGAACATTATTCTCATCTAGGAGAGGACACCTAAGCTACTTATGGGAGACCCTATGAGGGTTGGTAAGACTCATCATATCTATTGAATTCAACTTAGTGTTGTCTTCAAATAGGAAGTTCATGATGAAGGAGATGGACTAAATAAGGCAAAATGTGAAAAATAGAACTGTAATGAAAAATATAAATGACAGAGAAGGATAGAAAGGAACCTTGGTGAGTTGGAAGATGCAGAAGAAAATGAGATTTATATTGAAGTACCCTAATTTATACTTACAAATTATGCCAACTATGTTGATTGGGTTGACCTAGATTTGTAGTTCCCTATTTGTTGAAAACCTTGACAATGTACTATGTCAACAAAGTCAACATAGTATGTTTTCTAAAAGTCTATAAATGTACAAAGTTGATAGGTCAACCTAGTAGCCTAATCTAGAAGTCTTAAAATGTACTATGTTGATTAGGTTGACCTAGTATCCTGATCTAGATGAAAAACTTACATAGATCAGACAAATTCATATTGATGCGACTGTGTGTTAAACATTCGCACAAAAGTTAGAACTATGTTGACACTATCGACCCAGTATCATAAATATATAAAAATAAAATGATAAAATAATGAAAAATGTGAAATAAAACTTGAAATGGTTAGATTCACATTGACTTTACCATAATGTATGGAATTAAAAATACATCATGTGTATAAATCAATCCTAACTTAGAGAAGATAGATCATACCATACACTTCCAATTGGGGACACATTATATAATCATGAACATGACCAATATGGGGATATGCTAGACTTAATTAAGGGATATATCACCATAATACACTATGTTAGTGAGGGTTCCAAAGCCTCTAGTCATGTAAAATCATGCAATAACCCTAAGGGAGTCCTATGTTTTGATATCTCACTAAACTAATAACAAGTAAAGAAAACATAATCTAGTGCTCGCCAAATCTTGTGGCACAAAGTGGGGGTTAGAAATAATAAAATTAAACATGCATAAGAGATATATTCATGTCAATGTATATAGAATCTTAATTCATAAAAGAGAAATACAAATGTATGTCTACCTACTCTTATAAAGGAGAAACAAATTTAGGAATACTTACCTTTGAAGACAAATCCATTGAGCCTCAATCTCTCCCTTGGCCAAAGTGCTTCACAAGAAATTATTTTTGTATGTAAGGATGACAAGGATAAATTAGATCTAAGCTACACAACTTATTAATGCATCTAAAAGACTTCTCCAGAATACAAGATCTATAGCTCCAAATAAAGTATGAAACCCTAATCTTGTTCCTTAATTAGAATAGTGGATAAGTAAATGTGCAATAGCTCTTACTTTTTCTTCTTTTATCTAAATAATGGTGAATTGATCTTGTATATATATGTTTATTTAACCCTAATCCTTTATGAAAGTTTTAGATGATAGGGTCAACCTAGTTGACCTAGTAAAATTAAGGACAAGAATTCACTAGGTCACGGGCTAGATCGACCAAGAGATGACCTAAACCTTAAGTTAATTTTACCCAAAACTATACAAGGTCGACCCATTTGACCTAGTATAGATAACTATCA